>CM034157.1:22363259-22963259 GCA_019776745.2 Taxus chinensis
AAAGTAGGCTATTTTTAGTAAATAGCCCCCTATTCCCTGATTTTTCTCACCGAGAGAATTAGTACGGGCTTGGTCAATTGACTAGAAGGTCGGTTATTTGGGTGCGAGAAAGGGGTCATTAGTTTGGTGTAGGTGTTGGACCAAGTTTTGGTTTTAATTAGGTTAGTTTAGGATCAGGGCTATGTCATGATGAGTAGCAAAATGAGGTGGTTAGGTGAGGTGATGTGTGGATTATCACGTACAAGGTAATAATAAATAAATTGTGCAAGGTTTAATGTTAATGAGGTGGTTGCGAAAGGGGGATGAGGGTCACAAGGGTCGTAAGACACAAATTGGTTGTCTACAGATGGTACAGGCTACGTCTAGTGACCTCATAACATAAGGGAGGTTGAGATTGTTTAGATGAATTGAATCTTGATGGACTTGACATAATTTTTTTAATAATATCATTATTAATCATTAATTTGTAAGTGTAGTTCGTAAGTGCACTTATATGATTGATGTATGTTAGACTGATGATTTTGCTGATTTATGAGTTTTTCCTTTGCTATATGTTGGCTTGCTTAATGTTGTGAAATTGTTATGATACTCATGGCCTGTGTTAAATTCTGTTTAGTTGATCCTACTACCTCACCTAACTCCTGGAGAGGAGAGTACCAATCCATTGGAAGGTACCAACTAGCTTTGTCATATCTCCAAATTGTGAAAAATCTCTATGATATTTCATGTAACATAGGCTCTATCATACGTGAAATAAAAAGAAGGATTATGATGTACTGTAAGTGGATGTCAGTCATTACAGCCTCTCTTGTGATGGAGATCATCCAACTCTTTGCACACCATCTAAATCAAATCCACAAAAAAAAAATTTAAGAAAATAAAATGTTAACATAGGGTTAAAGATCACCTAGAGGGTGGATCACAAATTTTACTTTCCTGGAGTATTCAACAAGCTGAAGATACTAAGGCCACGAAAAATATCTTAATCCTTTGAAATATTAGAAGATGAATAGAGGATCAAATTCTGATTTTCACTCTGATGATATTTCCATTTCCTATTTTGTCCTCTACTGAATTATACCTGAAGGTAATTTTGTCAGCTGGACTCTTGTACAAACCTCAACTATGGCATTTAGTAATAACTGAACTTACAGGGTTATATGATGGTACTTTTTTACAGATCCATTGGGAAATTTTCTCAATTCATAGGGGCTGACCACCTTTCCTATGTTTTCCCATATGGTCCTTATACTTGAGTAAAATAAGAGTGCCTACTCACCCTCTTGAAACTTCCTTGTCTTGATGTACCAATCAGCCATTTTATTATTTTACTCTAGCACTACTTTTGTGTTCTACCTAAAAACTATCTTATCATTTCATTCGAAATCATTGAGTTGTATAATCCTTTCCTGGTGCTTTAGATAGATTTATAGCTTAGTTCAAGTGAATGTCCTTAGTGTTTTGTGCTCAAAAAATAGAAAAAAATAAAATATTTACCCTAAAGAGTAGATAGTTGAAAGTAAATTTTTTTTTCATTGTTGTGTTGAATGTCCCTAGTCTTAGAAGTTGTTAGTCCAATATTTTATAGGAAGTGCAATGATTTTGTCAAGATTCGAATCTCACTATTTGTCACCACTCCCTATCAATTAGATTGGGGATGGAATGGTGGTGTTAAACTTCTATGCATGAATTCATATTCTTAAGCTAGATCTCAAAAATTTACATCAGTCGTAAAGTGTTGAACGTGATCAGTTATAATCTCCCTTGGAACTCTATTATCTGGTGAAGAGATGATCATAGAGAAACTTTTCTACTTTCTCAATATTATAACATGGAAATGCCTGTCACTTCTTTTTTTTTTTATCCACTTTCGTTAAATAATATATGCATTACCAAGAGTACTCCTATATACTAAGATTAGGATATATGAGGCAAGTGAAGTCTATGCCCCATTTTTCAAAAGGCTTGTTAAGACCAACCAAAGGAGTAATAGTATTCTTAGATCGGTACGTTTTCGTATTTGCAATGATCACATCTTCCTCCGTAAAGTGTTACATACCAAGATGTTTTGCAAAATAGAACAATTATCTATTGGAAAAAGTCATCAAATACTTTTTCTCCAATATTAGTCTCCATTCTTGAAAGGAATATGATACAACATTTTCCTTTTCCAGCTTATCCAATATTTTGAAATCCAAAATCGTGAGAGGAGCAAACCATTACTGATCCTAATCCTTACTTTATGGTTGTTTATCAAATATTGTACTACAATGGTTGGTAGTATGAAATGAACACTGGATAACCTATGATGTATGTCTTCATGTATTGTAACATATAAAATTGTGAAGGAACTATTGCTTGTGATGTTGTAGTTTAGTACTCTAATCCACTCCTCGTCAAAACCTGATGTTAAGTTCTTCGAACAGAACAAATTTAATAATTCAGACGTCATCCTTTTGTCATAATATAACTCCAATGGCTATTTTGATGCTCCTAGTGTGAAGTGAAAGGGAAGGTTCCAATTGGTCCTTTAATATAGGCGTAGAAGTTAACCTTTTCTTCAACGTTTGAAAATGCAGTCTCACATTTTTCTGTCCACTCAAAGGCAAAATCCTTCGTAGTAATACAATAAGGACACTGCACTCTTATTGAAATCTTGTATGAATCTCCTATAGAATAACAAACATGGCTAGAACTATCCTAACTCCTTCTTCTCCTTGGCATTGGTAGATTACAAGAACAAAATATTTGGCCAGATAACTTGAAACTCCACAAAAGAAAGGATAGTGTCCCAGAAATATACCTTTAGATATAATCATGTAGCATTTTTCATTGTTAAGGAAAAAAGATTATGCTCTTTGCCATCTCTTAAAGAAGTTTTTCCATATGTTCATGGATTTTAAAAAATTCTCCATGTACTATGAAATCCTCCATGTAGGACCTCCATTGCAGTCAACAGCACACACTTTAAAAAAGTTTCTGAAGGCTTCCATCGGGAATGTAGTAGATGCATTATGAAATTCAAATGGAAGAAAAAATTGCAAATGTTCCCCCATGCGAATGTGAGGGAGTCGTTGTGTTTTAATCCGTGAGAGTAGTTTTTGTTGTGATCCCTTGTGGGAATCTGAATGTTATGATAACAAGAATATCTATAAGAAAGAATAAATACTTCTTACAGCCAACTATTCAAGTACCGGATCATTGAAAGGTAGTGGAAAATGATCTGTCTTTGTTGGTACAGTTAAACTCACTATAATTATGAAGATCCGCCATTTCACATTATTTTTGGCCTAATGACCAGGCGGTGACACCACGACTATATGATATATAAATCCAACATCCATTAAATTCTGTAATTCTCTGTTATAATACTCTTACTGGTGGTTTCATCTATTTGTTGGTGCATGATGTTTACAAATTTACGTGATATAAATATGTGTGTGTAGATCTAGGATGAATTCCATTTATGTCACCATAATCCCATGAAAACATTGCTTTTGTTTTTTTTTTTAAAAATGGAAAATTACAATTTATCTTATGATGCTTTAGATCTTGTGTACATTAAGTAGACTTCCTAGAGTTATTTCAACTTGCTGGAAAGATCATAATTGAATATACATTACTACTCACAAAATTTAGTATGCAATACTGGGAAGAGTTGAGGAGATAAAAGTCTTACCTAGAATGTCCATGGTGCTTGTTGGGAAATAGAAAACTGGTTCAAGGGCAATTTAATAACTTATATGGTATCCACTTCTTTGTTTCTTCCATAGTTATTCTACAAGGACATTGGAAGAATAACCTCTTCTTCTTTTCTTCACGGGTACAAGAATGTATCGCATCATTAATTTTGAATAGAAGTTTATGCTATTTTGTTATTCTACACAAAATGGTTGAATTTCATCATTCAATGGTTGTGCAGGCGGATAGAACATCCTCTTTTAGTGACCATTTCCATTAGAACTGATCATGTTTCGGATTGAAACCTATGACGGCATCAGTAGTGGCCACCAGGCCTCCCTAGCATCATATGAATATCTACCTAACTTGATTTTTGTGAAGGAAAATAAAAGTTATTATAGGGTATCCCAAGAGTCTATCACACAAACTAGTCTCCGGATTTCTCAAGTTTCATTTGAATTATTCTATAAGTTGTAAGACTATATCTGTTGGCTTAGTCTTCCAATTTCAAATCATTCCAATAATTTCTCGTGTCATGACATTAAGGATTTTCCGAAGTCAAACAAGTATTGCTTTATTATGTTCCATTAATTATAATGTTCACGAAGAAGAATTCTGAATCATATACTTTAGTAAAAACTGAATTCCAAGCAGATATAGCCAACTGCTACAAAAAATTCTATTAATGGTGAAGCCGTTTTTCTTTCTAACTAGTTTTTTTAATCCATAGATCATAAATCTTTTTTTGTAGATGGGAACATTCCTTGAGGGCTTGAATCAATGGAATTTTGACACAAAATCCCTTAGCTGATTGATAAAATTCAAAATCAGTTTATGCATTTAAGGGTCCGTCTTCTTTCCATAATTCTCTAGAAATGTTGGTTCATTAGCTTGTACTTTACCCTTGTTGGAAATCTTATTTCCGGTTGATGCATATCATATGCAAAACGTGCTCTCACGTTACTGTGGACCATTCTACAACAACTGTGCGGATTCATCTGCAATCTTGGTAATAATGGGTCCACTTGGTGGAGGAAGTTCTATTCTTGGGGGAGAGGAATGTATTATATCAACATAATAGGTAGGTATTGATATGGTCAGTGTAGCAGAGGTTGGTAAGTAGCTTTATGTTTAGGGTTTAGGCGTGGTTGGAGTTAGTAGTTAAGTTTCTTTGGCTGAGATGTAGGTTGGGATTTGAAATTTGAGCTGGTTGTATGGATAGGAGGTTACAGTAGATTTTAGGTAATTGGAGGTGGTAGGGGGTAATTCATTGACTTCCCTCCTCTCCAATGGATGCTCTATGAGTGAGGGGGTTGTTACCATTGTTTCTTCCTTAAATTTGGTTACCATTATTATAGTATTAGCTAGGGTAGTAGCCCAACCTACTACGGATTAGCACAAGGTGGGATTGCATATATTGATTACTATTCCCAATTATGAAATATGAAATAGGGTGTGGACAACCCTATTTCTTGGTGCCAAAATTTATTGAGAAACATAGAAGGATTTCCCATCCTATGCTCAACAGCTTTTATTAAGTGAGCCTCCCTTTCTGTGCAATTTGGCCAATATTCGCATACGCAAGTTAGATTTCTGCCTTGTACATCCATGACATACCTTATGGTGTGATTATGCATCTTATCTTTTCTCTTACATGCAACAGCACCCAGTGAAGTGGCATTTCATTACAATATTGCTTTATGCTCTAGAACATGTCGACAATCTATGATTGGAGCTATGACCAAATATTTTTTAGGATGATCTAGCTCGTTGATCTTAATTGTTTATTCTACTTCATGGTGGCTTGGAAAATTCTCGCAGCTTCACAAAATCGTCAAAGGTTAGATTTTGAGATGTCGAAACCTCTCTTTGATTTAGAGCATCAATTCCGCCTCACTAAGTCCCTTCAAAAAAGAAGTACTTTGAGATATACCAGAGGTAGTCATTGTGTTCATTGTCCAGTGAACATAGAATAGGAGATCTTTGAGATAAGATTCCAATGGTTCATCCTCCTTGTGGCTTAGTGTATAGATTTCACACCTCGTCTTTAATCAGCCTACAATAGTTCTGGTAACTTCGTGAGAAAACTTCTTGTCATCGATGCCAACGTTGGTAATGATGAAACCCTCTTCCTAAACCACATGAACCATCTCAAGGCGGCATCCTTGAGTGTAGTAGGATAGAATATTATGTCATCAGTGGTTATAAGTATAGCCCCTTCATACTTTACATCGAGCTCAAATAGAAACTATACAGGTATTTAGTCGATGGATCCATGAAAATTCGGAGGAAAGGAAGAGGGAGAAACATTATTCATGCAATAGTCCTCATCATTATTGGAAATGGGGAACTCAAAGGTAGTTTCCATACTTCAACATTGTTCACTTCTTATACCCTGTTTGGAGAATCATGGGCAGCTGCTAAATTTTCACTGGAAAAGGATCTTCTAAAAAAAACCTTGTACAAAGGAAAGATATCTTGTCAGAATCCTTAAATTATATGAAGAGATTTGCACGACTTGTGGGATGTTGGGTAAAATCTACTCTGGGCATCCCTGATGGGCAGACATAAACTAGCTTAACTCAATCAATGGGAATTTGGGAGGGGGGGGGGGTGGGTGGTGGAGGTGAATTTACTCAGACCTTAAAAGCTTCTAAGAAATGGAAAAAAAACCGCTCAAAAAAACCTTATACTTGGCAGCATCCTGATAGAAATGGCTGCCAACATAATGGTGCAAATTCCTGTAGCAATAAATATGTGTTTGTTAATCTAAGTCATTTAATCATCAAACCAAGGGACGTAAATTTCAATAAATGATAGTTTAATGAACACAGTTAAAAAAACATTTAGGAGGTAAGGTAAAAATTTTGTCACTAGACTGCGTGAACTAACAAGCTGAACAACAAAACTAACTCAGATTGACAGTAAGTAGCTTCCAAACTAAACTAAAATAGAGCTTTGGTAAATTCATAAGACAGATAAAGGATGAATTCTTGCTTTAGGGGGGGGGGTCTATTCATGTAATAAAAAAAGAGAAACAAATATGGAGGGTTATAGACCCACAAGGGGCCTTCTCTTGGGGCTAATCCCTCCTTAGGCTTATACCTCAAAGTGCTTGCACATAAATCATATTCTTATTCAATTGGAATGAAATTCAATTAGGATCAAAACAACTCTCTCTTTTTGTATCATGTTATTCTATTATATATGCGATCTCTACACATCCATACATTCCAACATAATCCTTCTCTTTGATATATCTTATGTGTAGAGAAATGCGAGAAGAAAAATTTGAATAGAAAGTTCAAATAAATCATTGAAGATTCAAATGCATGCAACATAATTAAGTAATAGGTTTTAGATTTGAACCACATAACTTAAGTAACTGAGAAGGTCAATCAATTAGTTTCTCATTAGGGTTCATTTTAAGTACCTAGGGGAAATCAAAAGGTGAATATTCCTGGAATATCCTGGGACCACTTCGCAACATGGCATTTTTTGAGTTATTGAAAATGTTCTTAACAAAAGAATATTTCATTTTCAAATGAAGTGACAGAAAGGATATAGGAAGGACGATAGGAAATTTGCATTTTTACGATAGTAAGGTTTGAAGTCACGCGATAAAACATACTTCACATGAAAAGGAGGTTTGTTATTACATGAAAACAACCTTAGTGTTGTATACTACAAATTTTTGTCATGCGTTCTACAACCTACGCCCACTGTTAGGTGTCACAAAACCTCACTACACGTGGAAAAAAATGTTGTTGTCGCGGGACAACAAGGTGTTTTGTCATGCGACAACAACCTTTATGTGGCACCATAAGGAGGTTTATGTCGCAGCAACAACCTTGCTATCGTACGACATGAAATCTCCTGTCATGCATCTGTAGCCCCCGCCATCATGCGTCAACAACATAGGACTTTCATGCATCAACAGCCTCTTGTTGTGCATCAACAACTTCCTTCCATGCATAAAAAACCTCCTATCGTGCATCAAAAACTACTTGCAAGTTCACAGTAATTTATATACTGGTACTAGTGAATAGTAGGAAGTTAGTAGTATAATCTCAATGAATCACCTAGGTTTTTCTAGGGAGATATTTTCAAATATAGGTGAAGCCGACCCCTAAAAATATATATATTGTAAATTTTAGGTGAACATGTCACTGACTTGTTCCAAAAAAATTTCCTTTTCAAAATTTCCTAAAATGGAACATTTACCAAATTACGAATATTCACCACTAAAAAAATCCATGTTCCTCATTAAGTTGCAATGAATAATCAAATCTAGAGTTAAGTGGGTCTTCATTCTCATGTTTTCATTTGTAATCGCCTCTTCCATGACACATACAGGCTTGGAGTTTCATCCTTCAAGTGCCTAGAGATCTTCATAATCATGACTTCTTTGTTGTAGGTAATCTTGTCTAACTGTGGATGGGTTACTAGAGACAGATCCTTTATTGCATATAGGTTGCTGGCCATATAGCAAGTTTCTTACAAAAATAATGGCATCACACATATCAAAATTCAAACAAGTATTGAAACCATTAAGAATAATGCTCTCTCAGAATCCACAAATAAGGTTACTAGTAATAACATATAACCAGTATAATTCCAATAAGTTCTAGTTATAGCAAAGGTTCAGTAGTCATGATCGGGAAATAAAAGGACTAGTCTCCCCGGATTAACAGAAGTAGAGAGGATGCATTGTTTATAAAGGGAATTTAATCAAATCATCAACAGTCAAGCGTGAAGATTCAGAACCCATCTCAGTTGGCAAAAGTAAAATTTCTTCCAATTGGTAAGGTAAGAAATTCAAAGAAAAAACATGATTTCATAGAACTTTGCCAAGAATTTTAATGTTTGTTATCGTGCCGAGAAATATCTTTGAGGTTTTTTATCTAGTTGTTCAGACACCATTTGAGCTGGGATCCAACTACCAAGCCTATCAGACAAATACAAAGACCTACCAATCAACATATAAAGCATCTGATGAAGAAAGAGTTGGATAAATTAATAGAGGCAAACATAATCTTTACCATTAAACACTCATCTTAGGTTGCCAATATATAGGAGTGGAGAGGATGGAGAAATAAGATTATGTGTTGATTTAAGGTACTTGAACAAGGCATATTTTAAGGATCATTACCCACTACCTTCAATGGCATGAATATTACAAATGATAATAGGTTCTAAAAGGTTTTCTCTCCTAGATAGATATTTTGGCTATAATCAGATCATGGTATAGTAATAAGATCATTTCAAGACCACCTTCTACTAAAAATGGGGGGAACCTAACTTATAGTAAAATAAAAATTGGTCTAAATAATGTAGGAGAAAAATTTCAAATAGCCATGGACATGGAGTTCAGGGAACTAATTGATAACATTATTCTAGTTTATCTTGATGATATCACAATTTTCTACTGAGGATGTAGCTGACCACCTGTTTCATCTTAGGCAAGGGTTGAAAGAATGTAGCTAGTTAGAGTTTCTCTCAATCCTAATAATGCCTTCATCCTAGCTGCATGGAGGTAAAAAATACTGGCCATATGTTTCTAAATAAGGGTTAAGAATTCTAACTAACAGCGTTCGTGCCATTCTTGCATTTCCATTTCCAAGTCACAAGAAGGCACTTCGAATCTTCTTAGGAAGGATCAAATTTGTCAGAAGGTTTGTTCTAAATTTTTCCAATCTTTTCAAGTCACTAACATTAATGCTAAATAAGAGCGATTGACCTTCAAGTGGACTATTTAGAAGGACAATGAAAGATTTTAAGGGCATTAAAAACATTCTATCACAGACAGTTAACAACTTCATACAATCGTTTATTTCCTAAAGACATCATCTGTACTCATTAGAGGTATAGAAAAAAGATGAGGACTGCTGGTAACACTAACTGAAGAAGAAATTGAAACCTATGCATTTTCCACCTATAATCTTGAAGAATATTAGGTGAGATACTCATTTATTGAAAGACATTTCCTTGATGTTATAAGAATATTGAAGAAGTTAAAACATCTGGTGTCTAATAAAAAGATACATTTTCTAGTTTCACATAGTGGTGTGAAATATTTCCTCTTGAGCAAATATATGGATGAGAAAAAATCTGGTTGGATAACCAAGGTGTTGGAATATGATGTGGATATCAAGGTGACTAATATGGTTTGAGGCAAGGGATTGTGTGAGAAATTAGTTTCAAACCAACATATCGATGAAGAATCCATCCTGTGCTTCAAAACGACCAAGAAAACCAGCTGATCTTTTCTATTCCTGTGGACTAGGGATATAATGAAATTTATCCAAATAGGACAAGACTCAAGGATTGAATAAAGCTAAAAAAAGGTATTTCAAATTTCAATCATCCCATGTTCATTGATGGATCTAATTAGAAAATAGGTGCTGGGTTCCTTATTGAGTGTATTAAGGAAGATAAAATTGATAAAGTTCTGCATGAGTTCCATGATGGAGAAGCAGAAGGTCACTTTGCTTCAAGGGTAACATATCTCAAGATCATGAAGGCTAGGTATTATTGGCCTAACCTCTTCAATGACTACTATTTATGGGTCAAGAAATGCAAGAAAATTACCTTCTTTAGAGGTAAATAAATATTAGTAGGCCTTCCACTCCACCCCATATCTGTAAATGAACCATTCATGCAATGGGGGTTGGACTTCATTGGGTTAATAAACCAACATTCAACCTTGGGTCACAAATGGATCCTCAGAGCCACAAACTACTTCACCAAGTGGATAGAGGTAATTACATTGAAGGAAGAAAATGAAGCCAACATTATAAATTTCTATGAAGGTAGTGTGGCTGGATTTGGTTTTCCTTCCACAATCCTTTATGATAATTATTTTTCTTTCCTTTGCACAAATATATATGATTGGGATATTAAAAATTGCATCTACTTGAGAAAATATTTGAATTATTATCCCCAGGGTAATTGTCAGATTGAGACCACAAACAAAAAATGTTGAGGATTATAAGAAGGCCCTTAGATGAAAACCAAAGGTCTTTGCACACCAATTTGAAATCATCCTTGTGGGTTAATAGGATTACTCCAAAGATATCAACTGGTAGCTCCCCTTACAAAATAGTTAATGGAAAAAAGAAAGGATTCCAATATCTCTTAAATTACTAGCATTTGAAATCATCAAGAAGCTGGAGTTGTTTAAATTTGAAGCTATGGAAGTTAAGTATGTAGATTTTATGGAGTTACAAGAGATGAGAAACCAAGTCATGTAAATAATAGAAAGGGATCAATATCAGATTAAGAGGAGTTTTGATAAGAAAGAACAAGCTAGGAGATTTTAAGAAGGATACTTAGTCCTGAAGTGGAATGCATATAGGGAAAAACTAGGTAGAGATTCCAATTTTTATGCAATATGGAGTTACCCGTACATGATTTTAGGATGTAAGTCAGACAATTCTTTCTAGTTATCAAGATTGGATGGAGAATAATTATAGATCTTGGTCAATGAGATCCACCTTAAGAATTTTTGTTGAAGGAAAGACCCTCCCTTGTACATAGTAGATTAGTTTTCAATTCCTCTAAGTGATTTTAGCACATTGTCTTGTTGGTAATATAGTTTCAATTTCCCTAAGGGCTTTGCACAGTTTTGTTGCTTTTGGATGGTCTCGTTACACATTGCTCATGAAGGATTGCAGAGGAAGTATGTGGAGAATAAGAGTTCCAAAGTTTCAAGGATCAATTACAATAACTATTTAGATAAAAATGCAGAGAAACTAAAATATGATTTTGGGGCAGTTTTAAATGCTCATATTTCGGCCCTAACAGATCATATTCAGTTCAGGGCTCCTTGTGCCTCTTCCTTGGTTAAAAATGCAGTGTTTTGGAACAATTATAAAGTGAGTCAAAAACTCCCAAGCAATCAGCTTCGAGAGCATGACCAAGGAATCCCATATCAGTTTGGGAAAGTTTAATGTTGAAATAAGATGACTATAGTAATTCTAGAGATCATTCAAAGCTTTGTAGGCTGTTATAAGTCCATTACATACTTCACACAGCTTAGGGGGTAATAATTCTGAAAGCTCAAATCAGTTTTAATGATTATCGGGCTTGACTCCATGCCCAATGGATTGTAAAAGTCCATTGGTCAAATTTAGCAAGAAAATTACCCCTAGAGGTTGCACAAAATTATCCCAAATCAACCCCTCCCGAATTAATTTCCACTATAACTTTTAAAATGGACTTAGCCATTTAGTGCAATGACAAAATGATTATTCAAATGACGTCAATTTCACCTCTCCAAAGACACTGGCCGTTGGTATTTTAAAGTAGTGCCCGTGAATTCAAAATAACGGGTTATATGTCCATAAAGGTCGTGTGAATTTATTTAATCAAATTCAACGCCTTCATCAAGCAATAGGCCATGTGGCATGGATTCTGCATCTCCATAGCCAAATTTTTTGGTTGTGGACATGCAACTTTGCAGAATGAAGACCCAAATTCCTCATCAATATTTCATGTCCATGGCGGGGAAAACAAGTTAAAGAACACGCAACAAGTTTGGAGGAGGCCATATGGTGAATCTAACAAGTGTTTAGGAAAAAATGTGTCACCATCCGACACTCACTTCAAGCCAGATACATTTAATCGGACCTAAAAAGTCCATTTGAAATGAACTGAGTTCAATAAGGCATCGGGAAATTAAGGGAGTTTAGGTCATTATAGCATGGTTACATTCATAGTTAGCAAATAGTGTGAACATCCAGATAGACATACATTGTGCAAGGGCTTCAACCAACCAAAGACCAATATGTGCCATATGTGGAGTTTTCCTACTAGTTCATGTTTCGCAGCAATCAGAAGGGGGCTTTCAAAGTTCTGACATTGTGAGGAGCATGGAGCTTTCTCATTGGAGGGAGGCATTTCTTGGTTTTCAGTAAATCGGGTTTCAATTTTTATGAACACTACCATAAACATGGAACTTTGACATTGGCTCATGAAATTTCAAAGTATGTCGGTCACGAGATTATCAAGCGATTACTAGACATTGTGAGGAGAATGGAGTTTTCTTATCTGCTCCTGTGACAATTACACAATAAACATAAAAGAATCAACGATTCCCTAAGAAGACATAAAGCTATTCAATTTACCATCACACTTTAGGTCGATAGACACACTCGGTACAAGAAGTTTGAGCCCTATCAAGCTTGATGGGTTATGCTGCATTGTTAACAGGCATGGGTCTTGGAAGAATTTGATAAGGGCATTTTTTGAGGTCAGGAAAGCAGACACATAAGGAAATCCCGACCCCGTGACCTAACCAGAGACCAACACGTGGCAAAGAAAAATCAATGCATGTGGTTTTCAAGAAGAGGTAATACCCTGAGTGCATGTTTCAATGCATTGGTTTTCAAGCTCTTTTATGAGCTAGTTAAATGCAGAATGGTTTGTAGGATATTTGGTTGCACACGTATGTCATCCTTGTCAATGTCAAAATTCAAATGCCTGTAACTTTCACCAGAGCTCCAAATCATAGACAAGAATCAGTCTCATTGGAAAGGTCTTCTCGAGCCCTTCAACATGGATAATCATCATAGATGTTAAACCATATTGATGGTATTTGAGAGGAAAGTAGGGTGGAGAAAAATATTTTGGTCATTAATGCACATAAACAGTTAGTCGACCCTCGGACAACCAGAAGATGCCACATCTCATCACCATGACCATCGTTTTGTGAATAATCTTCAAACCACCATGGCTCCTATTGCAGAGATCATAACCATGTGTTTTTAGTCTTGTTGGAAATCTGTTGACATGAGCCACATTTTGGACCATTCAAAATTAGATTTTTGGCGAAGTTTGATAGGCAAAAAATAGGAAAACATCAATCGAGTTGTTAATGTGTAGATTTAGTTAGGCCAACCAGCCAGATTTGATCTAATTTGGCCTCATTCCATCTCCTACAAGAAAAATAGACATGGGAAAGCGCATCTAATAGCATTATAAATATTACCCAGGCATTTAACATGTAGATATTGGTGATTGAGAAGAAGAAACTGAGTTTCCCTCTTCTTGTCCAAAGCTTTTAAAAATCCTTCTTCTATAAATAGTGGATAATGTTCCTAAAAGTGTGGGGATGATCAAAATTGGATGGATCCAAAATAAGATCATGAAGGGAACTAAGATGAATGCCACTACTAAAAGTGGAGTGTAAACATTACCACAAAGAATGGAGATCCCATGTGCACCCCTAGAAAACACTAGAAAAAGGTATCTAAATGGCTAGTCTCAGAAAAAGGGCCTTATAGAAGGATCTATATGTTATTATAAAATAACAAGTAGAATTCTAAGTTGCTAAGGAAGAAGAAGTGGATGTAAGGAGGCAAGATGAAGAGAGTAATATTGTGCAAGAGATGTGGGAACTCACATATACCCTCTGACTTCACATATATCTTGACTTTGTTGAAGATAAGTGCAGTATTCCCCATGTTGAAAGAGTGATTGGATTATAAAGTTAAGAATGCATCTTAGTATGAACAAATGGTGAGGAGAGATTTGAATTTAGATAAGAAGATATTTGACCAAGAGTTTTTGGTTAATGCAATCATCCACAGACATGTGATAATGAATATCCTTATTAACATATACACATAAGTAAATATGTTGACAATTGATGTATGGATTAATATTGTTAGGCCACCCTTAGAGAATGTTATAAATATTTTATTCAAGTTGAATAAGATTGTTGTTGTTCCTATGGGAACTTTGAACAATGTTGAGCTAGAAATCATGGGAGAAAAGTTCACGGCTAACTGCAAAGTAACAAATCTTACATAAGTTGGTAATTACGATGCTTTACTGGGAAGACCATGGTGTTTTGAGAATAATGTAAAATGCACTTTATGTTATATCATTTTTGAGAATTAATCACAATCTTCATTTTTTCTTTGGATTAGATTTCTTCAGACCTTCTTATTTTGTACACAGGAAATCATAATCTACTAACTCAAGGGATGATGGAGTTATTCAGAATGATAATCACAATTTTTTTTTTCTTTGGATTTTTTTCTTCGACCTCTATTTGTAAAGGAAATACATAATCAAATATGATGGAGACACAATATATGACACAATACAAAATGATTGCCATAGATTGGTTGAGAAGGCATATGAGATGACAGGTAGGATAGGATTTGGAATAAGAAAATACACAAGAAGGTGGTTGAACAGTTTAATGATCCATTTCCGCACACCAGAATAAATAATGTAGCTGAGACCCAAGTACACATTGCTTGCAAGAAAGGTGTTTTTTACTGAGAAAAGGTAGACATAAAAATATAACAAGATTTAATGGGTCCACATGTGCATAAGCATATATGATTGACTTAGAGGCTTATTCACCAAATGAAGAAGAAATGCTCAAGTCTCTAGTTTATACTTTAAAAAGTATTACTGCACTCGAATGGACTACACACTATGAAAATATTATATTCCATGAAAATGGGGTAGTATCTCATCTAAGAGGCCATAATCATTCATTTTCCAAAGATGACATTATATTCCTCAAGAAGGCCTATACAAGTAGTATTAAAGAGGCCTATTCACTTCAAGATGGAAGGCCTTACTTGTCTATGATGGGAATATTGATCCCATGACCACCTAAATTTTTTGAACATATATGATTGAAACCTTCAAACCACCTACTAGAAACATTATAATTTCATGCTTTGTATATGTGTGCATGGTATGTGAACATGCAAACAAGAGAGATACTTTTGAGTGGGAAGTGGTGAAGACTTTGTTTGCTAACACCTTTAATTGCACTTGATACAATTGATGTTTCAAGATCCTCTTAGAAATTATCAAGGATCTGATTTTTAAAAATGATGCATGGATGGAAGAGCATGTGATATAAATGCATGGTGAGGATAACTATATGTTGGAAGGTATTTTTCAGGATTATGCAAACAATAACAATTAAAATACCAAGACCCTAAAATAAGGTTTGAAAAGGGAAATATATTGATGAAGGTTGATGAAGGCATTAATGATTTTGGACACCTCAATGTTCTAACTATTGAGCACGAGAATGACTAGTTCAAGACACTAAGGAATAATAATCATAACATTTCAACCATCCCATACATAAGAAAGAGGTTAATATTAGAATGGAGGATGATCCAAATATTCCACTATTGTGACTATTGGTCTAATCAGGGGATGGATTGAATTGTTTAACTTTTATGCGAGCTCAATGACTTATTACCTAAGTGGTATGAGATGAATTTAATTCATCCATCCTTAGGAAGAATGAGAATAACATTGTGTGAAGGAGTCAACCCCATTAAGAAGAGACCTTATAAAATGAACTCGAACTTGAGAGTAATGGTCAATGTAGTCATTTTATCTATCCTCAATACTACTTTTTAACCCCTAGCGCGACGGCCTATCACCCAACAAGCATTGGGCGCTCACCTAAGGCACGTGCGCAAGTGCCGAGCCCCTCTTTTATGTGAGCATTGTGAAAATGTTTTGCCAAAGTGGAGGATGAATTGCATAATGGGAAGTACATTTACTTAGTTAAAAGAAAAGCAGAAAGGGCAGCTTACAAATCCACAAATTAATGCATTACAAAAACTTAATAACAATGTAATAAGCATAATAACCCAGATCTGAGCCATGACAGTCATATAACACAAGGGTTTACACCCTTAAACATGATATATAGAATGAACCCTTATATATATTCATTGGTAGCCACATTACAATCAAAGGAGGTCATCACAGACCATACATATTAAATATCAGAGACCCAACCCATACAGATCTTTCCTAGCATGAGATCCTAGCTATGCTTTTCCATTTTAACCTCTGTTATAGATCTTAGTGCCATATAGAGGCTCATGATATCCCTCACAATCCTTAGCACTAAGTCCTCTAAACCCTAACATTACTGCAACACTCTATTACTTAACATCTTACTCTTGATGCATTCTCTCTACCTCTTACACACTCTTCAGATCATGTCTTCAGGTCATCTATCATATTTCTTTCTCTAGTCCGAGCATCTCTTTTTATAGGATCAACACCCACCGCCATGCCTTCTCTTCTGAACAGATCACGTGCCAAGTGTCAATGTGGTTCTCTAATGGTGAATGCTTATCCCTTTGCAAAACCCTCCACTCTCTGTAATGATGTCTTCTGGGAATATTCCTACGTGGAATATCCTTTTCTTGACCTCTAAGGTTACAGGCTGGCACCTTATCCACTCAGCACGCCTAGTCGGGTCAAGTTTTTCCTCAAGTGCCTCCAAAATACCGAATATGGCTAAGTCCTTTGAACCCGTGTTCTTCCTTCCGCGCACGCCCTAGTATCACCTAAACAATTCTTAAACATTTTGTCCTGCAAGCTTTCCCCTGAGTTCCCTTCTTCTCACTGGTCCTGCACGTGTGTGCCCTTTATTCTTATCCAATATTTCAAGGCCCATAATCACCCCACATTGTAACACCCTTGACAATTGTTATATTCCTCCTTTGCATTTCAAGCATTAATATATGATTTTCTTGATAAAGGTGTGTTATTTTTACTGCTGAAGATCATGCTTGATATTGATAAATCATTTATGTTCTTAAAAATCATTAGACTAAAGTAGTATGGCTTTCAAGAATTCATTTTCACTTTGGAAAGGTGAGTTGTAATCTAGATTTAAGAGCTACATACTTATCCCTTCTTATGAATCATCCTTGGATCAATTTCAGTGATCCAAGGAATGTTTTAAATTTTCTTCATAGACTGAATGGTAAATTAACATTCACTAGTTTGAGGGACATAGCAGACTGAAATTTGTATGTTATGAATTCTTTGGTCTTATGTGAACCTATGTTTTTTCATTAAGTTTGTATGTTTGTGCTCGGAGTCTTTGGGGATTGATCATGGCAAGACATTACGGACATAAAAAAAATTCAATTTATTTTATGATAAAGGAGGAATTCAGAGTCCAAAAAACAAAAGATTATCCTAACAGTATCCTAAGCTAAGTAAGAACAACTATGTTCTAGCTACATCTACTTATTTGGATTTCATTCTAATCTAAGCCTCTTATTCTATTTTTTTGGATTAGTGTCTTAACCTAAGATTTTGAGCTAAATGAATATGGGAGAGATTACTAAAGTAAAGCTAGTCTATTTTAACTAATGCCTAATACTAAATGGTTATGAATTTAATCTAACCTAAGGTGGGAATTACTATTGGCAATGTTTTAAGACCTAAGGTGGTTTATTGCTAGACTAACCTAAGTTTTATGGGATCCATCCTAAACTATTGAAAGGGAACCTAAGGGTCGTATGTCTCTAAGGGCGACAGTTCCAATGGCATTTAAGTGAGTTGATAGGGTTTAATGGATGGTGGTACTCGCCAATTTTGGCAGGGGCTAGTTGAATTTAGTGGCAGGCATATGTGGAAGCTCCACTAAAGATGGGAATTACATGTTTGGATGGAATTGGCATTTTCCAGTTTTACGAGGTAGTGGAAAGGAAAGATAAGCGGGAAATTTGGAATTAATGACCATTGATGGACCTCAGATTTTTGTGTGCAAACCGGTTTTGGAAACTTAGAAGGTGGGTAGTGGTGAGGTTCCTTCGACAGTGTTTAGCATGCATTGCATATTTTGACCCTATTGAGCTAAAAGGTGAATTCTTCGACATTAGTAGTTTTGACCTATCAGGAGGGGAAGGAAGCTAGCTTTTGGATTATCTATGGAGATCATTATTTTTTGTTTAGTTGATGGTTAGAAGCTATATTAGGCATTAGTATTGATCTAGATGCCAAAATTGTTGATCGCTTGATCGCCCATTGAGACAGAGAAGAGTTGGAAACTATGTTGGACCGTCTCCTTCGACCGAACCAAATGGCACCACATGCACTTCAGGCATGAGTAGGCGCTATGGATGTTGATTTTGGGATGATTTTTTTCCCAATTGATCATTAGGGAATAACTCTTAGTTTAGAGCTGTATTAGATGATTTGACATGAAGTTGTCAAATTGAATTCACCTCCGTGATAATGCTTATATTCTTGAACACGTGTCATGTAGACCTTTGGATTTGATATTTTGGTAATAATGTTGATTCCAAAAGGGAAATTATCTTCTTGAAGTTTTGATATGCCTGACATGTAAATCTTGTATGGAGGTATTGTTTTTTAGCAGTTATTCCCTAAATCTTCAGAGGGCCATATCTTTCGATATATAGTATGGAGACTAACCATATTGAAATTTGGTGTGAGATTAGACAAGGTCATTGAAATTATCTACACAATGTTTTACACCTCAATGTTGAGTTATGTTTATGTATATCCCATGGGAGAAAATTGATTTCCATTAACGTGACCATGGGGCATATATGTGTTTAAAAATGTAAAACCGACCACCTTTTTCACCAATTTATTGATGAAGTGTGTTTTAATTGTAATTTCTTCTCCAGTATGGCTGAATGTATTCGAAAAATGGATTAGTATGAATATGAGCCCTTTCCATATAGTAATGGATTGTAATGTAATAAAGTTGGTGATGTGCAATGTAAAATTTAAAAGTTGTAGCTCATAGTAATAATTTCACCTTTTCTTTATATTATGTGCTTCATCGTTAGGATAAGATAGATAAATCTCATGACAAAATATGTTGGACATTCTTTCTCTTGCAAGTCATAAACTTCTAATTCTCCATGTAGTAAGTGGATTTGAAGGAGTTTTAGACCTTCCAGTGGAGACTACAGATTGTATAAAGCAGTCGTCTTTGGAGTGTTGCAACACTCCATCCTCTTATCAAACTTGGAAATTTGGATCTTGTATGAGCCTGTGAATTGGAGGCTTGTGGGATCATCTCATGCATTTATTATTGTCCTTCTGATCTTTCAATTTTCCACCATACCATACTTCATGGCTTGGTGAGTAGATTGCTCAGACCTTCTTCTATTAATTTTCTAACAATGAAGTTTAGCACTCCTAAGAATTGATTGCATATGCACTGTTCAAATTTTCAAATGCTTTCCTTTGTTTGACATGGGCTACATGTTTTCTCTCAACCATTCATGTAGGTCGGTTTAGGAAAAATATCACAAAAATTTTATATCAAAATTTTTATGATGTGACATGCATACACCTAAGACCAGATGGAGGTCGAGGAAACCAGCCATCAATCTGGCAGATTTTTCCCATTTGTCCTAAGGTCCACATCATCCTCTCGCCAAAACCAAACTACTTGTGCTGCCTACAGAAAATTACCAAATTTCTTCTCACTTAATGGAAATCATAAAACACATTTTCGGGGGTGCTATCCTTACAACTATTTTACTGGAAAGCTAAGGTTTTTGTGGAATCAGTCTCTAATGTAAATTTGGTTCCATAGCATTTAACTTGTTGGTGTTTTTTGGACTTTGTTTGAGTACCTCAAAGAACTGCTATTTTGGCAAATGCACAGTCAGATGACCTAAATTATGGAGGCATACGTGGTAGCTCCATCTATCCAGATGGAATTGTATCTCTAGATCCTTCATCTTGGCATCGCTAGTTGTTGAATGATGGTTGGCGGGAAAGGAAAGATAAGCATTGGAAATTCCTCAAGAATGCTTATGGCATTGAATGTACCCTGAGAAGCCTTCCATTTCATTTCTAGTAAGGGACCAGGGATCCTTGGAAAATTGGCACAGGTCTTGTGGGAGGCTATGTTGGCTTTGGGATCCATGAGGAAAAGTCATTATGGACATTTCTTACTTTGCATGGAGATTATGAATGGTAAATCTTGGACAATACGTAAGTTGAGACCTTCACTTCCAGAAGCTAAGGTTTATGGGATGGTATATGTTCTTGGTGGTTTGCCTTTTTAGGTGGATCACAACCTATAAAGTCACATAAACATGGGAGGCATAGGAAGAGACCTCTATAGTTTGATTCTTGATCTTTCTAAATTTGAGAAAAAGAATTCGAAGACTTGTGGAAGTCTCCTTTGAATGTTTCTCAAATCACTATGGGAACTAGTTGGTTTTGAAATAGTCTCTACCCATTGTGGATTTGCAATGCTGAGTTTTCTAAATGTTTTGAAAAGAAGTAACATGATTGCCACTTGGAATGCTTTCTTAATATATCATGCTTAATTTCAATAATGGTTGAGGTAACTTCAGCAGGAGTTTCCAATGGGGAATCTCTATGGATTATCTTTATATGTCCATGGTAAACTTAATTTGAGAGCGTTTGGACTTAACCCCTTTCTTGTACATGTGCTTAAAATGGATGTCGTGCATATGAATATGTATTCTGTGCAATAACATGTTGTTTTTTGGCAAGAGAAAGATTTTTCACAACTTGTAGAGACTTGCATTCGAGGTTGTTGCAGGAAACTTTACAGGCATTTCACTTTGAAGTTATGGGCTGTCTCAAACTATAATGTATACGGAGATCTAATTGAGTTCTCTATTTGATCTTGTTTGGGATTCAAGAAATTTCAATATAAAGATGTTGGTATGCATTCATTTGTATCTTGATCCTCAAATAGGACTGGTGTTAAGTTGTAAAATGTTCTCTGCATAGAATCCAATAACTGAGCGAGTGTTGGAGTTCTTTCTGACACTAGGTACATTGTTGTATTACTTGAGAAGTTATGAACCTTGCATGTGAAGCATCGTGTTGAAAGGTTTAAATCATATTTGGTACTTGATGAATTAAGAATCTTTAATTATACTCGACGAATTTGAAAATCACGTAGAATGGTAGCTTATGTGTTGGGACATTACTTGTATTAAAATTTTAAATCTTAATAACTCTTGTATGGACCATAGCTTGGATGAACAATCGAAAGCCATGACAGTCATAGTTTGGCACAATTGTATTGTTTTCCTTAAATCTGTTGAGATACATAATGAACCTCTGTGAGAACATTCATTGCGTGTAGGAGATTAAAGACAAACTTTGTTCACATTCTATTTATTTAAAGACTGAAGATATCAGAAGTCTTCTCTCATATGGTATTTGCATAGAATTTGTATGGTATTTAATTTTACCTCTCAGGTTTGATAATCTTGCATTCTTGGAATTGGAAAATAGGCTAATGATAGTGTTTGAAACTAAGTCTCCTCTATTCTAAGTTATTTATAAATCTGGCATGTGAAAATAATTTGATTACACATGGACAGTTCTAATTTCAATGAATTCTCGGTAAGAATGGGACATGTTCTTTAGATCATCTATCATGTTTCTTTGGTGAACTCATCTCTTCCTGATCCTTCAAGAACTTCATCATAATTTTTATAGGATCATACACCCACCAACATGCCTTCCTATTCTTAAAAGATTGTAAAATATAAGATTGTTACCCAATTGTGAAGCAATTAATTCACCTGTTGCATAAACCCTTGAACTCTACTTTAATGGATGTCCTCCAAAGTTTAATATTACATGTGAATGGAATATCCTTTTCTCAAATCTCACAAGATTTAGATGGAAATCTTATCCACTCAAAATGAACTATACTATAAACCCTTAGAGTTTTTCCTTTTACTAAAGATAAATGACCTTGAAATATGGCTTAGGATCAGAATTATGATAAATGGGATGATCAATATCCTATTGTTTATTTAAGCAGGTAATTCCTAGATCTTTCTAAACTTTAAGTTTTAAACATAGATGTTTCCTATCAAAAGCTTATAGCCATTCTGAAGTTTTCTTCAAAATTGGTCCATGCACGTGTGTGACCTTTATTATTGTATTAATATTTCAAGGCTTAGTAATCACACCCTTGACAATTGTTATATTCCTCCTTTGCATTTCAAGTGTTGACATGTGATTTTCTTGATAAAGTGTGTTCTTTTGACTGTTGAAGATCATTCTTGATATGGATAAATCATTTTTGTTCTTAAAAATCATTAGACTAAAATAGTATGGCTTTCAAGAATTCATTTTCACTTTGGAAAGGTAAGTTGCAATCTGGCTTTAAGAGTTGCAGACTTATTCCTATTTCTAACTCATCCTTGGATCAATTTCAGTGATCCAAGGAATGTTTTAAATCTTCTTCATAGACTGAATGGTAAATTGACATTCAGTAGTTTGAGGGACATAGTGGACTGAACTTTGTATGTTACAAATTCCTTGGTCTTATGTGAACGTGTTTTCATTCAGCTGTATGTTTGTGCTCGGGTCTTTGGTGATTGATCTTGGTAGGACATTATGGACGTAAACAAAATTCAATTTATTTCATGACAGAGGAGGAATTCGGAGTCCAAAAACCAAAAGATTATCCTAACAGTATCCTAAGCTAGGTAAGAACACCTATGTTCTAGCTACGTCTACTTATTTGGATTTCATTCTAATCTAAGCCTCTTATTCTATTTTGTTGGGTTGGCATCCTAACCTAAGATTTGTGCTAAATGAATATGGGAGAGATTACTAAAGTAATGCTAAGCTATTTTAACTAATACCTAATACTAAATGGTTATGAATTTAATCTAACCTAAGGTGGGAATTACTATTGGCAATGTTTTAAGACCTAAGGTGGTTATTGCTAGACTAACCTAAGTTTTATGGGATCCATCCTAAACTATTGAAAGGGAACCTAAGGGTCGCATGTCTCTAAGGTGACGGTTCCAATGGAATTTAAGTGAGTTGATAGGGTTTAATGGATGGTGGTACTGCCAGTTTTGGCAGGGGCTAGTTGACTTTAGTGGAGGCATACGTGGAAGCTCCACTAAAGATGGAATTGCATGTTTGGATGGAATTGGCATTCACCAGTTTTAGGAGGTGGTGGCAAGGAAAGATAAGTGGGAAATTTGGAATTAATGGCATTGATGGACCTCAGTTTTTGTGTGCAAACCATCTTGGAAACTTGGAAGGTGGGTTTGTGGGAGGTTGTTTGGTTTTGCATGCATTGCGGATTTTTCTCTGCATGGAGCTATCTGGTTCTTCGAACCAGCAGTTCGACCTTCACTTCAAAGCTATTTTTGGTTTCTATGGTCTATTTTTTATCGAAGGAAAGTATATGAGGCATAGGAAGAAAATATGTTTGATTGTTGATCTTTCGTGGAGGAGAAAAAGAGTTGGAAGCTCGGCTGGAAGTCTCCTTCGATTTGGCAGAAGCACTATCAGGCATGATAGGCTCTACCCATTAAGATTTCATGCTTTCTTCTAAATGATTCATTAGAATAACTCTGCTCTTATGCTTATTAATATTTGCATGATTTGTCTGGTTGATTACTTGCATGCTTTTTTTGAATCTCTATGATTTTTGGATATGAATCCATGGCTTAAATAATGTTGTTTTAGAAATTTTCTCTCTGTGCAAGTTCAATGATAGCATGCATGTGAAGCTTGTATGTGAAACTTGTTTATGTAGCTCTATTTTTCATTCTGGAACTTGTATTTGAGGTTGTTGTGTTTTGAACAGGCCTTCATTGTAATATAGGGTTCTAAACTTTAAGGGAATCTTGAGTTCCATTTGATCTTGAATTAGGGCTTCGTGTTTTGATATAAACTTGTGTTGGAGCTTCGTGTTGTTCTGAACCAGTGTTTGGAAACTTGTGTAACTCTGAACTATTGCTTGAAGTTCGTATTTGGCACTGTACTCATATTTTATTACTTGTGAAGTTCTGAACTTTTGTGTGAAGCTTGTGTTCGACATTGTACTCATATTTGGTACTTGAGTGTTAAGAAATTTTAATTGAATCGATGAATTTGATTATGTTCTGGTATTTTTGTGTTGGGTTTTACTTGTATTAAAATTTTAAAGCTTATAATTCTTTTATGAGCAACTTACTCACAAGAAAACTGGGAGATAGTTTGAATGAGTTGTTTGGTAATCCCTTCGAGATCTTGAACTGGGAATGTCTTGTTTAAATGAATGTGATATTTCTATTTTTAAGATTGTATCATCTTCTCTGAGATGGTAATGGTGTAAAATTTGGGGGTATTCTTTTCCCCTCTGTTTGAGGAAACCCGCATTCTGGGTTGACTGTTTTGTTTGAAACTAAGTCTCCTCTGTCGCAATTTTGAGGTTGTGAAAGTCTTGTTTCGGATTTCTATTTCAGTTGCATTGGAGGTAAGAATGGGACATCTTTTGACTTAAACATTTTTGGGTTTCTTTCTCTCTCTTTAGATCCTTTAAAATAAGTTTTGGGTCTCATTGGAAGGTTGAGTTATTACCCTTATACACTGAACTTATAAGGGAAGGATTACTTTCTCCGTTCAGTTGTTTTGTGTATAGTTATTTTTGAATCACGGACTACTTACTCTTCGTATTAAGTTTTTGAAGCATTTTAAAGAGACTTCAGTCCTTGAGTTTGTGGATAATTCTGAACTTGTTAGCTTACTATTTTGGGATTCTATTCTTGTTGGATATAGTGAATGAGTTCTTGGGTTTCTTTTAAAGAGAGAGGAAATATATATTCTCTTGGGATCAGTATGTTGTTTTTGGGACTGTAATGTGTTTTTCATTCTGAATTGAATTGAATAGGAATTCATTTGTTAAGTAATGTAATGAATAATTATATGGACCTTTCCTAATAGAGATCCCTTTTCTCTGTCGTTTGGATAAGTTCATTTATTGAACTCCTCTGCACTCGATTCTCTTATGAGATGGTGATTTCTTTATGGTTTGTTGGTCTACTTTGTTCGAATCATTTGTTGTAATGATGTAGAAAGATAGTAGCTAAGTCGGTTCTGCTGATAAGTGAATGCATACTTGTTTGATCGACTGTTGTTGACTAAGCCTTGCTTTATTTGGATGGATAGGAGTAGGTTTTGTCTCTTGTACTCTATCTTTTTGGGTGAACTCAAAGTAGAGATTAACTCCTGTAAGAGTCTACTTTGATTTGTGAACGTTGGTTTCAGATCTTTGAATGATAACTTATAACATGCAGAAGTAGAATTAGATTTGTAGTTAGACTATTTTGATTCTCTATACCTTCTTGGATTGATATGGAATTCTGTTTAGATGTATATCTTAAATGTTGAATTTATAAGATTGTTATCCCTGAAAGGAAACAGTTAATTCATGTTATGAACCTGATCTATTTTTTGGATGTTTTGAGTTTGGGTATGGTACGTAATGGTTCTTCTTATTCTTTGCTTAAGATTTAGATGAATCATCCTAAAATGAACCATGTTGTAAACACTTCTTTTGTCTTATAGAAAAGATAAATGTTGTATTCTATTAGGATAGAATTATGATATAATGGGATGGTAAGATCTATTGTTTGTTTAAAGGTAATTGATAGGATCAATTAAACTTTAAGTTTTAAGACAGATGTTGTGGATTATATTCTACTCTTCTCTTAAAAGTGGATCTAGATTTATTATTGTACTTCTTTTCTGGTTGGTATCACTTATGCTTATTGTATGATATATTAATTGTCTCATTAAAGCAGAGTTGTTTTAATGAAACAATTAGTGGAATGCACTTCATTTTAATGCTTAGTGCTTATCATGCTCAATTCATTGAACTAACCCATGCTAGCAATTTTTGCAGATGGACATCGTAAGTGATAAAAGAAGGAAAAAACTTATATGATGCATTGGCTGATATAAGTTTGATTCTTTGTAAAGAATTCTGATTCATTCTTTAGTTGTATTGAAAAAGAAAAGTTGTATACTTTTTAGAATGAAGGTTGTTGTTATGCAGTATGCCTAAAGTGCATAGTCTTGTAAATATATAAGTTTATAATGAGGAATTGTGAGTTGAGATTTACTTGCATTGGTTGTGTAAATTATCTCATACTTTTATAAAGGAGATGGAAGTTCTATCTTGTTGATAATTTTCATATTATTTATATGTTTATCTGGTTATCCTTTGATAAGATGGATAAAGGGAGTTAGTTCAATTTCCCCTATAAGATGCAGCTTGTAAAGTTGCATAAGATGATGTTTATTATCTAAACAATTTAACATAGTAATGTGATGTGTAATGAACATGCAGTATGAACTATAGAATTTTGAAGGATAAACCCTAACACTTAATCATTTAGAGGAAGACTCTTCCTCTCTTAAATGAATGTAAACCAAAAAGGATTGGAGATATGACTGTAAATCATAGGACTTAATTTTGTATGAAGTCTACTTTAGTTGGACCTATGTGGTTGCTAAACCTTCCCTGAATGGTTAAATTACATTTATTGAAACTTATGATATTGTTGTCCTGTTTTGGTTAACTGCTTGTTAAACTAAGTAAAACAAACATTAAAAGCAATCATGAGTTAAAGGAAGTTCTTTAATGATTAATTTATTCAAGTATAGAAAAATAACTTAAGGAGTGTTGGATTAGGGTTTAGCATGGTTGTTGTAATCTGTTTTATAATCCAAATTAATAATTTATTAATAACCTCCTAGGGGTATGTACATCTTGATGAGGTAGTTCTATAGGATGTTGGCACATGCCAAATGCAGGGCTGTACTTTCAAGAAGACTTGGGTCTTCTCGAGAATACAATGATGTAGTTGACATGTGGCAACACCCTTCTGCATTGATCATCTAGATCTACACACATCTGGACTTGAACATAGTTTCTCTCTAGGTCTAGTTATTAGCATGTTTAGGATAGGGAGTAGCCCTTTTATGACTTAGGGTACCTTGGCACATTTGGTTGACTAGGTTTGACTAAGTATGCCCATATACCCTAAGTCATCATGAGTGTCTTCCTATAATAAATTATGTTGTAACCTGGACTAGGGTCAAACCTTGGACAAGTGGACTGACAGAAGTTGGTAAAGACCATTCTAGATAACAGATGAGTGAGGTGAAGGATGTATTCTGAAATGACGAGTATGCCATCTAGGAATAGTGACATAAACAGTATGTTGAAAATCTTTGGCCAAAGTATCGCAAGCTACTGGTTACATTGTCCTATGTCACCTAGTTTAAAGCAACGTGATGTCAGATGAATATTGGTAACAAATATTCAGATAGGTTCTTTAAACAGATCACTCAGTACCCAGTTTAGGGTAGGAAAACCAAGTATATGAAGTATATGATAAGTATTCAATACTTAAAGTTAACATAAATAGATCGGTAGATCACCGAGTTATGAAATGAATAGATCGGTGGATCACAAGTCATTTACAACTGCATATGGTTATCTGTTATGAGATTGATTTGCATGGAATGTGTGTTCTAAATAATGTTTTATTTAGAACAGAGAACATTATGTAAAAAAAAAAAAAATTCCTTGTTTCTAAAGTCTTAAAATGGGAATGTTACCCCTTTAAAGAATAAAGAATAGAGGGAAAAAGGTAACTATATACATAATGAATGAATGAGAGAATGGAATAAATGGAAGAATCTTCTAATACTATAGGGGGAGTGGGAACTCATCCTCACTGTTGCCTTAATCTTCTCACAAGAAAACACCTCACCCTATGCCTACTGAAATAGGTCACCCACTAGAGCGATCACCTCTTCAAAACTTAATTCATCACCCTTAGCATTAAATGTATAAAAAATTCCTTGTATCTGCTTGCTAAGGTCATCCATCCTGCGAGTGATCTTGGGGTACATCTTATTAAGCCAATTCTTAATTGAATCCTACAAGGATTTGATTGCTTTCATCTTCTTCTCAACCTTAGCTAGGATTTTATTTCGCTCCACCCTATTTAACTTGTTATTTTCTTGGAAGTCCTTTAGATCCACCTCATGTGTAGTAACTAGAATGATTGCTACCCTATCTCTGTTAGCTCAATTTTCATACACAACCTCAAATATTTGAACAGTGGTATTTACAGTGGTAAGGAGCTTGGAATACCAAGTAAATATTTCCCTGATCTTCATTCTTTCTTCCTCCCTTTCACATGCCAGTGCCTATTCTATTGATTCCAATGTGAGTATTCACCTTTCCATGGTGAGGATCTGGGTCATGTCTTCCAAGCATTGCATGGTTGACTTGTATTTTTTCTCAAGAGGGGCTAGGTCACGGTGCTTCAAGATTATAGAATCTGTAATAACCTCTATTTTCTTACAAATATCACACACCTTTTCCTTCTCCTCCCTTAATTACATGTTTATCAACTCCTACTGCTTTAACTCCTTTTTCTTATCAATGATTTCTTCATTATTATTTTCAAGTTCCTCTTTCAGGACCCTTACTCTATCATTCCTTCTGAAGATCCTTGACTCAACCTGGACCGATAACTTGTTAAGTGCATTACACACTTTCTAATTTGATAGTTGTTGAGCATTCACTAGAGGGTTTACTCCCTTGGTATCCAGTATCTTCATCAGTGCCTCTCAATTGATTTAAAACTTGGGCTAGTCAACATGGGACTCAAAGGCTCAAGAAAACATCTTCCGTGTGCATGGGTGTGTACCCTCTTCTTCAAATGAATACCATGTAAGGATTTGGAACCCTAACCTAGAAACACCCTTCCTTCCACAAGATGAAGTCTTTACTTGCGGGTTTCTGAAACTCCTAAAACCCTCTCCCTCACGCCTGTGTATTTTTTTCCACTCTGGTTCATTGATTAACCTAACTATGCACTCAGATCTTCACAACCCTATTTTCATGTAACTTCTCTTCAACGATGCCCTAGTTTGCAAGAGATCTTTGATATAACAAATGCAATGTAACAATAATTTATCCCAACCTCTTACTTATAGTTTTTGTTTCTTTTCCACAATAAATGCAATACTACCTACCATCATACCTTTACAATAAAGGTGGCTTTTTCCTCGTAAGTCAACCTTCAGCACTTTTACCCCTGCACCCAATCCTGTGCAAAAACTCCTACAACATTTTAGAGTGTAAAAATCCTTACTAACCGAAGATCCTTTCGTGTGTGCTCATAGCACCGAAGACACTTCTTCTATACTTACCATTTTTTTTATATTTCCTACCTCATGTTGTTCCTACGCTTCTCATACTTTTACGTGGTCTTCCAAACTCTTTACACCAAACTCCGTATGTCTAGGTTTTCTACGTGTGTTCTTCCAAACTACGCACTTTTGATTCTTCAATCCGGGCCATCGAAACAAAATATATTTCACCATATTTAATTACTTGTCACATTAATCCACCCCACACAAAAACAAATGCATGGTCCTCTACGCATAGAAAACTTTTGAAAATATTAAGTGGCTACTAGTGCAAAATACATACAAAACAACAAAAAGAAAGGGAATAAGTAACGAGAAAGGGAAAAAAAAGAAACGAAATGTATTAAAGGAAATCCTAGGATAAATGGAAATACTACCTTATTTATGATTACACATAAGCCTTATTTATAGTAGGGCTTCAACCTACTCCCATTGAAATGGCCTGGTAATCTCGTCCCATGTAGTGCTTGTAACTGGTTTGTGCTTGAATCAAGGATGTATGAGATGATGTATGGCCCTAACTAATGGAATTCAAGTTTCCCAAGATGGCGCATAAATTTGAGGTCATAAAACAAGACCATCTGCCCAACCTCGAATTGTTTATTTTTAATATGGTGATCATGCCATGATTTTTGTCACACCTTTTCAGTATTATAACTCCACCTAGCAAGTGATCACCTTTCACCTAACTGAATTAAATTCTCCATACACTCTTGTAGTTCTTTCACATCAAATAATCCTCCTACATTCACAATATGCAAGGATGGTAGCATGAATTCTACTGGTAACACAACTTTCGTGCTGAACACCAATTGGAGTGGTGTGGCCTTGTTCAATTTATTGTAGGTAGTCTTATATGCCCATAGTAAAACTGAGACTTTTTCATCCCAATCCTATCTTCTCACATCACAAATATTTGTCAGTGTGTGAATCAAAATTTTGTTAAATGCCTCAGCAGTTCCATTAGCTTTTGGGTGATATGGGGTAGTCTCATGGTGGGCTATCATGAATTCTGCTAACAAGATTCTGACTGTCTAATTCAAAAAATGGGTACCCCTATGAATTTTTAAACTCAATAAACATTCATATCTACTGATTATATTTTCCCATAAAAACCTTGTTGTTATGCATTCCTTTGTAGGTGCTTCCTCTTCCCATATTGTTAAGTAGTCAGTGTAAGTGATGATATAGCACGAACCAGTCCTTCACACAGTAGGTGAAATTGTTCCTACAAAATCAATGGTCCACTTCTTAAATGGTTATGCGCTAGCTATCATCCTCAAGGGAATCTTATCCCTTCTTCCTAATTTTCCAAGGCACTTGAAATGGTCAGAGGCCTTGCAAAACTCAATGCAATCCTGGTAGATGCTTTCCCACTAAACCCCTACTAGTAGAATCTTTCACGTGGTGGCATTCCCTACATAGTGTCATCTTGCAATCCCATCATGTGCTTCCTCCATGATTGCAATGCACTCATGTTCCAAAACACACCAGTTAAAAACCTCATTGTGGCATGGTTTGTAGAAGTCTCCAATGATTAGCATATAGGATGCGATGTGTATGGATAATTGTTTTCTTTCTAGAGTCTTCATTTCCTCCAGTGCCACACCTATTTTGAGAAACAAAACAATACCTCCCAAATCAGAGGATGTGTGCCGTAACCTAGAAAGTTGTGTGTCTTGAATTATATCCTCAATGCTCTATGTGTCATCCCCTTAGTCAATCCTTGACAAATGGTTAGGCCCTGAGTTGATTTTTCCTAGTTTCACAACAACTGTAAAATCAAACTCTTGAAACAACAAGACCCACCAACATATGCACCCTTGTAAAATAGGATTGTTTACCAAATACTTCAATACCATGTGTTTTTTGTAGAATATGAAGGGTTTTTCCAATAGATACTGCCTGAATTTGTTCAACACATAGATCATTGATAGTGCTTTACACTCAGTAGTAGTGTAGTTATGTTCTACTGGTGTTAACTTTCTGCTAGAAAAACACAAGGGGTGGTCAACAATCCCTTCTCTAGGATGTGCTAAGATTTCCCCAATCGTCATCTCTGAAGCATCAACATGTACATGAAATGTCTTATCCCAAGAGGGAAAGTGTAATATTGGCACACTGATAAGCCTATTCTTCAATGTATCAAATGTTGTCTGCTACACCTCTCCCTAGTGAAATGCACTTTTGTGTTTTAGTAAATTTTCCAATGGTGTGGAAATCTTGGCATACCCCTTAATAAATTTATGGTAGTACCCCGAATACCCAAGGAATCCATGCATTGCATTCTATTTAGTAGGCTCCCCCAATCCCATAATAATGGAAAATTTGGTAGGATCCACTAACATCCTTCTTTACATATGATGTGCCCCAACAAGGTTCCAAATGAAGTAGCGAAGAGACAATTCTTGAGGTTGAGAGATATGCACAACTTCTGAAATCTCTTGAACATCAGCCAAAAAATTTCACAATGGTATCTCACTAGTCAATACACTATCCAGTCATCAAGTTAGACATGAAGGAACTTATGGATAAAATCCTGAAATGCCTAGACCACTATGCGTGAAAACACAACAGGTGCATTCTTAGGTCCAAAAGGAATGACTGTTTAGGAAAAAATTCCCATTTTAGTGGTAAATGTTATCTTTTCTTGGTCCTCATTTACGATTCTAACCTGATGATATCTTGAGAATCCATCTATGAAATAATAAATATCACACCCAACTACTCCTTCCAGGATTTCTTCAATAAAAGGGTTGGAAAATGATCAATTACACATACCACATTTAAGTCCCTATACTCAACATAGATAATTATCCTTCCATACTTCTTAATGTTGGTGACCATGCAGATTATCCATTTTGATTCCTCTACAACTTCAATGATGCATGATGCAATCATCTTGTTTATATCCTCCTTGACCCAGAGGCACAAATTTGGATTCATTCGGTAAGGTCTCTTCCAAACTCAACATGCACCCTCCTTTAATATAATTTTAATTTCCCTAAGGAGTAGTGGAAAATTTTAAGCTCATGGTACCTGTATGGGAATAAGTCCTAAAACTTGCACAATAGATCAATGATCTTCAAAACCTCATTCTCTAACCAATAGTACCCAACAGTAGCCTCCTTAGGTTCTATTTTAAGCCAATGTTAACGTTCTTTGTCTTGAGGGGTTCATGGTAGGCACATGCTTACTCATAAGAAAAATCCATAACTTTGCATGTACCTTCAGTATGGTTGATATCCAAATTTTCCACCTCTTCACTATCATTTAAATAGACCATCTTTCCCTTCTCTTTCTCCATGCATGCATGCTCAAGTTGTGTCTCTTCTGATTCTTCCTCATAAAATCACATTTCCAAACCAAAATCACCCAATAATTCTAGTATTCTATCCTCTTCCATAGCACTATCTTCCATCGTTAGGAACTTAACAACTTGTAATCCCTTCTCCATTGATGGCTTAGTGATCTGATATTCAAAATATTGAAGGAGGTCAGCCGTCAACTCCTGCCAATTTCCTATCTGATGACATGTCTCTAAGTGAATGTACCATACACGTGTATAACCTTGTAAAGTGGAGTAAAACTTATCCACCCATAGAGAAGGTGGAAAATATTCTATGAATTCCATCCAAGACTTGTCACATGATTGGATGTGAAACAAGGTTTGCTCCTTCCCAAGATAGTCTTGTATGATAGTAGGTGCATTGATCTGGGAAAACCTAACAGAGAACATGATTCTTAATTCTTGCCTCTCTTGAAGGCTATTGCGATGTGTTTCCCACCAACATGTTGTGGTCTCGAGCAAGATATAGCTAAGCATTCTTCTTCTTTCAAACTCACTTTTCCACCGGGTCTTCATCTCTCATAAGAAAACATCAGGGTTGGCCCCTCCAGAGTAAGTTGGAAACTTCTTTCCTCCTAGGTGCTTCATTGAATTTGCCTTTGTTACTCTTGTAATAGATCCTCTTAATTTCCACCCAATTAACTCATAAGTCTTGTGCACCCAATTGTCACATGCTACACTAGTCGTATCACTCATAGATTGAGCATCTTGAAACTGAATAACTTCTTTCGTAGGATTAATCACCTTAGGGTCCTTGATAGAGTGCACATAAATCCTATCAAGATTTTCTTCTCCGAATAGCTCAGTATAGGGTGGTGACTTCCCATCGGTCAAGGGGATGATTACCCATTATTCCTTCTTCTCAAAGCTTATGTACCCTTTATTGAACCATAGGTCATCATTGTTCTTATAACACAAGGGGTTCCCAAGTAATGCTAGAAATTTTTCCACCTCAGCTAGCATCAAGACTTCAAAATATCCAGTGAATGTTGCACCTTAGATAGTGATCGTAAAATATTTTAAAACACTAATGGGCATAACCTTTTTCTTGTTGGCCATATACAACACATTTAATGATGAATGTAATGGGATCCTTCCCATTTAATTCCAAGTGTCTAGGGAGAGAAAATTGACATTCGTGCCTGTGTCTATCAAAATATTGCATAGGAGCCACCCATCCACAACTGGATTCAAGGTAATCTTCTTATAATAGTTGAGGCTATGGGGAGGAAGGTTAGCATGTAGAACCTACCTCTCGCACTCTTCTCTGATGCGTGGTAATTTTTCCCGTAACCATTCCCATAGAATAGAAATGATATTATCCTACCTCACTATTTTAGATACTTCCCTGACCTCATCCAAATACTTCTACGGAGCCTCAACGCTCTTCCTTTGTTCTAACTACCTCGACTTCTCCTTTAGGAAGTGGATTTATCCTTATAGGATTTGAATTACATCTATGGTTTCTTAATACACCTATTTCTAATGATTAGGGTCTGAATACTTACCATACACCACCTCTTCTCTTATAACCAGAAAATTTTGCCTTGGTGTCTCCTTGGTGTGTGCAGCTTCAGCTCGCGTCATCACCAATACAGGCTCTAGTTCTGAATCACGTGTCACCCTTGGCATCCATTGCAAGTCGCACTTCTTTATGCTTACTATTTTGGAACCTTGTTCCTTCTAGTGTTTCTGGCTTATATGTTCAAATAACTTTGGGGACTCCTCATACTTGTGTTTATTTCCACACTAAGGGCATTGCACCAGATCAGGGCATTCATACTTATAGTTCTCTGTATATGCATAGTTGTAACAAGTTCCACACGGGAACTCACTTCTTCCTCCTCTCTGGTTGCAACAACCATGAAATCCTCCTTTAAAACCTCTTCCATGCACCCCTCCATTTGCACACCCTTCATAGTGAAGACCATCATCCTTGGAATTGTTTGTGAGGTTGTTTTGGTGCACACATATATCAATGGCATCATGTATCTAGTCAATCAATCTACAATCCTTGGTGTCATGAGTAGTAGAGGTGTAAATATTAAAATATAAAGATACATTATTACGGATTGTGCACTATAGTAGTGGACACCTACTTGCATCATGATCTCTTTGTAAAATCTCATAGTCCTCTATAATGGCATGTATCGATATTTGAGGACAACTGTCCATTATATGCCCCTCTACCTCATAATATGTGCACCATAGGCCAATCCATGTCTCATGCACTGAGTTCACAGATAGCTTATCCAAATTCTTCACCATTGTAGCAATATGAAATTCAAGAAAAGGGCTAAGACCGGTATCAATGCTTCGAATAGCCTCAGTGCACAGGGCAGCCTCCAAGGCCTCTCACGGGTCTAGGAAAGTATTTTTGCGAAAGTGCTCTCCTAAAAGGTGTTATAAACCCTCCAAAAAACCACTGCGCGTGCTGTGAAGGATGAATATCATAAGAAAATTTTGATTAGAGAGTCTTAAAATGCACATCATAATCCCACACACTCTCTATCATACCTTTTTAAATCTCCATTAACATGCTAATAATGTTATGTTCAAACTTCGGGATATGAAATTCAGCTAAGAAGGCATTCCATAATGTGGTTTAATCTACCAATGTCTAGTGGGGTTGATACTTCTGGTACCAACTATGCATGCATCCCTATAATGTTATTACAAACTGACTTGCCTTTTATTCTAGGGTAGTGATACCCTTTGCACGCCATAGTAACTCACATTTTTGTACATGATTTGCAACATTCTCAACACCTTTGTAGTCTGGTAGATGCAAAGAAATTTTAAAGAATACTTGTTGAGGTGGTTGAGGCCCTTGTCTTCCTGATCTAGAACCTTGATTTCCTTTGCTATTTCCTCCACCACCAGATCCACTTGATCCATCAGCACCTACTCCTTCTGATCCACTGGATCCTCCAGGTCCACCAGATCCACTAGGTCCTATTCTACCAGATCCACCTCCTATAGCTAGAAAAGTGATGGGTGTCATTATTCCCTTCATTTAATTAACTTCTTGTTGATGTCATATCAAACTAGGGGTGTTTCTAGTAGTTGACTATAGTTGTTTTTGTATTTTTTGAGGGATATTTTCAATGTCTTAAGGACTTCTTGGTTAACCCTTATTTAAATCATACTATGAAAACTTTATAGAATGGAAATAAACACACTTGATTCTAAAAGTAAACAGACTCAACTTAGAATGCTTGAAAATGATTACAAGGAAAATATGAATCTATCTAGACACCTACAAGAAAAAGTATACAACAGAGTTTAACTAGAACAATTAATGTAATACAAAATTGATAGATCTAAACTATTTTCTTAAGAAATATAAATACCAAATAAACGAATATCCTGGTCCTTGGGGGAGTGGACCCTTACTCCTTGAATCAGGATTTAACAACTCATAATTCTATCAAACACGAATGGCTATTTTATTGATAAAACATTTAATATTACAAAACATATTGGATCTGTGTACTTAGTCTATATATCTCCTTTTTTTCTATCTTGATTTCATATTATATATATATATATATATATATATATACTGCGGGTCTATGTATATATGCATTTAAAATCATAGCTATCTCTACAATTCTGATGAAATCGAATCATGCTCAGAATAGATGCTAAATTAGGTTGTGGTTGATCAGACAAATGTAAGATAACTATCCCTGGATCTGCATTTAGAGATCTTCTCATCCTTTCCTTATTGAAAGGGTCGTTGATGTAGAATCTCTGGATGTGGTTAAAATAGATAAACTTCCATCAATTCCAAAACTTCAGAGAAGTTCCAAAACCATAGGAAATCATTGAGGATCAATACCATGAGAGTTTTGGAGATATACCAAGGAATTCTAGAACTAAGTCCAAAAGTTCCGGAACTAGATGATGACTATGTAATGGAGTTTCGAAACTAGCTTGGGAGTTCCGGAACTAAGCTGTGTCTGAACAGATGCTACCGAAAACATACTAAACACTACATACTTCATTTTTTCGATTGATTAGATCTTCTTTATTATAAAACTAAATTTCAAACACACACTTCATTAGGAATTTCAGAGCTTTTAACATTAGAATCAAAATCAATCAAAAGATAGAAAATTAGATCCTAACTCATATCTGATCCATCCTTTAGTTCATGTGGAAGTCCACATGTAGTCCTTGACAGCTGCCAGTGAATGAACTACTCTTCTAAAAACACATTATATGCAGGAGAGAGCCTCCTGTAGGAAAGCAATTTTTCACTCATAATGCAGACCATATGAATTTTTGCAAGACATTTATATTTATTTCCTTCTTCCTTATAAAAATTTTCTTCCCATTATTTTCTCACCTTCTACTCTTCTTCCATCTTGGTCTTCAAATCTTCATTTGCTGTTTTAGCTTCTCTGAGCTCTGTGTAGGTGTCATTCCATAGTTTTTTGAGTGGAAAATAGGTTAACTCAGTTTGTGAAGAGACTGTGGACACAACATTCTATTTTTTGGAAGTCTAACATTCTTCCTCTTTTTCTATCAGTCGTTTCTTAATTACCGATAACTCCTCAGTCCTGGCTACAAGCTGGGTTGTTAGCTCTCCAATGAGCATTTCCCTTTGTTCGAATTTGAGTTTGAGGAAATCCAATTCCTCATCCTTTTCTCTGATAATGAGCTCAGCTCTGGATAAGAATAGAGCCTGTTTAAATTTATGTCTTTCTTCTTCCTCTGAAATTACCTTAGGAGTTGAGCATTCTTCCTCTATCAAAGGAAATTTTCCTTTTCTTGTCCAGGATGCTAACTCTTCTTCTTCATGTGGCAATGATGATGATTCAGCCAATTCTTAAAACTCCTACTCTTCAAGTCTCTCATCTCCTCTGTCCATCTCATCTTGGCTTGGTTCAAGAGGATTCATGGCCATGCTACCCAAAATATCACCAGCTTCCATAGCCATCTTTTTCTGTTCACACCTTTCCTTCGGGGTTTCCCTTGTCCTTTTATGAATTTTCCTTTTCTAGGGAATTTCAACATGCCCAAAAGTGGATTTCTTTCTAGAGATTCTTCTTACTCTTGTTTCTTACTCTTACACAGGTGAGCTATCATCGTCAAAGATAGATATTGGCTCCCCTAAAGCTGTTACAGAAGGAATTTCCTTCAAAGGCACAAAAGGCTCTACTGTTTTGATTTTTCTCAGAGACCTTCTTCTTTTGGGTATATTCTCTCTTTTTAATTCCTTTTGTTATTCTTTAGGGGTATCAATTTCCAACTTAGTTTAAGGATAAAATGGAGTTGGTATTGTCCTTCTGATAATATTAGGGTTTTTGTTGAACTTTCCAAGAAATGGTTCCCAAATTTCTTCTCCATTTTTCTTTGACAGAAAATGGTGTTGGCATAGTAAATGAATTAGCCCATGATGTCTGATTGTCCCAACACCCTAGGAATACATTTGGGCCATGGTCTAGATAGAATAAAAAAGAAACCCTCAAAGGTTTATTATGTACTCAGGTTTATGGATCCATACTTCAGATATATGAGCATTTTAGGACTTCTTTTCCTACAGACCCAAATTGACCATCACAGGTTAAATATTTCACTATCCAAAATGTTACCCTATCAAAGGGTTTGGGAAAAATGGCCCCTCTAACCCCTTTATAATTTTCTTTGTATTTTAGATGTACTGGGGTTATGTTTCTCCTCCTTCTATTAGGATTTTAACCAGTTATTTCAATGTCCCTTTGGCAGGATGTTAGACATGCATAATTGGCACTCTAAACACATTACTTATTGTATTTACAGAAAAAGGAATAAAGATATTTCTCACCTTTGTCCTTGATTACTCTAGGTTTATGAAAAATTCTCTTACTAATTCATCATTATACTTTGAAAACTTCTTCAGGAACTCTAGCCATCCTACAAGCGCAAAGATAGATGCCACTTCTTTATTTGCGAGCAACTAGGAATCATCCTCTGGTTCTGATTTATTTTTAATCCCCATATCAGATCGAGTTTTGTTTCCTTTGATTCTTTATAAATCGGTTGTATGCCTTCTCACTTAGCTACAAAACTGATGAATTTGGCTGTGGAACCTCTGTTCTTAGCTGCGGAACCTCTGTTCTTAGCTGCGGAATCCTCTGTTCTTTACTGCGGAACACAAGCTTAATTTGTTGCTTCTCAAAATCTCTCTCCAACTTCTTTTACTTGATTTTGCACTTAATGATTACCAATAATAACCATGCCACCACTTATTCCATCCATATCATCTTCATGGTTACTCAATTGCAATCATAATGTATAAATAGATGACTCATCATACCAACTTTTAAATCAAGTCAAATCATACATGAAAACATTTAATTTAACCCAAAATAAGTTAAAAGATATAATTACCATCCTTGAAGATGTAATCATTTTACTATGATGAATCGTCATTCCTGCAAGTAGAACAAAACACAGTTAGATAAGACATCTAGAATTCAAAAGAATTCCCGTTTATTTTGGATCTATCATCTGGTTATTCGATCATTTTGGAAGAACTGGGTTCTTCCATATGATTAAATTCTTTCTCTGCTTCAATCATCCTCAAGAATTCATCCTTAGTGGGAGGCTTCCTATAGAGTTTTAACCTATGTACATTAACCAAGAGTGTTCTTCTGCTGCAATCAATGGGAAGTAACTGAATAGAACCATTGTCAAATATTTGCTCAATCTGATAGGGTCTCAACAATTCGGTTCTCAATTTTCCCTTGAATTGTTGGTACTTAGAATCAAATAACAATGCCTAGTCTCCTACTTTGAATTTCCTTCTCCTGATATGTGTGTCATGTCATTGCTTCCTTTGATCTTGGATTATATCTATCTACTGAAGTGCTTCCATCCTCAATTCATTCAACTCATTGAGTTGAAGGATTCTTTCTTTTTGAACTTCATCCAACTCAATTCCCACCTTAACTGTTGTCCTCAATGTTTGAAGTTCAAACTAAATAGGAAACAAGGGATTTTTCCCATAGACTAACTCATATGGTGAAAATCTTGTTGTAGTTTTCCAAGTTATATTATAAGCCCAAACAACTTTAGGTAGTATCTTTACCCAATATTTTCTTCCAGCTTCAACTGTTTTGGTAAGGATGTTCTCCAATTCTCTTTTTGTTACTTCAACTTGTCCATTTGACTGTGGGTGATAAGGAGATGACTTCCTATGGTTGATTTGGTAATACATTGTGAAAGCTTGGATCATATTAGACATAAATTGTGGTCCTTGATATGAAACTATGCTCCTCGGTGCTCCAAATTTTACCATAATTCTATTCCAAAGGAAATCAGTAACTACTTATTCAGTGGCATTTTTCAATGCCTACACTTCTACCCATTTTTTCACATAGCTAGTACACACAAGAATGTATTACTTTCCTTTAGAAGGAGGATTAAAGGGACCAAAAAGATCCAATCCCCATCTCTCAAATGGTTCAATTACTACTTGATGTTGAAGAGGCATTTCATTGGTGAAAGTTGGTTGTCCCATCCTTTGACAAGGATCACACCACTTGATATATCTCTTTACATCCTTGTACAGAGATGGCCAATAATAACTAGTGCGAAATATCTTATGAGCTGTTATTTTCACTAAATAGTGTACTCCACTTGGTTCATCATGATATGCTCTGAGGCCGTCAAAGATTTCATCTTCTCTTACACACATGCACAAAACAAAATTAGGCCCACATTTAAATAGCATTCCATTTAACCATTTGAATTGTGCACTATTTTTGATTAACTTCCTTATTTGCTTCTTCATGAAAGAAGGAGGAAACTTCCTTGTTGTAAGATAATTTTCCATATCAAAAAACCATGGCATACTTGCTGAGATAATAAATAGTTGTTCATCTAGAAAGCTATCCTTGACTGGATCCTACTCCATTGTAGTAGTTAGTCTTGACAAAAAATCAGCTACCACATTAGATTTACCTGGATTGTCCACAATGGTAATATCAAATTCTTGCAAAATTAATAACCATATAATTACTCTTCCTCCAACCACTGGTTTATTCATTAGATATTTAATTGTTGAATGATCTGTGTGTACAAATATCTTGTAACCTATAATGTAATGTTTAAATTTATTAATTGCATAAAGCACAACAAGAAATTCTTTTCCTATGGTGGTGTAATTCTTTTCATTGGGAGTAAGATTCTTACTAAGATAATAAATAGCATACATTTTTCCTTCTTCATATTTCTTTCCCAAAACTACACCAATGGAATTATTTGAAGCATTTATTTGGATATGAAATGGATTTTCCCAATTAGGTCCTCTCAATATTGGATTAGTGATTAACTTTTCTTTAATTTCTTCAAAAGCATACTAACACTTTTTATCCTAAAGAAATTCACAGTCCTTGGTTAGCAAGTTAAACATGGGGGCAGAAATGTTACTGAAATATTTTATAAAGCGCCTATAGTGCCCAACAAGTCCTAGAAATGACTTGATATCTATGGGGGTATGAGGAATAGGTAAATTTGAAATGATCCTAATTTTGTTTTGATCAACCTAAATTCCTCTTTTTGAAATATGGTGTCGTAATACAATCCCCTCATCAACCATCATTAAAAAAATTTCATGACTAAGAGATAGATTGTGTTGTTTACATCTTATTAACACTCTATCTAGATTTCTAAAAGCATCATCAAATGTATCTTCGTGTATAGTGAAGTCGTCCATATATACCTCAACACAATCATTTGTTAGATCAATAAAGATTGCAAGTACAACTCTCTAGAAATTTACAGGAGCATTGCATTAGCCAAATCGTAACACCCTATAGGAAAAGGTACCCCATGGACATGTAAATGTAGTTTTTTCCTGATCTTCAGCAAATCTTATTTGATTGTATCCACTAAAGCCATCCAAGAAGTTAAAGTATTTTTTACCTGAAAGGTTTTCTAGGACTTGATTTATGAATGGTAAGGGAAAATAATCTCTTAGTGTGCCTTTGTTCAGTTCCCTATATTCAACACATATTCTCCATTTTCCATTCTTTTTAGGAAAAATTACAAGAGGAGATACCCAATGGCTATCTGAGATAGGGTAGATAAAACCTACTTGTAATAGTTTTTCAATTTCTTGTTCGACTATATCCCTTAAGGATGGGTTAATCCTTCTCTAAGGCTGCCTAACTAGTTTAACATTTTCATTATAGATGTGATGAGTGTAGATACTTGGCCGAATCCCCTTCATGCCTTTGTAATCCCAAATAAAAGATTTAGTATGATTTTTTAAAACATCAAATAGTTTAGCTTCTTCATCATCCTTCAACCAACTGTTGATGTTCAAAGTTTTACTCAGTTGAATCTCAACATGCTTGGTTCCAATGTGTGATGAACTGATTTGTTGAAATGGTTCCATTAAATTATTTAGTGGACATGCATGTGGTAACAACATATGGTATGTAGAAACATCTCCAAAATTTCCTTGAGACAGAATACTAGAAAAAGGAAAATAATGAGAATTATGATACTTATCTCTTTGCAGGACAAACTCTTCGTCACTATTACTTTCCAAAAATTATTCACCACTCCCTGATGTATTTGAAACTGAAGCTACTGATTCTTCCTATCCCTCCAAGAAATCTCATTCCCCCGGAGTGAAATTATTTCCAATCACAAAGAACTGCTGTTGTCAAGGTTTCAAAACTTCATGTGGTGGGTTTGGAGCTAAATTCACAGGTTCCATAAATAAGTTTACAGGTTCTGGAACTATAGTCATAGGTTATAGAACTATATCCAATTTATTTGAGGATAGATGGTGCTCATCCAATGGTGGATTAATCATCTCTTCTACTTCTCCTAGATGATCTTGCAATGTGATCATAGCCAAAGAAGACAAATTTTTCCTATTAGTATCAAGAGAATCAACCCATAATTGTTCATGATTGTTAGTAAAAGTTTGTGTAGAAGGATATAAGGAATTTTTCTTAGATTTATTACCATTCAAGATTGTCATATCACCTAACTTGCAATCAATTAAGGAAACAACTGTAGCTAACCATGGTCTACCCAAAATAATGGGATAACCCAATGTTTTACTTTTTGGCTGAAGTATAAAGAAGTAGACTGGATATTCCCATGACTCCACCATAGCTGCTATGTCATCAATAATCCCTTTTGGTTTTGCAATAGACTGGTCTGCCATCTGTAATATGGTATTAGTAGATTTTATACCCGTTAATGGTAATGTTTTTAGAGTATCCACTATCATTACATTGATAGCCACTCCCAAATATACCAAAACATTATGTATATCCTTATTCCCTATAGAGACAAAAATAACAGGACTTCCAAGATCTCTGTATTTGAGAAGTAAAAGTTTTCCTACTAATAAATTAGAAAGTTTCCCATCTACTTTGATAGTCTTAGGGTACTGTTTCTTCCTTCTAGGTTTTTTCAAACATAACATGTTGATTAATTTTTTCAATTCAAGAATGTCCTTAATTACTTATAACAGTGGTATTTCAATATTCAATTTCCTTAGTTCATGTACCAATTCAGACTCCTTGGTTTCTGTAACTTCTTTAAATCTCTCTAGAAATGGAGTCTCAATAGTTTTGCTACCTGGAACCTTTTCTATATCCTCTTTTGGAATACCAGTACTAGGGATATCATTTTCTTATGACATTTTAGTGATTATAATAGGTGGACTGCTAATGATTTTTTCAGATCTAGTTTGAATATCCTTACAATCCATGGCATATAATAAATTTTCTAGTTCTGTTCCATAAACAAGAGTTGTTTGTTTGTTTCTTGGGTTTGTTACTGGTTGTGCTAGTATTTACATTTAGACTACATTATTAGTTTGTGAATTATGTGCAGGGGATCCCATGATGTCCTATTGATTCTAATTTGGATATGTTCTTCCTTGAGCATAATTACTAGGTTTCCATCTAGGTTGTGACCAAGCATAAGGATTTCCTTGACCTTCCCATGGTTGTTGATGTCCTTGAGCATACCAAGCCTGACTTTCTCAATCTTGAGGGTTCCATGTTGGTTGAGGTACCCAAGGTGGTTGTTCCCAATTTTTTGTTATTGTTTTAGCAGCCCATGACATTGTCCAGGGATTAGGAACTGATCTTGGCATAAACTACCCTTGGTTAGGTTATCTTTGAAAAAAATTCAATTCTTTTATTGTGGATGATGTATTGGTTTATTTAAGCTGATTCTTTATGACTGGAAGTAGAGAACAAGCATTAGTATCATGTTCTTTAGATTCACAGATAAGACACATTTCTATTTTATCCAAACGATAGTCTCTTATTGCATGCTTCTTCCCACATCTAGGATAATACATAGCCACTGGTTCGGTATTAGCATTTTCTTTAGCTTGTAATCCATCCATAGTAGAGGTTAATTGAATTAAAATGTCTATTTTAAAATTTTCTAACTCATCCATTAGTTTGTTCATATATGGATTTAGACTTTTCACTTATTTTCCTTTTCTAGGTCCACCCCTTGTTCTAGAATAACTTCTACAAATATCCTTAATTTCATTCATTCTTAACTGATCAATGTCTCCACCTCCTATCAAGTTAAGGGATTTCCTAGATTTTTCATCCAAACCTTTAAGAAAAATGGTTTTACTTAACTCCTCTTGAAGTACAAATCCACATCTTTTGCGCACAAAGAGGAATCTATCTAAATAGTCTTTTATATTTTCTTCTTCCTCCTGCTTGATTTTGAAGAATTCTTCCTTCCTATTTCTCCCTCTACAATACTCTTGGTATTAGTATAGAAAGGAAGTCTCCATTTGTGCCCAAGTGCTAATAGAGTTGGATGGTAATCCCATGAACCACCTCATTGCTGCATCCTTTAAAGTGGATGGAAACAACTTGAGTTTTTGATTATCTGTTTTGTAATCATAGGTCTAACGTAGTACCTTGAACTCAAATAGAAATTGGTCAAGATATTAAGATGACATCCCTCTAAATTTGGGTAAATTTACAGGTGAGATATTTTTCATTGATATATCATCATCTCCCAATTGGATTGGATAAGTAAAGGTCCTATCAGGTACTCTTTCAACTTCTCATGCCATCTTTAAAATATTTTCTGAATTTTCCTCCCAATCAATATGGTATGTGGTATGCCTTGTGGAGGTTAAAATTCAGGAGTAGGAGGTTGACTACTCAATTGAGAATAAAAAACTAACCCTAAATGGATCTTGAGTAATAAGCCTTTTCCTAAGAGTTCTACTTCCTTTAGGTGATTGATCTAAGAATTCCCAAGGTGACAATTTTGTTTCTTGTATAACAGGGGATGATCGTGCCTCCAATTCTTGATCAATTTCTTTATTTGGAATAAAGGATGTTGTGAATTCTTGTGAAGATATTCTTGGGAGGAATCTACCTTTGAGTCTCTTGGTCTACTCATATATTTTTATGATATAGTAGGGAAGATCCTTTAACTACGAGATGTATGATTGTTGCTCTTTCTAACACTTAATTAGAAAATTCCAACTAGAGGTCCCTGAAAATGGCACCAAAAATGATGGGTTTCATTATTCCCTTCATTTAATCGAATTCTTATTGATGTCATATCAAACCAGGGGTGTGTTTAAAGCTATATGCAACAAGAGTACTTTAACCAATCTAGTAGTTGATTGTATTTATTTTTGTATTTTCTAGGGGATATCTTTAATGTCTTAAGGACTTCTTGGTAAAACCTTATTTAAATCAAACTATGAAAACTTGCTGAAAGTAAACACACCGAAATATTTTCTGAAAGGAAACACACCATGTAGAATGGAAACACATTTGCTACTGGAAAATAAACACACTTGCTTATGAAAGTAAACACACTTGCTTTTGGAAATAAACACACTTAATTTAGAATGCTTGAAAACAATTGCAAGAAATATAAGAATCTATCTAAACACCTGTAGGAACAAGTATACAATAGAGTTTAACTGGAAGGATTAAAACATTACATAATTAATAGATCTAAGCTATTATGTTGAAGAAATATAAATACCAAATAAACAAATATCCTATTCCTTGGGGGAGTGAGCCCTTACTCCTCCTCAAATCAGGATTTAACAACTCATAATTCTCTCAAATAGGAATGGCTATTTTATTGATAAAACATTCGGAATTACAAAAATATTGGATCTAAGTACTTACTCTATTTCTCTTCTCTGTTCTATTCCTATATATATATATATATATATATATATATATATATATATATATGATCTACTGCAGGTTTGCTTTTATATACATTTTACAATCACAGTTGTCTCAATGATTCTGATGAAATCAAATCATGCCTAGAATAGATGCAGAGCCAGATCGTGGTTGATTAGATAGTTGTAGGATAACTCTCCCTAGATCTACATTCAGAAATCTTCTCGTCCTTTCAGATTGAAAGGATCGTAGATGCAAAATCTCTGGATGTGGTTTAAAATAGATAACTCCCTATCGGTTCCAGAACTTCGGAGAAGTTTCAGAACCATAGGAATTTGTTAAGGCTCCAAACCATGAGAGTTCTAGAGCTATCCCCTAGAGTTCCTGAACTAAGTCCAAAAATTCCGGAACTAAATACTGGAGTTCTGGAACTAAGTCTGAAAGTTCCGGAACTAAATGATGACTGTGTGATGGAGTTTTGGAGCTAGCTTGGAAGTTCTGGAACTAAGCTATGTAGGAACAGATGTTGCTAAAAACAAACTGAATGTTCCTGCTTCATTTCCTCGACTGATTTAGACCTACTTTATTACAAAATTGAATTCAAACACACACTTGCCAGGAATTCTAGAGATTTTAACATTAAAATCACAATCAATCAAAAGACAGACAATTACATCCTAGCTCATATCAGATCAACTAAAATTCACTCAATGCAATAAACTTAATAAAAAAGAGAGTAATATTAGATCATATATTATACATTAATCAGACATATTTTGGCCTCATCAATATTGTAGGTAAAGGGGTAGAAATCAAAGTAGATATAGGTTCACCAGGAGAAGGGATGATGGGTGTAGGTGATGAAGTTGATTCATGACTTAGGGTGTTAATAGTATGAGAATTGGGTGGTTGAGATGTTTGTTGAGGATTATTAGGTTGGTGGTTGGGGAAATGTTGTTTGAAAAAATCTAGGGGTTGATCGGGAGGTGTGTTGGGATTGTCTAACTGAAGACCACCGCAGTCTATGATTTTTTGTACAAGGTATATTGAATGTGTGACATTTTTTTATGCCCTAACCACAGACTTTGTGGTATTTACAATAACTTATCCTTGATTTGGATACCATGTGGATTTAGGTGGTTGAATCATAAAAGGATCGGATGGGAGGAAGCATGCCAATGAGGTACACAATATCTCTAAGTGGTGAGCTGTCATCAGAAGATGAAGGAGTATGTATGATATGCTTGCCAAGATGGAGTGTAACATAGACTGGTCAGGCTTTAGGAGTCCTTTGTGTGAACCTTAATTCCTTCCCATGAGATGTAGATGTGGATGAAGATCCATTGCCCCTATGACTTTTCAGTGTCTAGCTAACTCCCTTTTACGATCTTGTCACTATACTTGAGTGGATGATCTCTTCCCTAAACTCATGTTTCAATCCGTAAGTTCCGCCATCAAAGCTTGACCCTAGTCCTTCCTCGCCCAAGGGTGTAGAAGTTCAAGGTTACGATGGCCACAGGTGAATGCCTTTTCAAAGGTTAGTGGAATGATTTTATTATAGCTAAGGGTATTAGATGGAAATACCTTAATCTTTGCATCCAAGACTGCATTTCGAAGAGCTCAATTATTCTAGAAGTCTTTGGAAGGGAAAAAGACAATCTTCCTCGATTATACCATGCCACCTTGTGACGAGAATCTATAATAGCATTTGTTGTCATAAGCTATCTAATGGCATAGAGATATGATGATGGTTATTGTTATCTATGCAATATGGTAATTGAAAAGTGTTCTAAGAATCATTCAATGCTAGTTGGGTGAAGGAAAATAGACGCATCCTCTTTGTAGTACTACTTGGTATTACCAATATAATGCATGTTGACCAACCAATGAAACCTATGGGTAAGGTGCATCAGCAGTGGAAGGTCTTGGCCTCCATGAGAAATGATAGGATATCCTCCTAAAATTCATGTTTTTTGAATGAGATTAAATTTATTAGGGTATTCCCAAGAGTCTAACACCACAACTATGCCCTTAAGGACTCGTTCAGGTTTCATTTTTGGTCTATCTACCAATGTTGTAAGATAAGGATTTAAGGGGAATGATTCCTTCCATAGGTTTCAGATTATCAAAAATTTTCATAGGTAAACATGATGTTAATGGATGCTCCCAAGTTAATTAGATTATTATTTATTATTGTGCCATTATACTGTAATGATTACCACATGCATGCCTGATCATCTGGATGTACTTTGGATGAGAAATTGAATTCCCATGACATGATATTAAGAATATATGTCTAGTAGATGGGCTAGGTTGGATGAATCCTTGATATTGATACCTAGTTTTGAGGATCTTGAATAGGTGTTCTGTGGAGGTGGTTAATATAGGGGAGATGTCTACAATAACTGTGGTTCATTTGAAATCTCTGTAATAATGGGTCCACTTGGTAGAGGAAGTGCTCTTCTTGAGCAGAGATGAATGTTATTAACATCAACATAATAGGTAGGGTATTGATATGGTTCAGTGGAATAGGTTGGCTAAGTAGATTTATCATTGGGGTTAGGCATTAGTTGAGTTGGTTGTTGAGTTTCTTTTGGCTGAGAGCTAGGTTGGGATTTTGGAATTAGAGCTTTCTGTTGTGGATAAGGAGGTTATTGGTAAGATTTTTAGTAATTATGAGGTGGGTTATTCCATTGATCCCCTCCTATCCATGGATGTTGTTATGATTGAGGGGGTTGTTAGCATTTTTTTTAGCCTAAAAGGGGAAGCAAATGAGACATCATTACTGATGATTGGATAGGGTATGCAGCTAATAACCTACTGGTAGGATGAGCCTAGGTGATGGGGATAGTATAGAGGTGATTAGTAGTGTTAATGAAATGAAAATTGGGGGGAATGGACACCACCAATTGAGTGGTATTGGTGAGTGTGGGGGTCTATGCTCTTATTGATCTATCACTAATTTGTTCATGGCTCTTGGGAAGACATATGACGACTTTACGAGGTATTACTCTCTGTGGACATATCTGAGTGAGGAGGATAAGGATAAATTTGTTGTGTAGATGCTAGGACCATCGACTGGGGAGATACAGGTATCTTTCCTCCTTTTGTATGCATGAGGTAACTCATGTGAGTACTGCCTCTGCAGGGTTAGAAACAAGTATTTATTGGCATGCAAAGCACCCAGTTGAGTTTCCATGTCATTTACAATTTCTTATTTCATGTTCTTGAACATGTTGACAATCTCTGACTTGGATATGCCCCCAATTGTTTTGGTAAATGATCTACCTCTTGATCTAAAATTTCTTATTATCTTCAAGGTGGCTCGGGAATAAAAACCATAGGTTGAGTAACCACAGAATCTAGTGGCCAAAGGGATGGATTTTGAGATGTCTCAAGCTCCTATCTGATGTAGAGCATCTATGTCCTCCTCACTAAGTCCCTTCAATAGAAGTAGGGATGTTAGATATTCAAGATGTCATGTCTTGTGTTCCATTTTTCTTGTTTGATAAGGTGTAATGAATCTTGCATGAATAGTCAAACAATGGTTCATCCTCCTTCTATGTTACCTTATAGGTTTCATGACCTCCTCAAACAACTCAGCACAACAATAGTCCTGGTAATTAGTGAAAAACTTGATTATTCAAAAATGTGAAAAGAAAGGTAAAAACAGGTCTCTTCCTAAACCCATGAACCATCTCAAGGCTATATCCTTGAGTGTAGCAGGGAATATATTTAGTTATTTGCATTAGTGGTATAATTATATCTCTGGCATGATAAATTGAACTCAAATAGAAAGGTATCTGGGTCTTTAGTCATGGATCCATGAAAGTTAGGAAAGGAAAAGGGAGAAAAATTCTTCATAGCACTAGCCTCATCATTTTTGGAAATGGGAAAATCAAAGGTAGTTTCTCTCGCTTCAACATTTTGGTTCACTTATTCTTCCATGTCTGGCTAATCATGGGTAGCTTCTGGAATTTTACTTGGAAAGTGATCTTCTAATAAAAAACCTTGTATAGAGGAAACTATATCTTCTTTAGAATCCTTAAAATTATATGGAGAGATTTGTGATACTTGCGGATTGGGTAAGAATCTACTGTGGGCATCCCTTGGACAATGCATACATAAACTAGCTCAACTCAATAAATGGGAATTGTTGGGGGGGTTGGTTGGAGGTGAATGTCCTAAAACTTAAAATGCTTCCAAGAAATGGAATTTTTTTTAAAAACCTGACAACTTTGCAGTATCCCCATAAATGGTGCCAAAAATAATTGTGTAATTTAAGTTGTAGCAATTAATATGTTGTTTTTAAATCTACACTCATTTAATCATCAAACCAAGGGATGTAAAATTTCAATAATGCTAGTGCCATAAGCACATTTATAAAATGTTTTAGAGGTAAGGAAAAAATTGGTGTCACAAGAATGCTTGAAATAAAAATGCTGAGAACAAACTAAAGTCAGATCTAACGTAAATAGCTTCCAAATAATATAACTAAAATAGAGCTTGTACATTCATAATACAGATAAAGAAATGAATTGTTTTCTAGTCTATCCATGAAATAAAATAAGGAAAAAAACTATGGAGGGGGTTATCGGACCATAAATGGGCGTTTCCTTGGGTGTTAATCCCTCCTAAGGATTGTACCTAAAATTTACTTGAACATAACTCATATTCTTTATTCAATTGGAATAAAGATTTCAATTAGGATCAAAACATCTCTCTTCTTTGTGTATCCTCTAATCTAATTATCTATCTAGATCTCTACACATCCCATACATTCCCAACATTAATCCTTCTCTTTTATATTTCTTGTTTATAGCAAAACATGAGAAGCAAAGTTTGACTAGAACTTCAAATAAATCAAGTAAAATCTCTCAAATAGATCATCTAAAGATTCAATGCATGCAACATAATTACCATGTGTTTAGATGTCAAAAACATAACTTAAGTTACTAACCAATTCAATCAATCAGTTCTCAAATCATGAATTCAATTAATCAGTTCCTAATTAGGGTACATTTTAAGAGACCTATGGGAAATCAAAGGTGGAATATTCCTAGAGAATATCCCTAAAACCAATTTTGTGAACATGGCGAATTTTTTGGGATTTTTTTGGTTGGATATTTTGTCAAGCCAAAATATGAGGTTTAACCATAGTACATGGGATTAAATCCCTCCTCAAAGACAGGTGAGGCTGCCTATTTATTACTAATCTAAAACACAGTAGAAATAATATATACGGTATTCCCAGTAGTCTAACCATTTGGGTAGGGACAGAATCCCGAAATACATATCCATAATAGGTGAATATATTGTTGTTTTTGAAATGCAATGGATTAGAAAGGAAATTATTATTATGGAAGAAACACAACGGAAAGGAAATGAGGGGAACATACTTTCTTTCAAGAAAACACAAATCACGAAATAATCATATGAATTTTAGACAACAAATGTAAAGTTTGAAATGATTAGAACAATCAAGATGCTAAACAAAGAATAGCTTAAGATTATGAACACAAGAACAATATCTTAAGAAAGATACATCTCACAACGTTAATTTTGCAAAATAGCATCAGCTCCTATTCCTCAAATGATTAAAATAAAACGCAAAGTTTTTCTTCTTCACAATAGTTCTCAATATTACAAAAATCTCAACCCTTTGGAATGCATAAGCATCCCTTATTTATAATAAAAAGAGTAGAGAGAAAATAGGATAAATCCTAGAAAATAGTCTTTTAACAAGAGTCCTATTTTTCTTGACTCTCACGTAGGAGACCAAGTCAAAATTTTCTTCTTATGTGATGAAACCAAAATGAAAAATACATGTCAATCTATGGATTGAAAGGACATGAAACATTATGCTTATTCGGTTTCATCATTCTTGTCTTCCTCCAGCGCAGCCTGCTTTTCTCAAAATTCCTAGAACTTCTAGATTGTACCCTACATCTTAGTTTCATCTAGCACATTGGAATGATTGCTAATACACCTCATTTGACATGTGTACTAACTGCCAGACAACTAGACATTAATGTCATCTCATCATGCTTAGCACTTTCGAAAACCCGAAACAAAGGTTTTCTCAACAAATTGGGTTTCGGGAACTAATCGACATGAAGCATGTAAAAGACATGTCTTGATGCTATTGAGTTCTAAAAACCTGACACAAAGGATCATGTCGGGTTTCAAGTTTTGGGAAACAAGCAACATGTAACATGTTTTTTGTAAGGTATGTTCTGATCCTCCGGAGTTCCGAAAATCTGATACACTAGCATGTAATCAGGTTTCAGGTTTCAGAAGACACCTGACATGAATCATGTAAAATACATTTTTCCATGTGATGGAAACCTGAAAACCCAAAAATCTCCTTCAAAGGGAATTTTTAGGAGGTTTTGTCAAAAAATTTCTATGGTTATCTCAATTTTATTTGGAAATACTAAAAATGAGATAATAGTTGGCTCTAGTTGGGGAATTTATTTGAGATATCAAAGGAAGAGAAATCATATCAAAAAGCTTTATCCATTGGGCTATGGAGTCTGAAGAAGAAAAACTGAAAACAAAATAAAGAAAGAGAAAATAAATTATGATACAATGCAAGAGAACATCTTGCATTACTAGTGAAACATATTCAAATGTTGGCCACTGAACTGTAGAGGGAGCAAATCTCCATCAACGTATGATAGACAGAAGCTATTTTCATCGTTCAGCAAATGTATTTTGAAAGGGATTTTCCATAAAGAGTCAAACTTACCATGCATCCCTTTCTACTCTCTTCTCTTGTCCCAGAGAAGTACTAGATCTCCGACTTGGAAATCATGTTGCTTTGATTTCTTGTCAAATATCCTTTTGACTTTGATCTGATGGTCTGCAATGTGATCCACCACCTTAATCCATTCTTCTTCTAGCCTGGCTAGGTACATTATCCTTTTCTCAATGGAACTTTGAAAAGTTTCATCCTCAATTACTCTGGAAAATTGTAAGGCTGACAATTCTACAGAGATAGTTATCTCACCATCAATTCCATATAGCACCTGGAATGGGGACATTGCAATAGCTCATTTAGGAGTAATCCAATCTTCCCACAATGTATCATACAATGCTTTGTGCCATGTCCTCTGATTCTCATCAACCAATTTTCTGATTATGGTCACCAGGTTTTTGTTGCTTGATTCAGCCTGACCATTACCTTATGGGTAATAATTGGATGAATGAGCCAATGTGATCCGAAAGCCATAAAAAAAATTTGTCAACTCATGAGATGAGAAATTGGAATCATTTTCAGTAACGATCTTGTGAGGCACACTGAATCTAACAATTATATTCTCCTTGAGAAAGTTACCCACAACTTCGGAGGTTGCTTGTTTGATTGGAGCAACTTCCACCCACTTGGTGAAATAGTCTGTGGTGGTGAGCACATAATTATGACCAACACTAGAGGAAGGGTTCAAAACTATAATGAAAGCAATTCCCCATTGGTGAAAAGGTTCTTTAATTACCACGGGATTCAAGGGAAGAGCTACCAGCTTAGGATGACCAACAAAATGCTGACAAGCTTCACACTTGGCTACCCATTTAGCTGAATCTTGAAAGAGAGTAGGCCAATAGTACTTGGCCCATAAGATCTTGTAAGCCATTACAGAAGAAGAGAAATGTCCTCCCCATGCTAGATTGTGGAAGGACTCTAACAACCTTTCCTGCTGAGACTTATCAACACAGTGCAGGAATACACCATCGATACCTTTCTTGTATATACCATTGTCCCACAGAATGTACTTTACAGACCTGATTTTAACTGTCCTCTTTTATTTTTTGGCTTAAATTTGGGGCACACTCACCATAGGTTAAAAAGAAAGTAATATCTATGTACCATTCAGCAGTTGTGCTTATGAAAAGCAATTTGGGTAATTCTGAAGAAGTACCTTGAGTTTCTTCACATTCTATCTCATCATTGTTTTCTGTGATCAATTAACACATGTCTCTTCCTTGCACCAACTTGGTAGGTATAATGTCCAAGTCATACTCTTGAATTTTTCTATCTAGTTACCCCATTGACTACCCAACTCTTGTTGGGTCAGAATGGATTTAACTGTGGTATCAGGAACTAGAATGAGAGTGTGGGAACTAAAGCCATAATACCTGAAATGTTTCACCACTCTCACCACTGCATAAGCACAATTTTCAATCTGCGACATCTTCAATTCATGTTACTTTAGTGGGCAGCTCATGAAAGTAATGGGAGCTTCAATTCCTTCTTTGTTTTCCTGCATCAGAATGACTGATACTGTATGTACGGAAGCGTAGCTGTACATGATGAAATATTTCTTGAAATCCAGGCATACAAGAATAGGAACATGAGTAATTGCTAGTTTAACTTCTTCAAAAGTAAGCTTCCCTTCAGTGCTCCATTGAAATGGAGTTTTATTCTTCATCATTTCAAGGATATCCTTGGTTTTATCGGCAAAGTCAGGTACAAATATTCTTAGGAAATTGACCTTCCCGAAAAAGGAGTGCACCCCAATTTTTCTTATGGGTAGGGTAAGGCTTTGGATGGCCTTCACCCTCTCTAGATTGATCTTGGTCCCTTCTTTAGTCACAATATGACCCAACAACTTTATTTTTGCCACTCTGAATGACAGGTCATTGTATTACCAGTCATTTAACCAGCTCATAGACAAGTTGGTGTCATTATAACCAAGACAGTGTCTAAAGCTATATGCAAAAGAGGAAAGGAAAATCTTATTCAACAATACTTCTTCCTAAGAAAACATACAGAAATTAAACATACATGAAAAAGAAACACACAACAACTAAACTACTAAAATAAATCTACAGTAAATAAACCATGCTAAGAAATAACAGAAAAATTCTCCTCCTTGGGGAAGAGTGGATTTGGCTATTCTCTTCCCTTTGGATTTGGAGAAACTACAATTAATTTTTAAAAATGCACTTGTATTGATTCAAAATAGATTTATAAAATATGCCCCCTTTTCCAAATATATGGAAGAGGTATTTATAGACATTACTCCTAGTTTACTTGGTCCACACTCTAAGAACTAACTACCTATTCTTGGGTGGATTTATTCAAAGCAATAAATACTAAACAAACTTGAATACAACAATCCACTTATCTTGGAGAATATTTCTACAACTCATCCCTTTAATCTAGAAACACAAAGTGGGAGAGTACTTATTCAACATTCCTAATACTATTCCACCATTTTCTCATCCTTGAAACTTGGAGAGAAAAAACAAGAGTGCTAAGTCCATGACTTTGAATTCTTCTTGGAATGCCACATACATTCATGACTTTGGATTGCCACATCTTTAGATCTATATTCTTGGTTGATGATGTGGAAGCAAAGAGTAGGCTCAATAGTTCGGTGCTCCTTTACATTATTTTGGAACAAACCAAAATACTTGTGCTAGCTGGGTGATTCCGTAGCTGCATGAAGCATTTTCGTAACTGGGCATTTCCGTAGTTGTGTGAAGAATTTCCATAGCTGGGCATTTTCGTAGCTGCATAAAAAATTTCCGTAGTTACAATCTACAAACTTAGAGTATATTTGTTTATGACCTGTTTTCTACACACTATTGCATTCCAACTTTAGAAGAAATATCAAGAAATAACAACAATTAGATTGCAAATAGATTTCTAAAGAGATGATAAGATAAATCCTATATTCTACGTTATATATGATATCTATTATTAAAACTACATCTGAATTCACTTGAAAGCTTTATTTTGAGAGAGAGAGAATAAGAATGTTATTTGGTGATATAATGAGACATATTTTGGTCTCATCATTTCCCTCACACTTAACTTCTTGCATGCCCTCATGCAAGCTACTGATCTTCCTATAGAATCTAATTTTGTCAATACTTCTACATCTTTCAAATTGTCTTCTCCTTTTTTCATGATTATAGATCTCAATTGTTGTATACTGAAAAGACTTCATCTACATCATTTTATTTGTTACTTAACTTGATCAACACATGGAGATCTTGAAAATTTTCTCTTTTTTTTTTATGCTTTCGAGAAGTGAATCTATTTGTAATTAAAAAAATAAATAAAAATATTCAAGAATAGAAAAATAGAAGTTACCATACCATACTCAGTAGTTATCATTGCTTTCATCATGTTGTATAACCATGATTTCCATCTACAGCTAAAAAAACAAATAGGTATGAAGTCAAAGTCATTGCAACATAGAACTTTTTAGAAGAAAATGATTTCATCAACCAAGTCGGCATAAGAGAAGCAGTCATATGAATCCAAGAAAGACTTTGAAGCTTTTTTTTTTTTGGTTTGGAAAAAGCAGACATTTGCTGGTTTTCAACTTTCCCCCCCTTTTTTTTTGGTTTGGGAAAAGTAGCCATTTGTTGGTTTTCAACTTTCCCCATTGTTTTTTTAGAGGATTAACATTGACTACTACATATCGAAGGAATTTTTGGTGGTTTTAGAAGTTGGGAAAATGAATTTTTAACAAAAACTGAGACAAAGAGGGTAGCATGGAATGAATCAGGTACTGAAAATGAGGAGTACTAGAAAAATATATGCATGCATCATAAGATATATATAAATTTAAAAAAAAAAAAAACAATCTTCAACATGTTTTTTTTTTAGCAGCATGCATTCAAAATGCAATATCTTGGTCATTATCAACAAAAATGAGAAATTAAAAATGATCTGGAAAGATTAGATTGTGTAGAATAAGACCCAAAAATTGTTTGAGTAATTTATTTACGAGATGTGAGCAATTTCGATCATAAAACACTGTTATCAAAACAGTCTGCAACATGTTATTTCTTTTGAGCAGTGTGCATTCAAACTGCGATATCTTGGTCATTTATAAACAAAAATGAGTGATTCAAAATGATCTGGAAAGATAATTTTATGTAGAAAAAAACCTATAATTTTTTTGATCTATTTCTTTATGAGCCATGAGAAGTTTTCATCAGAAAATGTGGTTATTTTTCATGCGCAATTTCCATATCAGATGATTCTTTTTCCTTTTACCTCCTCTTTAATGCGCCATGTATGTTGATTTTGTAATTTCCTGAAGTAATTATGTCATCTAAAAAATAGATGCTTGCAAAAATTAGCTCCTTTAGATTCAAATCTCCAATAATTATTGAAAATAATTTAGAACAAGTCTCTTTCATTAAATAAATAGAGTCAATTTAGGAGCACTTTTTGCATGAGACTTAATTGATTAAAATATATGCAATCTGTAGCATTTATTACATGCAAATTTATTTCCTCTTTGTATGCAAAATTTATTTCTAAATCAATTAAGTTGACATGCAAGGAATATCTTAACAAAATTTGACTAATTCATTAAATAAAAGAGATAAAATAGGAATGCATGTTATTTGAATTTTTCTAACAACCGCATGAGTCATTGCATGCAATAAGGAATGTCTCACTTCATTAAATTTTAGAGTTAAAAATAGAATTATCTTGTTGCATGCTTGAACTTTTCAACCAAATGAGTTGTTATATGAGAGAATAATGCATACCTTTTTGCATTTATCCACCATGTTCTAATAACTTTCATTATTGTTGTAGATTCATTTTTGATTGCAGGAATTTGAGTTACAAAGATGGATTTTTTTTTCATTCAACATGATGTTTCCTTCTTCTGTGACAAAAAAAACTCAGCTTTTCCTTCAACTCTCAATCTTTTTACACAAATATTCCACAAAAATCTTTGTCTCGACTAACCTGCACAAAGCTAGATTTTTTTTTTTGCATTTCTTGCATGCATGAACTGGTATTGAATCTAATACATGCAAACAAGAAATATTTCAGAATAGGAAACCCAAATCAATTTAGACCCTACAGAAAGATATTATGTTACAATTTTTATAAAGATTAAGAAAACTTATCATCAAATTCCTATTCTATCCATTCCATCACACCAAAATACATGGGTAACTAGCTGTTGTAATTGCTGTGTATATAGGAAATAGAAATAGGTACAAGTTTTAGTTGATGATAAGACATATTTATATGATGAATTTTTCATCCATATGCTGATTAAGGTAGTTAGTCTTATCAACAATCTATAATATCATATTGAAATTCTCAATATGAATATAATAGAAATATTTCTTAATAGAATAAATAATTGTATAAACACATGTCTGATGGACTGATATAAAATGGTGTTTCCATGTTATTGAGGAGGGGGTTTATTTTGGAAATATCCATCAAGTTTCTAAATCTAATTGTAGGAAAATTTAATCTATTTGCAACAAATGAAATTTGCAGGAAAAGAAATTACAAGAAATGAAATTACAGGAAAAAAATTACAGAAAATTAAAAACTTGAAAGCAAATTCTAATCTAGTTGCATGAAAATAAATTCTAAAGAAGTTATTGAATAAGAATATCCTGTCACAAATCTTGTTAAGAGGTATTCTACTATCACTAGAATACTCTTTTAGAAAAATCTGAGTCTCTTAATAACAACCTAATCCTCGGCAATGGTGCCAAAAATGACGGGTCGTTGTATTACCAGTCATTTAACCAACTCATAGACAAGTTGGTGTCATTATAACCAAGGCAGTGTCTAAAGCTGTATGCAAAAGAAGAAAGGAAAATCTTATTCAACAATACTCCTTCCTAAGAAAACATACAAAAATTAAACATGCATGAAAAAGAAATAGACAACCACTAAACTACTAAAATAAATCTGCAATAAATAAACCATGCTCAGAAATAATAGAAAAATCCTCCTCCTTGGGGAAGAGTGGACTTTTGCCATTCTCTTCCCTTTGGATTTGGAGAAACTACAATTAACTTTTAAAAATGCACTTGTATTGATTCAAAACTGATTTACAAAATATGCCCCCTTTTCCAAATATATGGAAGAGGTATTTATAGACATTACTCCTAGTTTACTTGGTCCACACTCCAAGAACTAACTACCTATTCTTGGGGGGATTTATTCAAAGAAATAAATACTGAACAAACTTGACTACAACAACCCACTTATCATGGAGAATATTTCTACAACTCATCCCTTTAATTTAGGAACACAAAATGGGAGAGTACTTATTCAACAATCCTAATACTATTCCACCATTTTCTCATCCTTGAATCATGGAGAGAAATAAGAGTGATAAGTCCATGACTTTGAATTCTTCTTGGAATGCCACATGCATTCATGATTTTGGATTACCACATGTTTGGATCTATATTCTTGGTTGACGATGTGGAAACATAAAGTAGGCTCAATAGTTCGGTTCTCCTTTACATTATTTTGGAACAAACCAAAATACTTTCACTAGCTAGGCATTTCCGTAGCTGCATGAAGAATTTTCGTAACTGGGCATTTTCGTAGTTGTGTGAAGAATTTCTGTAGCTAGGCATTTCTGTAGCTGCGTGAAGAATTTCCATAGCTGCAATCTACAAAATTGGATTATATTTGTTTATGACCTATTTTATACACACTATTACATTCCAACTTTAGAAGAAATAACAACAATTAGATTGCAAATAGATTTCTAAAGAGATGATAAGATAAATCCTATATTCTACCTTAAATATGATATCTCTTATTAAAACTACATCTAAATTCACTTGAAAGCTTTATTTTGAGAGAGAGAATAAGAATTTTATTTGGTGATATAATGAGACATATTTTGGTCTCATCACCAAACATGGACTTTTTAGAATTTAATGAAATTCTGTAATGCCTGCACCTTAAGAGTAACTACTCCAGGTGATCATAATGATCACTTCACTTTTTAGAGAATACAGTTAAGTCATCCAAATACACAACTATGACATTGCCCATTAAATCTCTGAAAACTAAGTACATATCCCTTTGAAACGTGGCATCCTTCTGTAAGAAAAGGTTCCCCATAAGGTAGTGAACGTTGTTTTATGTTGATCTTCAGCAACTACCTCAACCTAATTATACCCCAAAAATCCATCAAGCATGGATAACATTTCTGATCGAGTGACAGTCTGTAATACCTGGTCCATGATGGGCAATGGATAATTGTCCTTTAATGAATACTGGTTGATGTTCCAGAAGTCAACAAAAATCCATATTTCACCATTTTTCTTTCTAACAGGGACAATATTTGCAACCTAGGTGGAATGATGGATTGGAAAGATAATCCTTACATCTAACATTTTCTGAATTTTTGCAAGAATAGTCCCTAAAATATTTGGGTTGTAATTCCTCTGCTTCTGCCTATAGGGTTTAACTTCAGGCTTCAAAGGAATGCTATGTTGCACATCCTTGGGCTTAAAATACTTTAGGTCCTCATATGACCATGCTAGGACTTCCATATATATCTCTTCAAGAGTGAAGAGAATCTTTCTTTTTCCTCCAGAGAACAACATTTACTGATGTTTACCATCAATGGTTGATTTACGGAGCCCAGGTTAACTTGATTTATCTCTGATGAGAAATCACCTTCAGTTTGCCTTTTACCCTTAATGAACCGGTCATGCTTGTCAAACATACCTTCCAGAGAAACTAATCCCTTTGGAATCTTATTGCCTTTGAGCTAGATGAATTCACCATCAATTTCTTGATATGAATTAGAGACAGACTCATGAAAATATGATTCTGATCCTTCGAAATAAAGATCACTAAATTTAACAACTTTCTCAAGAAAAGACAATACCTGTTGATCGTCATTAAACACTTTCCAATGTGCTGAGTTATCTAGAACACTTGGACGATACACGATTTCAATGGTATAGGTGTCATGTTTGAACTATGGGTGGGGGAGAAGAAGAGATGTAGAAACAACTAAGGAATCAACTTTATCATTATAATCTTTTAAGACTGTTTTAATGGAAAAAGCATCAAAGCATTCTATGTTGTCCCAAACCTTGTTTCTGTAATGTTTTAGACGATCATTTTTTACCTGATAAATTACCCTTACTTGATTCACAATCAACTCGACATCTCCCTATACTTTGAGATTTTGGATTCCATTTTGTCTTGCCATTTCTAATCATAACAACCATGCTTCATATTCGGTTGTGTTATTAGTATTATCAAACTGTAACTTTAAAGCAAAGGGAAAGATCTTGAAATCTAGAGATATAAGAACTACGTCAGCACCTGAACCAGTAGTTGAACAACTCCTGTCAAACTCAAGGGTCCAAAAAACATTAGGAAGTTATTCTTTCACTTATACAGAGGGCACCTCAGATGTCAGGAAATAATTACCCAAGCCTGCATCTTCAAAGAGAATTTGAGCCTTAAGATCATCTGATTTAGTAACCAGGTACTTTGCTTGTGTTTCAGAATGAAGGACACGAGGAACTCCATTTAATGGAATTTTAGCTTTGGTCCAATCCATGTTGATCTCTCCTCCAACATCTTTTCAAATGCACCTTCCCAAGAGAATCCCATAAGCAGCCAGGATATCAGCAACTAAGATAGTCATTTTTACTCTCTTTTCCAGAAATGCAACAAATGCAAACTGCGCATCCTTGATTTATCCAATCAAGGGGACTTGTTTAGTTTCCATAGAGTAACACCACCCATAAGATTTATTTAGTGTGAATATAAGGGCATGAGCTACATTTGCAGGCATTACGTTATTAGAGGCTCCTGAGTTAATTATGTAATTGCTGAATTTGAAACTGTTTATAAGTAAAGACAAATAAAACGGTTCAATCTTTCCTAAAGCAGCAGAGGTCATATTACTCTGAGGTAAAGGATGAGTGGGGCTAGGAAAAATTCCTTTAGAAGATGGGGGAATAATAGCCTTGCTTCTAATAAATTTGACAAGTCTGTCAAATTGCTTAGGGTTGGACTGAAGGTATTCAACTTCCGACATTTGGATTTTGATTTTCTTTGCATGATCAATGATGTCGAAAGCATTATATGAAGAAATGATGGAGGGTTTAGTTCTGGTTACATTGGTCTGATATGAAGTACTAGCCTTAAAAGTAGGAGAAAGAGAGTTGGATGGTGAAGTTACCTTTTTCATTATCTCCTTTTTAGTTTGTACCGAAATGGGAGATCCTCTTTTCACCATAACTATGAGAGCTTCCTTACTTTTATCCTTGGAGATTTCAACCAGCTTTCTAGGGTTTTGAGATTGGGATCAAGTGAAGACTGCAAACGATTATCCATCATGCTCATCTTCATCTTTCTCGTACTCCAATTAACCAATGCTAGAGTCACCAGCTGAATCGTCAAAAGACTCATCAGTATATCCTGAAGCTTTGAAGGCTTCATGAGAGTCATGATCTTCTGGTTCCTCATCATCCTTAATCATTTCAACTGATGCGTTAATAGGAGGGGTTTCAATGGCCAGCCTGGTGGGAGCATTGATCAACCGATTCCTATCTCTTGCAGGAGTGTCGTTGGCATTGTTAAAATTCCATCTAGGAATATCCTAATAAAGAATGTTGGTTTCTTGTTGAGACATTTTCTTCTTTAAAGTGATCAACTCAATGACCATCTTCTGAATCATAGGATCAGTAGTACTGTAAGAAGAACTCTAATTTTTAGGCTTTGATGATTCTCTTTTGATCTTTCCAGCCAGAATAAGATCATATTCTATTTTGGTGGTTGTAGTTTGAGCGATGGCCAAATCAAGGATAATAGATCTTCTCAACAAGAAGCTTACATTAGGAGGATGAGAATTGATGAAGAAACACTTTACATTTTCAAGAGTAAGAACAATTAGGTCTGGAATCTTACATATCAACTTGTTGAATTTGGCTATGAAGTCCCGCATGGGTTCGTAAGACTCCTTCTTCATGCCTATAAGCTGTGCTAACAAGGTGTGAGAATCTTCAGCTAGTTGGAGCCTTGCTTCAAATACAAATATCATGGCAAACCAATTGGTAATGCATGCATTTGGCATATGGTAAAACCATTCTTCTACTACACCATGTAATGTTTCAACGAAGAGTCAAATGGAGACATCTTCAAGAGCAACCCCAAGAACACCCCATGCAATAAAGAATGAATCAAAGTGTTCATTAGGATACTATTTTCCATCTCCATTGAACTTACAAAAATTATTCTGTGATCCATGAGGTAGGTCATGCAATGGTGGAGTAAGGGAAAGAGGACCAATAGCTACACCCAAAGGCATAGGTTGTGCTGTCATTCTTCTAAATGAAGTGTGTATAGGAATTTGAATATCTGACAAGAATAATGCATGACAAGTTGTAAAAACTTATTGTTCTTGAGGGATCCAAGTTCTTCGGATGGGTGAAGAACTTCTTGCTCGACTAGATGCAACACTATTGGGTGAAAGCCTAAAATTATGCTATTGAAGTAGATCAAAGAATGGATCAGTTTCACCCTTACCTCGGCTTGACCGAGTGAAGATCTTCCTAGCTAGCTTGAACTGGAAAATGGATCTTCTTGAAAATAAGGCAAATATGGAGTCACCAGACACCAATAGGATAAGATTAGTCTTATCAATCCATATATTCCCCAGCGGAGTCGCCAAAACCTGTTGGTTGGATATTTTGTCAAGCCAAAATATGAGGTTCAACCATAGTGCATGGGATTAAATCCCTCCTCAAAGACAGGTGAGGCTGCCTGTTTATTACTAATCTAAAACACAACAAAAATAATATATACGATATTCACACTATTCTAACCATTGGGGTTGGGATAGAATCCTGAAATCCATATCCATAATAGGTGAAGATATTGTTGTTTTTGAAATGAAATGGATTATAAAAGAAATTATTATTATGGAAGAAACACAACGAAAAGGAAATGAGGGGAACATACTTTCTTTCAAGAAAACACAAATCACAAAATAATCATATGTGTTTTAGACAACAAATGTAATGTTTGAAATGATTAGAACAATCAAGATGCTAAATAAAGAATAGCTTAAGATTATGAACATAAGAACAATATCTTAAGAAAGATACATCTCACAACGTAAAGTTTGCAAAATAGCATCAACTCCTATTCCTCAAATGATTAAAAGAAAACACAAAGTTTTTCTACTTCACAATAGTTCTTAATAGGATAAATCCTAGAAAATAGTCTTTTAAGAAGAGTCTTATTTTGCTTGACTCTCACGCAGGAGACCAAGCCAAAATTTGCTTCTTATGTAATGAAACAAAAATTAAAAATACATGTCAATCTCTGGATTGAAAGGACATGAAACATTATGCTTATTATGTTTCATCATTCTTGTCTTCCTCTACCACAACCTGTTTGTCTCATAATTCATAGAACTTCCAAATTGTGCCCTACATCTTAGTTTCATCTGGCATATTGGAATGATTACTAATACACCTCACTTGACACGTGTACCAACTACCAGACAACTCGACATTAATGCCATGTCATCATGTTTAGCACTTCTGAAAACCTGAAAGAAAGGTTTTCTTAACAAATCGGGTTTCAGTAACCAACTGACATGAAGCATGTAAAAGACGTGTCTGGATGCTATTGAGTTCTAAAAACCCAACACAAAGGATCATGTCAGGTTTCGGGTTTCTGGAAACAAGCAACATGTAACATGCTTTTTGTAAGGTATGTTTCGATGCTCCTGGGTTCCAAAAACCCGATACACTGGCATGTAATCGGATTTCGGGTTTCGGAAGACACTCGACATGAAGCATGTAAAAGACATGTTTTCATGTGATGGAAACCCGAAAACCTGAAAAATCTCCTTCAAAGGGCATTTTTAGGAGGTTTTGTCAAAAAGTTTCTATGGTTATCTCAATTTTAGCTGGAAACACTAAAAACGAGACAACATGTTTGTGTGTAAATGTTTTTCCCAAAAGAAGTTTTCATTTTCAATTCATGCAATTGAAAGGCTATAGACGCACAACATTAGATTTGCATTCATACAACAACATTTTTGTCACGTGATAGCAACCTTACCATCACATGATAAGAGGTTTATTATAAATGACAACAACCTTACTTTTTTACGACTACAAATATCTTTTCGTGTTTATGTAGCCTACGCCCTTCTGTCATGCCTCACAAAAACCTCACTAACGCATGACAACAAGGTTTTTATCACATGACAAAAAAAATTTTTTCACGCAACAACAACCTTACTATCGCATGACAAAAACCTTGCTGTTGTATGACTGGAAATATTTTTTTATGTGTCTACACCCTCCACCCTCGTCTCATGTGTCAACAACATAGGAATTTCACACATCAAAAACCTCTTGTCATGTATCAACAACTTCCTTCCATGCATAAAAAACCTCCTGTCGTGCATCAAGAACCTAAACTGCAAGTTCACAGTACTTTATATACCGGTACCTCAGTAAAATAGTAGTAAGTAGTATAATACTTGACGAATCACCTAGGTTTTTATAGGACATTTTTTCAAATATAGGTGAACATGTCACTGAATTTCTCCATATAATTTTCCTTTTCAAATTTTCCTAAAATGGAATATTCACCAAATTATGAATATTCTCCACTAAAAAAATCCATGTTCCTCATTAAGTTGCAATGAATAATCAGATCTAGAGTTGAGTTGTCTTCAATTCTCATGTTTAAGTTTGTAACTTACTCTTTCATGACACATACAGGCTTGGAGTGTCATCCTTCAAGTACCCAGAGATCTTCATAATCATGACTCCTTTGTTGTAGGTGATCTTGTATGGTTACAGATGGGTTGCTATGACTAAGTCCTTTACTGCATACAGGTTGTTGCATATAACAATTTTCTTACAAAAATAATGGCATCACACATATCATCATTCAAAAAAATTATTGAAACCATAAGAGTAAATTCTTTCTCAGAATACCATAAATAAGGTTAACTAGTAGTAACTATAGTAACCAATATAATGCCAATAAGTTCTAGTTATAGCGGTGATGTTCAATAGTATGATAGGGAAATAAAAGGATACAATCTCAATGAATTACCAAAATTACAGAGGATGAGTTTTTTATAAAGGGAATTTAATCATATCATCAATGGTCAAGGGTGAAGATTTAGAACCCATCTCAGTTGGTAAAGGAAAATTTCTTCAAAATGGTAAGGTAAGAACTTCACAAGAAAAACATGATTTCGTAGAACTTTACCAATAATTTGCTAATGTTTTTTTATGGAGATATGAATATATTTGAGGTTTTTATCCTAGCTTAGCTCAACACACCATTGAGTTGGATCCAACTACCAAGCCTATCAGATAGATACAGATACCTGCTAATAAACATATAGACTGTCTTATGAAGAAAGAGTTGAAAAAATTAATAGAGGCAAACATCATCTTTGCCATTAAACACTCATCTTAGGTTTCCAATCTAGTTATAGTGTGGAAGAGGAATAAAGAAATAATACTATATGTTGATTTAGGGGAGTTGAAAAATGCATATTTGAAGGATCATTACCCACTACCTTCAATGGTAAAAATATTGATAGCAAGTTCTAAATTTTTTTCTCTTTTAGAAGGCTATTTTGGCTACAATCAGATCATGGTAAAGTAATAAGATCATTTCAATACCACCTTTACTACAAAATGGGGAACCTATGCTTATAGTAAAATGAAATTTGGTCTATCTAATGCAGGAGAAAAATTTCAAACAACCCTGGACATGGCATTCGGGGAACTGATTGATAACATTAATATAGTTTATCTTGATTATATCACAATTTTCTCTGAGGATGTAGCTGACCACCCTTTTCATCTTAAGCAAGTGTTTGAAAGATGTAGGTAGTTTAGAGTTTCTCTCAATCCTAAAAATGCATCATCCTATCTCATGGAGGTAAAATCCTTGGCCATATTGTTTCTAAATAAGGGTTAAGAATTGATAAATATAGAGTTAGTGCCATTCTTGCATTGCCATTGCCAAGTCATAAGAAGGCACTCCAAATCTTCTTAGGAAAGATAAAATTTGTCACAAGGTTTGTTCTAAATTTTTCCAATATTTTCAAGTTGCTAACATTAATGCTGACTAAGAGTATGACCTTCAAGTGGACTATTGAAGGAAAGGAAAGCTTTGAAGGCATAAAACATTTTATTACACAAGTACTAACTCTCATACACCCATTTTTTCCTAAAGAATTCATCTTGTACTCTTTTAGAGGTATAGAAACAGTATGAGACATGCTGGTAGAACTGAATAAATAAGGAGTGGAAAAACATATTGAATTTTCCACCTATAATCTTGAATACTTTGAGGTGAGATACTCATTTATTGAAAGACATTTCCTTGATGTCATAATAATCTTGAAGTAGTTCAGACATATGGTTTATAATAACAAGATACATCTGCTAGTTTCACATTTTGGTGTTTAATATTTTCTCTTGAGAAAATATCTAAATGAGAAAAAGTCTCTTTGGATAACCAAGGTGATGGAATATGATGTGGATATCAAGGTGACCAATATGGTTCAAGGAAAGGGATTGCGTGAGAAATTAGTTTCAGACCAACATACCGATGAAGAATCCATCCTTGTGTTTTAACATGACCAAGAATAACCAGCAGATGCTTTTCCTATTCCTTTTTGGACTTGGGATATAATTCAATTTCTCCAAATAGGACAATGACCTCAAGTATTGAATAAAGATAAAAAAAGGTATTTCAAATTTCAATCCATTTCCACTGTTCTCATTGATGGAACTCTATTTAGAAAATATTCTAATGGTGTTCTCTTGAGGTGTATTAAGGAAGATCATATTGATAAAGTGTTGCATGAGTTCCATTATGGAGAAGTAGAAGGTCACTTTTCTTCAAGGGTAACATTTTTAAGGATCATGAAGGTTGGGTATTATTGGCCTAACCTCTTCAGTGACTACTATTTATGGGTCAAGAAATGCAAGAAGTGTGCCTTCTTTAGAGGTAAATAAATATTATTAGGCCTTCCACTCCACCCCATATCTGTAAATGAACCAAAATTCAAGATTGGGTCACAAATGGATCCTTAGAGCCACAAACTACTTCACCAAGTGGATAGAGACAATTACACTGAAGGAAGAAAATGAAGCCAACATTATACTAAGGAACTATGCATTCACAAAGCATAAATACATCAACCATTAACACAATAACTCATCTTTCCATGGAAAAATATAACTCTCAATGCTATTGAAAGGTTCCTGAATAGTCAATGCACTCTTCCAAGCTTGAAGAGTAACTTCTCCTAAAAATTATCTCTGAATCTGCATTGGTGTCACGAATCTTTTTATGGCTGATTATAACATCTAATGATGACCTTAGAAAGATACTAGCACCTTCCAAAAGTGCTGCAAGTTCTTGATATGCATGGAAATTAGGATCATTGAACTCATTTGAATTATCTTGTACAATTGAGATTCTTTCTTCTTCAACTTGCACATGCTTTCTTCCTAATAAATTTGGAGCTAATTTCACTACTTGTGGGGAATCAACAATTTCCTCAAACATAGTGCCTGTATGTACACTAAATTTTGAACACATATATTGATGTTCACCATCCTCTTGTACTTATTCCTAGGAAAATCCAGTTTCCTCCAAATGCTCTTAAATCTCAACCTTGGATTAAGGCTGAGTTAGGAGGGAAATTTTCTTTTCATTAAATATTACAGTCCAATCCTTCATATTTTTTGAAATTTCATCCTTATTAAGCTCCTTAACATCCTTCTCTTCATCTCTAGTATAATCATGTTCTGCCCAAAATGGATTTGGAACTATAAGAGGAGGGGTGGGTTGGGATTCAACGACTTCCCTCATTGTTTGAGATAGTGGAAGAGGTAAAGCTTCTTGTCTTGGTGGCCTTTACAAAAAGGAAGGAAATTTGGAAGGGTGAGGAACAAAATATTCATGATGGGATGAAAATATAGGAAACGAAGGAATGGAATTCTTAGAATAGGTAGTTGGTGAAAATTTTGGAATTTGAGGTTTAGACTGAAATGACATTGACTAAGAATTGGAAAGAGGACTCTGAGGTGGTGGTGTAGGACTTACCCATTGACAAGGATTCTTTTCATTAACCTCATAAGCCTCTATCTCTTCGATCTAACCTTCAAGTTGAGGTAGTAATTCAATCATGAAACCAATATTTTCCTGTAGGTCATCAAACCTTGGCATAGGGATAACCCATGGACAAGGTATCTTGAAGCCAATTTTGAATGCCTCTATCTGTGATGTGGCTCTAGATTGTACCATGCCTGCTTCCAGTTTCTACATCTTAAGTTGTAACTTTACATCTTCATCTGTAGGATAGCCTCCATCATCTTCATGTTACTACTCTTGAAAAGATGCATAGTTAAGTGAACCATCAAACTAGACATGGCTCTACTCATATAGATATGTATGATGTTGATTCTCATCATAAAATGGAGCTGGAGGTGGGTTAAAATAGCCTGAAGATGGAAAGTACTGCTAGTGGTGCAAGTGGGAACTCAATTGTGGAAATGAAACCATGATTTCAAAGCTTCATGAATGGGAGAAAAATGGAAAGATGTTGAAGGAAACTAGATGGAAATGGGTAAAATTGAAGGTCTACAACATAGAGATCAGGTGACTTTGACCAATGGAGTCGCTAGTTGTGCCTGGGTATACCTCTTAAGGCTGAAATTTCACTAAGAGCTCAACAAATTAATGAAATGAAGCAATGTTGCAATGGGTGATGTTGAGATGCCTCTTTTCCTTCTACTTGAAGGAGACAAGGAAAGTTTGATACATTGATAATTTCCTTGCTTTGAAGAGTCTCTTGTCTGAATTCTTCACATTACTGAATACACTTAAACTTGAAGTCCAGAGAGATATAGTCACTAGGTACTTTGATTTATGCAAGTGAGAAGAGAAGTACCAACTCTTGTTCCACCGGGCATGCCAAAAACCGTTTTCACCAAATCACTACACCCCTCGAATGGCCACAATGTGTACATGATGTTCAGTGTGATTGGGACACATGGGATCACCTCTCAAGCTACGAGACTTGGGCTCAAGGTGAACCTCCAGAGAAGGCCGAATTCCTCTTCCTAAACTAATTGCTATACTACCCCTAGTGTAATAAAAATGGTTATCTAAACCTATGCTAACATTTTCATGGGTTTTAGGGAATAGATTTGCAATAATGAAACTATAATAGGGATGATGATGCACCAAATAAAGGGTGTTTCTAGACTCAAGAAGGGTTAATTTGAAGAGGGTGTGTGCACCACAAGTCAACTTCACCTGTTGCAACTTATAGAAGATACATAATATCACAAACTAGGAAGCATATGTTCCTTTTGTTGAACTCAGATTATGCATAATAAATAGATCAAATTCAATTAGAAACACAATCAATCACCACGACAATCTAGAATAGGCACATTTTAAACATATATTTCACTTATAATAGTAAATGATAATATGGATTGTATAATATAAGGAAGATAACCTTTTCCACAACTGATATTCAAACAATTATATCACTTTCCAACAAAATGAAATAAGATATTATGAGATAAAGGAAAGCCAACCAATTATAATAAATAACTATGCATTCACAAAGCTTAAATACATCAACCATTAACACAATAACTCAACTTTCCATGGTAAAATATCACTCTGAATGTAATTGAAAGGTTCCTGAATAGTCAAAGCACTCTTCCAAGATTGAAGAGCAACTTCTCCAAAAATTGATCTCTAAATCTGCCTTGGTCACATGAAACTTTTTGTAGCTGATTGTAACATCTAATGATGACCTTAGAAATATACTATCACCTTCCAAAAGTGCTACAAGTTATTGACATGCATGGAAATTTGGATAATTTCACTCATTAGAATTATCTTGTACACTTGAGAGTCTTTATTCTTCAACTTTCACATGCTTTCTTCCTAATAGATTTGGTGCTAAATTCATAACTTGTGGGGAATCAATATTTTCCTCAAACACATTGCTTGCATGTACACTAAATTCTTAACACATAGACTAATGTTCATCATCCTCTTGTACTTGTTCCTGGGAAAATAGAGTTTTCTCCAAATGCTTTTGAATCTCAACCTTGGATTTAGGTCGAGTTACAATGTCTTTCAAAGTCATATTTTGAAGTTAGCCATTTTGGGTTTTCAAAGATTTTTGGATCAAAAGATGTTGAGCGAGTTGGATACTTCCAAAGCTTGAAACTCCAAAACTATGAAATTTAGAGTTTCAAGTTTTTGGGAGTTGGAAGTTACAAAAAGGTTAGATTCTTTGTGAGTGCGAGCTTAGGTCGACTGAGTCATCCTTGATTTACAAGTAGAGTTACAGGTTTAACCAGGAATGGTACAAGGCTCGACATAAGAACGTGTCGAGTAGTAAGCTCACCATAATTTAATGCAATATGAGGGTGGTTTCGTAAAAATATATGTCAATATGTATTGAACACGTTTCAATACAAAGTATGGTGAAGCTAAGCCATCAGATGAGTTGACAACAAGAGGAAGTTGAGTCACTGGGGTAGGAGGTGATGTATGAAACAAGGAGTTTACATAATCATTTTTTGGTTGGGTTGGTTTAAAGTACAAAGGATTTGGTGAAAACCAAAGCATTCCTGAAGTGGTAAAGGTGAATCAGTTTTGGAGCTCATGGATGTATAACCATAACCACCAATGCAAAACATAAAGGGTGGTGGTCAACATAACACATGGGGCTATTACATCGACTTGGTGAAAATTAAAAAGGAGCTTGGTTGGTAATGTTCAGCAAACAATATGCTAAATTATCACTAAGACCCTTCCACCAAATGTAGAAAAAAACCAGTGGATCCTAAAAATACAAGGTTCTTTCACAGAGAATTATTAAAATATTATATTTTAATTAAATGGAGGTGAATTCAGGATTTGAAATTATGTAGCATTATGAAGACATTATCAAAGAGCTGACGGAGCACAATTCCCTGGAGACCCTAAAAGTGACTTTCACTCAAAAGACCATAACTTCATCCCTGATTGTCAGTTTTTCATGAAATTACAGTCGATGGAATTGAGAAAATGAGAGATATGCAGTGGAGTCTTTAGAATATGGATTTTTAGAATTTTTTCATTCCAAATTTTTAGGTTTTCTTTGTTCCTTGAGTGGTGCCTCGAAAGGTGGAGTTGCAATTAAATGAGCAAACATGGACACCAATAATGATTAATTATTTCCTACATTTTGGCCTAGATTTTAGGGTTTCTCCTTCTTTCTCTCACCACTTAGTAAGTTTTCTATAAATGGAAAATGGGTTCTTATTAAAAATATTTATACACTTTATAATCTTCCCCTATCTTCACCAGCTGAGATGTTGTGAATTTATAGGCTCTCAAGAATTTATTTCAAGACTGTAATGACAACTATTGTCTCTTCTGAATGTATGATGCATTGTGCATGTTTTTGAAGTAATAAAAGCATGTGGTTTGTGACTAATCTCAGTCCTTTCATCCTTCAATACTTCTTTATGCCTTTTCTCATGCTTGCAGGTAAATTTTGTGAGTTCAAGTTTCTATTACAGGTTCTTGGAGTTCTATGCTTATCAAGTGGTGAAGTTTTGTATATAACTGAGTTTTGGTGCTTGTTCACCCTTCCCAAGTTCATCCTTCTTCACTGGAAGACTGATAACTTGTTTTTTTAATTGATTTTAACAAAGGGAACATGTTCTTCCTAGTCTATGGTATTATGTACCCTCTCTAATTTATAGTAGGTGAAGTTGACTTATGGTGCACATACCCTCTTCAAATTAACCCTTCTTAAGTCTAGCGCAACCCTTTCTTGGTGCATCACCAATTCTAGTATAGGTTTTATTTCCTTACAAATATTTCTCCCTAATCCCTTGAAATGTTATCATAGATCTAGTTAGCCAATTTTCTTGCATTAGGAGTAGTGTAGTGCTTATTAGGAAGATGAAGTTGATCTTCTTTGGAAGTTCACCTCAACCCCAAGTCCCACAACTTGAGAGGTGTTCCCATGTTACCCAATCACAGTGAATGTCATGTTCACCTTTAGGCCATTCTAGGGGTGTAGTGATTTGGTGATAACATAAACAATGATTTCTAGTTATCAAGGCTGGATGGAGAATAATTCTAGATCCTAATCAATGAGATCCCACTCAAGAATTGTTGTTGAAGGAAAGAACTTCCCTCATACATAATAGATTAGTTTTCAATTCCTCTAATTAATTTCAACAAATTGTCTTGTTGGTAGAGTAGTTTTAGTTTTGCTAAGTGATTTGCATAATTTTTTTTCTTTTGGATGGTCTCGTTGCATAATGTTCATAATGGTTTCCAAAATAAAGTGTAGAGAGAATCGTTTCAAGGTATCAAGCATCAGTTGTAATACTTCCTAAAGACAAATTCAAAGAAACTAAAATAACATTTTGGAGCTATTTTCAAAGCTTATTCGTTCAAACCCAATTGATCAGTTACAAGATCAAAGAAGTATACATTTTATTTTGAGGCTGTTGTTTCTCATTTTCTTCATGGTTTTCATGGAAATAAGGTGAAATTGTTAAGTTAAAAAAATTTCCACTCCCATAAATATTCAATTTAGAATATTCTTATAATGAAAATGATTAATTCAAGAAATGAAAAATCAACTTCAAGAGCACACCAAGTCAGCGTGAATGGTGGAATCAGATAGTTGGAGTAGTTCCACAGATCATTTAGAGCTCCATAGATCATGCTAAGTCCATTACATGTTTCACACACCTCAGGGGTAAGATTTTTAAAAGATCAGATCAATTTTATTGTATATCAGGATAGACTCCATGCCCAATGGATTGCAAAAGGAAACTGATCTAATCTAGCAGGAAAATTACCCCATGAGGTCACTAAATTATTATCCCAAAATACCCCTAGGGTTATTTTGGATGTAACAAGGTTAAAAATGGACTTAGCCATTATTAACGGCATAATATGTTTAAATGGCTAACAAATTCCACCTCTCAAAAGTGCTAACCATTGGTATTTAAAACCCATGAGAGACTAAGGTTTAACAGAATTAGCGGGTTATATTTTAAAGGCTATGTGACATTCATTTAGCTATCAATTTCATCGCAAAGTAACATGCCATGTGGTAGGAATTTGGTTCTCCTCAATTTTTTTGGGCTTTTAGGACCTCAAGTCCATGGAATGAGTCAAATTTCAAAGAGTTTTGGGTCTAATGAAGAGTGAAAATTTAACAGGGTGAAATTCAAGGCTAAAAATTTGATAGGTGTAGCCATTCCAACACTCTTCAAGGAATATGCAATTCATAAACCTCAAGTTTTTGAAATAACCAAGTTCAATAGAGCATCGGGTTAAGGCAAGGTTGGCAGGTTAACAAGGACATGTGGCATAGATTAAAGTAAGAGAGTGGACACGTGGTGAGCCAACATTTTTAAGTATTCCCAATTAGAAGTTGTGATGTGAAGGCCTAACCAATGAAAGGAAATCATGAAAGTAAGACAAGCTGACATTATGAGAAGTGCGGAGATTTCTCATTGGCTCACGTTTTGTGGTTCTCAATCAAGTTTATCAAAGTTCTAAAAATGGGAAGGTACATGGAGATTTCTCATTAGATCACATTTTGTGCTTGCAGTCAAGGTTATCAAACATTCATACATTGTGACTAGCATGGAGCTTTCTCATTAGCTCATGTTTTATAGTTGTCAATAAAGGTTATCAAACATTATAACATTACAATAAGTATGGAGCTTCCTCATTGGTTTGTTCTTTGCACTCTAACAAGTTATTTATAATTTAAGAGTGACAATGTGACATGCGTGGAGATTTCTCATTGGTGTAATATTCATGATGGGAAATGGAGCTTTCATAAGGCCCGAAATCACAACCAATGAAAGACCAACACGTGGAAAAGGAAAATAAATGCACATGTAGACAAAGGGAAATCCCTAAGCCAATCAAATTCTTCCATTTTTCACTCTCATGTTCATCTTGACATGTAAAAATTAAAATGGCCATAAATTTTGCTCCAGAGCTCTAAATCATGTAACATCGGTCTCATTGGAAAGGTCTCCTCGAGCCCTTAAACATGACATCATAAGAATAAGATTTTAATGGTATTTAAGAGGAAGAAGAGAGAGAAGACTATTTTGGTTATTAATGTATATAAAAAATCAATCGATCCTCAGATTAATCAAAATGTGCCACATATCATTATGTAATCAATTAGTGTTATAATATTCAAACTGCCATCGATCCTGTTGTAAAGATCAGATCCATATGATTTTGGTCTTGTTGGAAAACTAATAAAATGGGCCACACTTTGGACCATTCAAAATAAGATTTTGGTAGATTGTGATAGTTAAAAAATAGGGAAATGTAAATTGGGCTATTAATGCACTGATTCAGTTAGCTCAACCACCCAAATTTGATCCGATTTGGCCTCCCTTTTATAAGAAAAATAGACATGGAGAGGTGCATCTAATACAATTGCAGGAAGATTTTAATGCATTTAATGATTTATGTTGGTGATTGGTAGAAGAAATCCGAGTTTACCTCTTCTTCTCCTCCTTTTCCCTCCTTCTTCTATAAATAGTGGAGTAATACTCATTGTAAAGGATCAGAAATGCTCGTAATGCTTGTGCACTCTCTTTTAAGTGTTGCACATTTGTTTATGGGGTGTAGACTTCTGATTTGAGTATCTACATGGTGAATATTTCCTTTCACCTTCATTGTAATGTATTGTGCATCCTTATAAATAAATAAATACTTATTTTGTGGTTATCAATATGTCCTAGCTCGTGTTCTATTGCAATCTCTTGGCTTTTATTACATTTGGAGATATTGTTTTCATCTTTTTTTCTCCTTCATGGCCCAATTTTTTTTTGATTCATGGAAACAATGGTTTCAAGGTTGTCTTGGAATGTGGTACTTATGTGTGCCCTCTCCTTCATCATTTTTCTTCCACTATTCCTCATTTGAGAGTGTCTCTCCACCCTCTTCTTGGTGTTATCAACTTTTTTAGTGTAGGATTTCCCATTTTTATGCACTTTCCTCTCTCACTAGTCCATTGGAATCATAGAATAGGAGTAGATAGATGAATTTCCTTCCTTAGGAGTAGTTTAGCATTAGATTTAGATAGAGAAATCTGGCCTTATCATAAGGTCTGTTTCATTTTGAAATTACCAAAACTTTGAGATAGTCCCATGTTAGAAAATACTAGGGATCTATAATAAACAAATCCCAATGTGCTACTTTTTTCTGATAAAATCCTTCTTCTCCATCCATGTTAAGTATGGATGACCTTCTTCAAACTCACCATTTTTCAGAAACATAGAATCATTATCCATAATTTTTAATTCCTCATACTCTTCATCTCTTCCCTCATAGATTGCTCATACCTTCTTCCAAAAATTTGCTACACACCTATCTTCTCTACTATCTCAAGTGAGATTTCAAAAATGGAATATATACAGGAAACATGCACCTACATCATGTAGGTTGGATGTAATAGGACATATATCACAAAAATTAATAAAAAAATTATGAGGACATCGTACCCAAGACCATATAGGTCGGTCAAATCACCATCATACCCAATTTTCTCCATTAGGCCTAATTGTGCCAAAAAAATCTTCTCGCCAAAACCAAACTACTTTCTACCTAAAAATTCATCACCAAATCCTTAAATCACTTCATGAACATCATAAAAAACATTCTCATGCTTCCAACATACCTGGAAATCTTTGCATCATCATCTCATGTTATTATACCATCTCAAGAACTTGTTCGTTCTTTTATACTAAACCCTAGACCTTAAAGATGAGGATCAAAACCAGAACATATGACCTAAACTATGCAAGTATTATATATCAATGAAAATATATTTATCTCATCTACATAAAATTTTTATCATATTTCCATAAATATGACATTATATTCCTTAAGACACCTCTACAAGAAGACTACCTTGAAACTTCCATTTCATCCCTAAAGATCAATCCTTAAAAATATGGCACACTTGACATCATACAGACTTAACCATGATCAAAAGTCATTATGGACATGAAATACGGATCCCGTGATTCCTTAAATGATAAATTAGACAATATGTCTAATTCAAAACTTTTCCATAAACTAAAAATATCAAGAAATAAACATTTTAAGTGGGGCCTGCATAGTTTCACAAACTATAAATCACATTAAAAAAAATCTTGAAGATTCCTCTATAACCTCTAATCATTACATTTGAGATAACAATCAATTCTGTGCATGTACTACCAAGTTTTCTAAAATCCTTCTCAAACTAGGTTTTTGAAGTCATAAAATAACAATTTTGGTGTTAACGATGGTTCATAAAACTCTGGCAATCAAAATAGATCATTCCACTTAGAAATTTTTCCTTTGACACTGTTTAGATATTGATCTTGCTACTGTTGATCTCATTTTGGACATTATTATGTTTTGACTTAGTATGATGTGTATATGTTAGATCATGGATTATTATGGACCTTGATTCAGTTAGCATGCATGATGATTATTGGAGACATTATTATTATGTGGATGATGATATACTGTTTGACATGGACAGGTTATTGATGTTGATTTTAGACATGTGACATTTGATATTATGAGTAGCTCTAGTATAGAGATTCATTGGATGATGATATAGTGGCAAAATTGAATTTAAAATGATAATGTTGAATTCTTGATATTGTTGTGATTTGGATTTGATATTTATATGTTGCTTATATCATTTTGGATGTTCTGATATGGCCACGAGGCCGAAGGAGGTATTGTTATTTTGCAGGTTAAAATATCACAACAATGTCGGGGGACTGGAGACTAACCATATTGAAATTTTGGATGAACTCAATGGGGTCACCATGGCAACTGTAATTGTTTGTGTGTTGTGTTATGTTAGGATTTCCCATGGGGGGGATTTCCATTATTGTGACCATGGGATATATGTGTTTTATTTATGTGTTCCTTTTATTATTGTTGTATGTATTTTTATTTGTAATTTGTTCTTTTATTATTTAATTTAAATGTGATAGTTTTAATGTGATAGTCATATAGTTAAACTTTATTTAAATTTAATTGGGATGTGGAATGTAAGTAATAAAGTGTTGTCTTGGTTATTAATTAAATTGGATTTATGTCATGTATAACCATATGTTAAATAAATAAATCATTATGTCAAAAATTATGTAATAAATGAAGTCATAGATATTAATTCATGTTGTAAGAATGTGTAGGATGTAAGAGATGTGTAAGTGATGTGAAAGTTTGTGTAAGTCAGATTTTGGAGTGTAGAACACTCCATCCTTTTTGGAATTCGAATTTGTCCTTGAGGGCTGCATTTTGAGGCTTGTGGGACAAGTTAAACTTGTCCCACACCTCTTAAAATCATCCACCAACCATGCCTATGGTTTGGGAGTAAATTTTAGCCTTTTTAATTAAAATTTGAAATGACTATGTGTAAGTTTTTATTGCACTTTACTTACAAATTTTTAATTCAATCCTTGTTAAAGTATGGGTTAATTTTGAGTGTGTAAGTTGCTTGTCATCTCCTTTTATTGTGATTAATTGTGAGGTTGAATTTCTCCTTTTGGGGTTGAGTAAGAATGATGTGGCATCCCACTTGGAATCCACATCATCCTCTCCCTCCCTCTCCTTTAAAATTTGAATTTCTTCTCTTGTTTGGGTTGTTGAAACTTTTCTCTCTCATCCTTGGGTCAAATTTTTTATTGTTGTTGGAGCTTGCTTTGTGGAAGGAGTTGGAAATTATTTTGCATGCTTATACCTTGCTGTTTTGGACTGCATTTTGAGCACTGAAGGAACTGTTGTTTGGGAAAACAATCTCCACTATGGAGAGGTAGGATCTTGTCCTTTTTATATGTTTTTTTTCCCTTTTCTTGCATGAATGAAATGGTGATTGTGTTGTGTATTCATGGCTGGTTGGGTAGATTGCTTAGGGCAAGGTGTAGGAGAAGACTATGGGGATTTCATATGGGGGGGCATAAGGGATTGCCAATGGCACTTATTCTTTTGTGGAGGGAGTGTTGGTTTGGGATCCACCTAGGAAAAGAAATTGCTTGCATTTCTTACTCTTGGGGGGGCATAAGGGAGAAATTGGGGGGGGGGGGGCATAAGGAGGGGTTGGGAGATATAAGGTTTATGGGATTTGGTATGTTTTATGGTGGTATGCATTTGGTGGATGCCCAATTCCAACTTGGGGGGTATAAGGAGCTCCCCATAGCTCTTTCTCTTGTTTGGCTTGCATGAAGAAGCCTCTGTGTTGTTTGAAATGTTGAAATGTAGTTGGAAAGTACTGTTTTGTTAGAATTGTGCATTTTGTTGTTCTATGCATGTGAAAAGAAAGTTGTTTGTTGTGAAAGAAGTCTATGTTGCCATGTGTTGTTATTCATGCTCCATTTCAATATGGTTGGGGCTCGGGGCCAATGGGGAAAGATGGCATCTCCTTTCCCATTGGATGTCTTGGTTGGGTGGAGAGCGTTGCCTTTCCCCCTTCCTTGTTGTGATCAAAGATGAAAATATGGAGAATTTAGCACGATGTTGTTTTGGAGCTTGAAGAAAACACAGTTTTGACAGTCCCCATCCTTTGAGAAATTTCATTGTAACCTTCCCACTTGAAGTGGATGAATTGTATAATTAATTGTAATGTAGAGAACTTTACTTGTATTGCAAAAGGAAAGATTGAATTCATTTGTGCAATGTAAAGAATTATTATTTCATACTCTGTTTTGAAAATAATGTGACAGAATGAGATCTGCTTGTATTTGTATATTGAAATTTAAATGGAAAAGAAATAAGTTGTAATGTGTTGTTTGAAATCAATGAAATAAATACATCTCTTTCTCAAATTGTACTATTCTATTGCAATTTAATTGTTATTTTGTTTTTAAAATATTTATTGAAAAAGGAAAATACGTGTGGGAGAAAAATACAACATTCTGTTCCTTGTATTTATTAAAATTTGAAATATCAATTGTTGTTTATTGCTCTTTGAATGAGAAGATGGATAAATTAATTGTTTAGACAAGAATCGAATGCCTTAGATCATATTTGATATGATTTCCATGTTTAAAGTTGGCAAATTGATTATTAAAGTTGTTAATGAAATGAACTCTGTTTTTTTATACAAATCTGGCAATTGAAAATTTATCAAATAAATGTACAGTTTAAAATTATAACTTAAATTAAGAAATGAAACAATATAATTTAGATGTAATAAGTCCTAATGAACCTCAATTTGACCTCAACATTTAAGAAAGACATTTTAGAACTTCACAAAAATCAATTTTAGAACTTGTTCAACCTTTTTCCTGTCAAAAGTTGTAAAATATATAAATTGCAACTCAATCCACAAATTTAACCTTGAAAATAATCTAAAACTTACCCAATATCATTCCTCCATGTTCAATTTACATGTTGAGAAGAAGAAAAATCAAAATTGAATAAATCTTACAAGTTGGAAAAATTGCCAGTTTTAAATGCAAAACCCTGCAGATCAATTTCTTAAAATTGACCCCAAAACTTCATCAAAATCCTAAATTAATGATTTTTGTGCAAAGAGGACTCTGAGAGATTTCTGGAAAGTCCTTGTTTTCCCAAAATGGAGTTTCCTATCAAAAGTTATGGCCATTTGAAGTTTTTACTTCAAAATGGCCATCCAAAAATAAATCTAACTATATTAAAATCAAAATTTGAACTTTGGAAAATTTCCCCAAAAATTCTGTGGCCCCACAAACACTCTCAGCCAATCATGTGTCACCACGTGGCACTTGGGAGGGGTGAATCTTTTGAAAACTTAACTTTTGAAAAAATTTCCTTTGGGAAAATTTTCCCAATTTTCTCCGCAACCCCGCGGCCCCGCAGCCAATCACGTGCTGACACGTGGCTTGGCGGGTGCGCGAAAGAAAATTCAAAAACTTAAACTTTTAGCCTTTTGGAAAAATTTCATCATTTTTCCTCTGTGGCCCCACACCCCTGCAACCAATGGGGTGTTGACACGTGTCCTGGCGGACACGGACCACGCGCAAGTCATTTTGGCCTTTTAAACCTTTTGGCACAAAATTTTAATTCCCCTCCACTCCGTACCCGCGTCTCCAATCACAGGATGCCACGTGGCATTTTCTGGTGACGGCGGAGGAGGAAAGGAAAATTTTCCTTTGGAATATTTTAGGTTTGGACCTTGGGAAAAATTTCCAATTTTTCCCCGCCACCAATAGGCTCTTGACACGTGGCATGGTTTTTCCTTGGTGGAGAGCGGATCATTTTTTCCTTTGGGATTTTTGGTATAAAAATTTCAAATTTCTATTTTGCCCCACAGTCCTTCTCCCCACACCAATTAGAAGGTGCCACGTGTCCCCTTCGTCGGCCCCGCGGGCGTGCGAAGGTGTTTTGCGCCTTGTGCTTAAGGAAGGGAAAATTTCTCCTTGAAACTCCGCCGCCCCATAACTTGAGTTTTACAAGGAGTTAGAAGGACTTATTTATATGGTTGGAAAGGTGAGAAAATTTCCTATCCAATGAGAATGATTTAGGAAAGTTTTGATGACTCTAAGTGTGTGAAAAATCAAGTTGAATCCTGTAAGCCTGTTAGGGCAGGGAGGAGTGAGAATTTACTCTCCTAACCTAAGTGATGAATTTAATCCCTTGTTTGACCTTGTGCTTGTTGTGAGATGTTGTAGAATCATTTCTGCAAGTCAATCTTGATTGTTAACCTAAACTTGGTTATGATAACTATGATCTTGTAACCTTCGTTGCAAACACCCTTAACAAAAAGAAAAAAAATTATTCCATAATTTTTCCCAGCTAAACCTAGTTTGTTTCTTGGTCTCAAGTGGTAGTTTGAAGTGGGCATTACACTTGGTATCAAAGTAGTGGTTCAAAGGCTTGGACCATTGGGCACACTAGAAAATTGAGACTTGAAACTTTAAAACTAGTAAACCTGTTAATCTAGAAAACAAACTGGTTGAAAATTGAACATGATAGTAAACTTAGAAACTGAAGAAGAGAGCTTGAAGTAATGAACTAACTCTCACTTTGGTCTATGCAGGAGGCTCAGACGGAGTGAGAGGAACATTCACAGAGACTCAGAGTCACCACCACCACCACCACCCTGCCACCACCACCACCAGATCAGGGTGTAGCAGCCATTCTACCTCAGATTCTACAGACCCTTCAGGATGTTAATGCCGCTCTACGTAGAGGATCAGTAGGAGGGCATTCAGGAAGACATGAAAGAGTTACTTCTATTGAGGGACATGCACCTCCTCCACTCAGTGAGGAGCATAGAGGAGAGAACTCCCATGCGGAGTCAGTCAGAGCAGATTCACCACCTAGGAGACAGGGTGACAGAGTTTTGGAGCATAGAGAGAGGTCTCAGAGCCCTAGGCTTAGGGATGAGCTTGCAGAGAGGCCTAGAGGCCGACAGACCACAGCAGTGGATCACATCAGGGAGATCCTAAAGCTTAGGCCCTCACATTACTCAGGTGATATAGGTGGATTTCAGGTAGAGGCCTGGCTAGTGAGCTTGAGCGGTTGCTTCAAGCTTTGTCCTTGTTCTAGCAACACGAAAGCTCATGTTGCAATCCATCTACTGAGGGATGGAGCAGGAGTATGGTGGAGGACAGAGGAGTAGAAGCTCCATGTAGATTCAGAGACAGTGACTTGGGAGCTATTTGAGGAGAGATTCAGGAGTAGGTACCTATCATGGAGGTTCATCCAGTAGAGGATTGATGAGTTCCATGACCTCCGATAGGCTACCCTTTCTGTAGCAGAGTATGAGAGTAGATTTCTAGATCTACTTCAGTATGTTGAGTATATGTAGGATGAGTAGGTGTGGATTCACAGGTTCATCTAGGGCCTGAACTTGGACATTGGAGGTGTAGTTTGGATTCACTGTCCACAGACATTAGCAGAGGCCGTAGAGAAGGCCTATATTACAGAGGAGACTCGGGGTAAAACCCAACAGGCTAGAGACCGAGTCAGGAGCCACATTCAGTAGATGTAGGATGGTAGATCGAGAGGTTCAGTACCTCTTCCTTGTGGTGGTCAGCATTCAACACAGTCATCCTTTAGGCCACAATAGTAGCAGCAGTAGTCTCACCCACCATATAGACCTCCACAGAGAGCTGATGCACAGAGAGGTCAGAGCATGGGGCCTCCTCCTAGGGGTCCCATCAGGACACAGGGTGGACCTAGAGCTCAGTCAGCTGGAGCTCACCAGTAGAGGCCACAACAGACCACAGCCAGATCATCAGGATCCACACCACAGGCTTCTAGGGCACCTACTGGAGGTGCTGCTCCTTGGAGAGGATCAGGTGGTTGCTTTGGATGTGGAGTAGCTGGACATTTCTGGAGAGATTTCCCTCAGAACCCTAACAAGGGTAAGGCACCAGTTTCTGAGCTGATAGTTGGTGACATGGGATGCAGCCATAGGATCTATGCAGTGGTTGAGAACCACTAGGTAGAGCACCAGAGCATAGTCATTGAGACCACAGGTAGCATTGGTGGTATTCCTATCTCTGTATTGTTTGATTCTGGTTCTTCTGATTCTTTCATTGCACCATCTTTAGTAGAGTGATGCAGGCTGGTGGCAGTTAGGCAGGGTCTTAGTTGGGATGTCGAGATGGCTTCTGGAGCCAAGATCTCTGTGGACTCCTTAGTTAAGGAGTGTGTTGTGGATTTGGGACCTTTCACCACCACCTCAGATCTCTGTATTCTTCCTTTGGGCTCGTATGGAGTTATTTTAGGTATGGATTGGCTATCTGCACATAGGGCCAGGATGGATTGTTATCATAAGACTATATCTTGTGCAGATGATTTGGGAGTAGAGTCGGTGATTACAGGGGTCAGGAGACCCATTTCTATTTGCACCATTTCCGCTATGCAGCTTAAGTGGTGTGTGTGATGGGGTTGTCAGATGTATGCTGTTACAGTTAGTGACAGGTCAGAGGATGGGTCTAGTGGACCATCGCTAGATGATCATCCCATCTTGAGAGAGTTTTCTGATGTTTTTCCAGGGGAGCTACCAGGGATGCCACCTCCACGTGAGATTGATTTCCATATAGACCTAGTCCTGGAGCAGAGCCTATCTCACAGGCACCTTATCAGATGACCACCCCGGAGCTCTATGAGCTCAAGTTGCAGCTTGAGGGCCTTTCAGAGAAGGGCCTTATCCATCTTAGTGTATCCCCTTGGGGTGCACCGGTTATTTTTGTGAAGAAGAAGGATGGATCATTGCGGTTGTGTATTGATTACCCAGTTGAACAAAGTGACGATCAAGAATCGTTACCCTCTTCCTCGTATTGATGACTTGTTTGATCAGATGAAGGGAGCCACGGTGTTCTCTAATATTGATCTCAAGTCAGGCTACCATCAGTTGAGGATTTCAGAGGTGGACATTCATAAGACCACCTTCCGCATGAGATATGGGCACTATGAGTTCACAGTGGTGCCTTTTGGTTTGACAAATGCCCCTGCAGTGTTCATGAGTTTGATGAATGGGGTATTCAGAACCTTTTTAGATCACTTCATGCTCATCTTCCTTGATGACATCTTGATATACTCACGTACACGTGAGGAGCATGAGGGGCACCTTCGACAGGTTCTTCAGTGTCTTCATGAGTAGCAGCTTTACGGGAACTTGGAGAAGTGTGCTTTCTTCCAGACAGAGGTGCAGTATTTGGGACATGTTATTTCTGGGGAAGGTATCGTAGTCAATCCTTCCAAGATTAGAGCCATTATGGATTGGCCAGCACCCACTACAGTGACCGAGGTGCGCAGCTTCATGGGTTTAGCAGGATACTACCAGAGATTTGTTCAGGACTTCTCTCAGATTACGCACCCTATCACTTCCCTTCAGAGGAAAGGGAAGAAGTTTGTTTGGATGGACAGATGTGAGTAGGCCTTCAGGACACTGAAGGAGTGCCTCACTACAACACCCATTCTTGTAGTGCCAGATCCACAGGGTGAGTTCTTTGTTTGCACAGATGCTTCTTTAGCAGGGCTTGGAGGTGTGTTGATGCAGGATGGCAGGGTTGTAGCTTTTGAGTCTCACAAACTCAAGGATCACGAGCTTAATTATCCTACCCATGATCTTGAGCTTGTGGTAGTTGTGCATGCTTTGGTTAGATGGAGACATTTTCTTCTTGGATGGAGATTCACACTCAGGACAGATCATTTGAGTCTTCGCCACCTCTTCATGCAGCCCAATCTCAATGCTTTTCAATGGTGTTGGATGGATTTTCTTTGTGAGTATGACATGGAGATAGAGCATGTGAAAGGGAAGGAGAATGTGGTAGTAGATGCTCTCAGCAGATGGAGACATGTGGCTATGGCCACTACAGTGAGCACAGATTTACGGAGCAGGATTCTTCAGCAGCTTCCTCTTGACAGCTTCTACATGACAGTACGAGCAGAGATAGAGTCACAGAGACCCCTTGAGGGGAAGTTTGATGGTTTCACCTTAGAGGTAGATGGTCTTCTCAGGCACAGAGGTAGGATATATGTTCCCAGAGATGGAGGCTTGAGGTAGGACATCTTGGTAGAGGCACATCGTGCACCCTATTCAGCCCATCCTGGGGTGAAGAAGATGCACGCCACTTTGTGATAGTTGTATCACTGGAGAGGACTTCATCGAGATGTGGCTCAGTTTGTGTCATGGTGTTTAGAGTGCCAGAGGGTTAAGGCTGAGCATCAGCATCCAACAGGTCTTCTTTATCCTCATGCCATACCGGAATGGAAGTGGGACACCATTTCCATGGATTTCATTGTTGGACTACCTATGTCGAGATATCACCATGATGCCATTATGGTCACGGTTGATAAATTGACAAAAGTAGCTCACTTTTCTCTGGTGAAGACCACTTATACAGCTAGAGCAGTGGCACGAGTATATTTGGATGAGATCGTCAGGTTGCATGGGATCCTGTGGAAGATCATTTGTGACCGTGATCCTTTGTACACTTCACACTTCTGGACTACCATGCAGTATGTCCTCGGGATGAGGATTAATTTCAGCACAACATATCATCCTGAGACAGATGGACAGACCGAGTGAGTGAATCAGATTTTAGAGGATATGCTCAGGATGTACGTGATGGATCAACAGTCTAAGTGGGAGGAGTACCTATACTTAGTGGAGTTTGCCTACAATAATAGTTTTCAGAGTTCTATAGGCATGGCTCCTTTTCAGGCATTATATGGTAGAGAGTGCAGGACACCCCTTAGCTGGGACAGGTTGGAGGATAGAGTATCTCTTGGACCAGCTCTTTTGCAGGACATGGAGCAGCAGGTAGTGTTGATCAGGCAGAGATTGCAGGAGGCACAGGACAGGCAGAAGAAGTATGCGGATCAGCATAGGATTGATCATAGCTTTGATGTGGGCATGAAGGTGTTCCTTCGTGTTAGACCACACAAGAGCCCTATCCACTATGGAAAAGGTTCTAAGTTAGCTCCTAGATTCGTTGGTCCTTTTGAGATCTTGGAGCGTATCGGCCCTTTGGCCTACCGTCTAGCATTGCCACCCAGCTTGTCTCACGTACATGATGTGTTTCATGTTTCTGTCCTTAGGAGGTACATTGCAGATCCTTCTCATGTGTTGGACTGGACATCATTGCAGGTGCAGGATCAGGGGTAGGTGACAGTGGAGCCCATCTGTATCATAGATCACAGGACCCTGGGCCTTCGAGGTAGAGAGATTGATCAGGTACGGGTGCAGTGGGACAGATATGATGAGACTGCAGCCACTTGGGAGGATGCTACTATGTTACGAGTGTAGTTTCCACATTTGTTCCAGTGACTTCCAGGAGGAAGTCGAGTCTAAGGGGAGGGGGATGTAGTGCCCACTTCCCTTTGACACTGTTTAGATACTGATCTTGCTACTGTTGATCTCATTTTGGACATTATTATGTTTTGACTTAGTATGATGTGTATATGTTAGATCATGGATTATTATGGACCTTGATTCAGTTAGCATGCATGATGATTATTGGAGACATTATTATATATGGATGATGATATACTGCTTGATATGGACAGGTTATTGATGTTGATTTTAGACATGTGACATTTGATATTATGAGTAGCTCTAGTATAGAGATTCATTGGATGATGATATAGTGGAAAAATTGAATTTAAAATGATAATGTTGAATTCTTGATATTGTTGTGATTTGGATTTGATATTTATATGTTGCTTATATCATTTTGGATGTTCTGATATGGCCACGAGGCCGAAGGAGGTATTGTTATTTTACAGGTTAAAATATCACAACAATGTCGGGGGACTGGAGACTAACCATATTGAAATTCTGGATGAACTCAATGGGGTCACCATGGCAACTGTAATTGTTTGTGTGTTGTGTTATGTTAGGATTTCCCATGGGGGGATTTCCATTATATGTGACCATGGGATATATGTGTTTTATTTATGTGTTCCCTTTTATTATTGTTGTATGTATTTTTATTTGTAATGTGTTATTTTATTATTTAATTTAAATGTGATAGTTTTAATGTGATAATCATATAGTTAAAACTTTATTTAAATTTAATTGGGATGTGGAATGTAAGTAATAAAGTTGTTGTCTTAGTTATTAATTAAATTGGATTTATGTCATGTATAACCATATGTTAAATAAATAAATCATTATGTCAAAAGTATGTAATAAATGAAGTCATAGATATTAATTCATGTTGTAAGAATGTGTAAGAGGATGTAAGAGATGTGTAAGTGATGTGAAAGTTTGTGTAAGTCAGATTTTGGAGTGTAGAACACTCCATCCTCTTAAGGAATTCGAATTTGACCTTGGAGGCCAAATTTGGAGGCTTGTGGGACAAGTTAAACTTGTCCCACACCTCTTAAAATCATCCACCAACCATGCCTATGGTTTGGGAGTAAATTTTAGCCTTTTTAATTAAAATTTGAAATGACTATGTGTAAGTTTTTATTGCACTTTACTTACAAATTTTTAATTCAGTCCTTGTTAAAGTATGGGTTAATTTTGAGTGTGTAAGTTGCTTGTCATCTCCATTTATTGTGTTTATTTGTGAGGTTGACTCTCTCTTTTTGGGGGTTGAATAAAAATGATGTGGCATCCCACTTGGAATCCACATCATCCTCTCCCTCCCTCTCCTTTAAAATTTGAATTTCTTCTCTTGTTTGGGTTGTTGAAACTTTTCTCTCTCATCCTTGGGTCAAATTTTTATTACTGTTGGAGCTTGCTTTGTGGAAGGGGTTGGAAATTCTTTTTCATGCTTATACCTTGCTATTTAGGGACTGCATTTTGAGCACTGAAGGAACTACTGTTTTGGGAAAAAAATCTCCACTATGGAGAGGTAGGATTCTTGTCCTTTTTATATGTTATTTTTTCATTTTTCTTGCATGAATGAAATGGTAATTGTGTTGTGTATTCATGGCTGGTTGGGTAGATTGCTTAGGGAAAGGTGTAGGAGAAGACTATGGGGTTTCATATGGGGGGGCATAAGGGATTGCCAATGGCACTTATTCTTTGTGGAGGGAGTGTTGGTTTGGGATCCACCTAGGAAAAGAAATTGCTTGCATTTCTTACTCTTGGGGGGGCATAAGGGAGAAACTTGGGGGGGGCATAAGGAGGGGTTGGGAGATATAAGGTTTATGGGATTTGGTATGTTTTATGGCGGTATGCATTTGGTGGATGCCCAATTCCAACTTGGGAGGTATAAGGAGCTCCCCATAGCTCTTGCTCTTGTTTGGCTTGCTTGAAGAAGCCTTTGTGTTGTTTGAAATGTTTAAATGTAGTTGGGAACTGCTGTCTTGTTTGAATTGTGCATTTTGTTGTTCTATGCATGTGAAAAGAATGTTGTTTGTTGTGAAAGAAGCCTTGTTGCCATGTGTTATTCATGCTCCATTTCAATATGGTTGGGGCTCGGGGGCCAATGGGGAAAGATGGATTCTCCTTTCCCATTGGATGTCTTGGTTGGGTGGAGAGCGTTGCCTTTCCCCCTTCCTTGTTGTGATCAGATGAAAAGAAGAAGAAATCAGCATGCTGCTGTTTTGGAGCTTGGAGAAAACACAGTTTGACAGTCCCTTCCTTTGAGAAATTTCATTGTAACCTTCCCACTTGAAGTGGATGAATTGTATTGTTAATTGTAATTAAAAGACACTTGTATTGTAAAGGAAAAGATTGAATTCATTTGTGAAATGTAAAGAATTATTATTTCATACTCTGTATTTTGAAAATAATGTGACAGAATGAAATCTGCTCGTATTTTGTATATTGAAATTTATGGAAAGATGAAGAAATAAGTTGTAATGTTGTTGATTGAAATCAATGAAAGAAAACATTCTCTTTCTCAAAATTGTATTGCATTTCAATTTAATTGGATGTTGATTGTTTTAAAATCTCTGTTGAAAAAGGAAAATACGTGTGGGAGAAAAGACAACATTTTGTTCCTTGTATTTATTTAAAATTTGAAATATCAAATGTTGCCTTATTGCTTTTGAATGAGAAGATGCTTTAGATAAATTAATGTTTAGATCAGATTTGATATGATTTCCATGTTTAAAGTGGCAAAATTGATTATTAAAGTTGTTAATGAAATGAACTCTGTTTTTTTTATAAATCTGGCAATTGAATTTATCAAATAAATGTACAGTTCAATCTTATAACTTAAATTAAGATATGAAACAATGAAATTTAGATGTAATAAGTTCTAATGAATTCAATTTGACTCAACATTAAGAAAGACATTTTAGAACTTCACAAAAATCAATTTTAGAACTTGCTGGACCACTTTCCTTTCAAAAGATATAAAATATATCAATTGAAACTCAATGCACAAATTGAACCTTAAAAATAATCTATAACTTACCGAATATCATTCCTCCATGTTCAATTTACATGTTGAGAAGAAGAAAAATCAAAATTGAATAAATCTTACAAGTTGGAAAAATTGCCAGTTTTAAATGTGAAACCCTGCAGATCAATTTCTTAAAATTGACCCTCAAAACTTCATCAAAATCCTAAATTAATGATTTTTGTGCAAAGAGGACTCCGAGAGATTTCTGGAAAGTCCTTGTTTTCCCAAAATGGAGTTTCCTATCAAAAGTTATGGCCATTTGAAGTTTTTACTTCAAAATGGCCATCCAAAAATAAATCTAACTATATTAAAATCAAAATTTGAACTTTGGAAAAATTTCCCCAAAAATTCCATGGCCCCGCAACACTCTCAGCCAATCATGTGTCACCACGTGGCACTTGGGAGGGGTGAATCTTATTGAAAACTTAACTTTTGAAAAATTTTCCTTTGGGAAAATTTTCCCAATTTTCTCCGCAACCCCGCGGCCCCGCAGCCAATCACGTGCTGACACGTGGCTTGGCGGGTGTGCGAAAGAAATTTGAAAAGTTTAAATTTTTGCCTTATGGAAAAATCTCTTATTTTTTCCCCCATGGGCACCCCCGCAACCAACGGGGTGCTGACACGTGTCCTGGTGGACGCACGGGCCCGCGCGAGTTCTTTGGCTTTTTAAACCTTTTGGCACAAAATTTTAATTCCCTCTGTCGCTCCGCCGACCCACGTCCAATCACAGGATGCCATGTGGCATTTTTGGTGATGGCAGAGGAGGAAAGGAAAAATTTCCTTTAGAAAATTTTAGGTTTGGACTTAGGGAAAAATTCCCAATTTTTCCCCGTTGCCAATAGGCTCTTGACACATGGCATGGGGATTCCTTGGCGGAGGCACGTGTCGTTTTTCACCATTGGGATTTTTTAAAAAAATTTCTAAATTCTATTGTGCCCCGCCAGTCCACATCTCCCCATGCCAATCGGAAAGTGCCACGTGTCCCCTTCGTCAGCCCCGCGGGCGCACGGAGGTGTTTTGTGCCTTGCGCCTAAGGAAGGGAAAATTTCTCCCTAAAACTCCACCGCCCCATAACTTGAGTTTTACAAGGAGTTAGAAGGACTTATTTATATGGTTGGAAAGGTGAGAGAATTTCCTATCCAATGAGCATGATTTAGGAAAGTTTTGATGACTCTAAGTGTGTGAAAAATCAAGTTGAATCCTGTAAGCCTGTTAGGGCAGGGAGGAGTGAGAATTTACTCTCCTAACCTAAGTGATGAATTTTATCCCTTGTTTTGACCTTGTGCTTGTTGTGAGATGTTGTAGAATCATTTCTGCAAGTCAATCTTGTTTGTTAACCTAAACCTGGTTTGTGATAACTATGATCTTGTAACCTTCTTTGCAAACACCCTTAACAAAAAAAAATTATTCCATAATTTTCCTAGCTAAACCTAGTTTGTTTCTTGGTCTCAAGTGGTAGTTAATGAAATTCATATAACACAAGGGTTTTCACCATTAAACATTATATATAGAATGGACCCTTATATATATTCATTAGTAGCCACATTAAAATTAAAGGATGTCATCACAAATCATACATATTAAATATAAGAGACCCAACCCCTATAGATCTTTCCTACCATGAGATCCTAGCTATGCTCTTCCATTTTACCCTCAGTTACATATCTTAGTGCTATAAAAAGACTCATGATATCCCACATAACCCTTAGCACTAAGTGTTCTAAACCCTAGCATTATTGCAAACTTCTTTTACTCAACATCCTAATTTCGATGCATTCTCTTTACCTCTTACATACTCTTCAGATCATCTATCATGTGCCTCTGGTGATCATCTCTTCCTTGCTTCTGAACATCTATTTTTATAGGATCAACACCCACCACCATGCCTTCTCTTCTGAACAGATCATGTGCCAAGTGTTGATGTGGTCCTCTAATGGTGAATTCTTATAACTTTGAAAATACCTCTACTCTATGTAATGATGTCTCCAAAGAATATTCCCTACGTGGAATATACTTTTCTTGACCTCTAAGGTTCTAGGATGGCACCTTATCTACTCATCACGCCTAGTAGGGTCCTCACCTTTTTCCTCAAGTGCATTCAGAATGCCAAATATGGCTAAGTTTTTTGAACCCATGTTCTGCCTTCTGCATGCTCCCTGGTATCACCTTAACCCTTCTTAAACCCTTTTGTCTTGCAAGTTTCCCTTAGTGCACTTCTTCTCACTGGTCTTGCATGCACGTGCCCTTCGGTACTTAGCTAATATTTTAAGACCCAACATCACCCCACACTAAATGTGTTCTTCATCCTCAGAAACATCCTTCCACTTCAAATAATAAAGAATAGAGGGACATAGGTAATTGAATCTTGTTGGCCATATATAACACATTTGAAGATGATTGTAATGGGGGCCTTCCTAATTGGTTCCAGGTGTCCTAGGTGAGAACATTGACTTCTGCACCCATGTTAATTAGAATATTATGTAGGAGCCACCCATCAAAAATTGCATTCAAGGTAATCTCCTTATCATAGTTGAGGTTATGGGGAGGAAGGTTATCTTGTGGAACCTGCCTCTCGCACTCTTCTTCGATGCACGGTAATTTTTTTGTAAACATTCCCTAGAAAAATAATGATAATATCCTACCTCAGAATTTTTAATACTTCCCTGACCTCATCTAAATTCTTCTACAGAGCCTTAACACTCTTCCTTTGTTCTAACTATCTTGAATACTCCTTTAGGCACTTGATTTCTCCTTATAGGATTTGAATTAAATCCATGGTTTCTTGATAAACCTATTTCTAATGAGTAGGGTCCAGATACTTACCATACACCACCTATTCTCTTATAATCAAGGGCTTATGCCTTAGTGTCTCCTTGGCGTGCATAGCTTCATCTCACATTATCACCAATATAGGCTCTATTTGTGAATCATGTGCCACCCTTGGCATCCATTGCAAGTCAGCCTTCTTTATGCTTACCATTCTGCCACCTTGGTGCTTTTAGTTTTGCTAGATCATATGTTCAACTAGCTCTGGGCACTCCTCATACTTGTGCTTATTTCCACACCAAGAGCATTGTACCAGATTAGGGCATTCATGTTTATATTTCTCTGTAGATCCACGGTTGTAACAAGTTCCATGCGAGAACTTACTTCTTCCTCACCTGGGGTTTCCAAAACCATGAAATCCTCCTCTAAAACCTCTTCCATGCACCCCTTCATTTGTGTACCCTTCATAGTAACAACCATAATTTTTGGAATTATTTGTGAGGCTATTTTGGCACACACATATATCAAAAACATCATGTACCTGGTCAATGAATCTACAATCCTTGGTGTCATGAGTAGTAGAGGTGAAAATATTGCAATTGAAATATACATTACTATGGATCTTGTGCTGCAGTAGTGGACACCTACTAGCATCATGATCTCCATGGAAAATCTCACAGTCCATTGCCATGGTTCATACTAATCTTTGAGGACAAATATCCTTTGTATGCCCCTATACCTCATAATATGTGCACCATAGGCCACTGCGAGTCTCATGCAGTGAGTTCGGAGATAGCTTCTCCAATTAATTTACCATTGTAGAAATTTGAGATTCAAGAAAAGGGATAGCATCGGTATCCATGCTTCTAACAACCTCAACGTGTAGGGTAGCCTCCAAGGCCTCATGCGGGTATGTGAAATTCTTGTGTGAAAGATCTCTCCTAAAAGGTGTTATCAACCCTACAAAAAACCACTAAGCATGATGTGAAGGATGAATATCATAAGATAATTTTGATAAGAGAGTCTTAAAAAATGTGTCATATTCCAACACACTCTCTACCATACCTTTTTGAATCTCCTTCAACGTGCTAATAATCTTCCGTTCAAACTCATAGATATGAAATTTAGCTAATAAGGCATTTCGCGGTGTGGTTTAATCTACCAGTGTCTAGTGGGGGTGATACTTATGGTACCAACTATGCGCATGTCCCTATAAGATTGTTACAAAATGACTTGCCTTCCATTTTTGGGTAGTGATCTCCTTCGTGCGCCATAGTAACTAACATTTTTTTACATGCTCTATAGCATCATCAACACCTTTGTAGTTTGGTAGATGCAAAGAAATTTTGAAGAATACTTGCTGAGGTGGTTGACGCCCTTATCCACCTGATCGAGAACTTTGATTCCCTCTAGTATTTCCTCCACCACCAGATCCACTAGATCCATCGAAATCTACTCCTTCTGATCCACTAGATCCTCCAAATTTGCTAGGTCCACTAGCTCTATTAGCTCCTATTCTACCAGATCCACCTCCTATAGCTGGTAAAGGCCCTCAAGTGGTTACACCTAGTGTTCCCATTTCACGCTAAACTATGCACGAATAGTCTATGATATTGTACCACTACTAGATGTGTGTCATGTGCCACTTTCTAGACATGATACCCAAGCTTTGTGTACCCTTAATTTTCCCAACTACCGCACAATACAATATACCTCCAAACATAAGAAATGATTTTGCAGCCATAGATGTGCCAAATGAAAAGTTATACCTCCTTGGTGGTGATCGGTCACTTCCACCAATACCAACTGGGTTAGAAATACTTATCTCTGGATTTGGAAAACTAAGCGCCAGGGGTTGGTCACCAGGTGGGTTCAGATGCACGCCAAAGGCTCTCCTTTCTCCAAGTTACGAGATCTCATTAGAAGCTGAAGGGGTATCTCTCTTGCACTTGTCAAGATGGGGTAGCATATATTTCTTAGGTTCCATGTCCTCTGCTTGAACCTCAATTCCTTCCCATAACTTCAGCCTCCATAAATCCATTTCCCTTACAACTTCGTGTTGTATAATTAACTCCCTTTCAAGAGCTTCAGTATACTTGAGTCATCTCTCTTCCCTCTCCTTTTTAGCTCCAAGGTCCCCCATCTTCCTCCACTTTAGGTTCCTCACCCAATGGTTAGAAGAAGCTTATCTGGCCATAGGAAATGCTTCCAAACTCAACGTAATGATCAAGATTTTATAGCTAAGGGGATAACATGTAAATATTATCCTCTAAGCTCTCTTAGTAACTCAAACTCAACAACCTTTGGAAAAGAATAAGTAAAAATAGTGTATTCTAGGGTATAATTGGTCAACACTCTTCTCCACCATGATTAACAACACGTTTCCAAGTCAGATCAACATCTTACAACCTCTAATACTCATATTGAGTCCACATGTGAGATTTCTAGTACCATCTTGATCTAGATGCATACACCAAAAGCCATTCATATAATTCCACTAGAAAGAAGAAAAATAGGGTCTCATATAGCTCATGCTATATATGTTCTTCTATGCATTTACATGCATCAAACTCAGGTCTAGTACTAAATATTTGAGCAAACTCATCTTGCATGCTCTTAAAACATGCTTTGACACTATCCAGTGTCAAGCACTTTGTCATCATGCATCATCTTCACAACAACTTTGAAAAGAGGTCCTAACAATAGAACAAAGATGTAGTCATTTTATATATCCTCAATACAACTTTCTAACCCCAAGTGCACTAGCCTATCACCTAGTGGGCATTGGGCGCTCACCTGAGGCACACGTGGGCACCGATCCCCTCCTTTATGTGAGAATTGTGAGAAATTTTCATAAAAGTGGAGGATGAATTTTAGAATGAGAATTACATTTACTTAGTTAAAATAAAAGTAGAAGGGGAAGCTTAAAAATCCACACATCAATGCATTACAGAAACTTAATAACAATGTAACAAGAATAATAAACCAAATCTAAGTCATGACAGTCATATAACACAAGGCTTTTCACCCTTAAACATGATATACATAATGAACCATTAAATATATTCAGTTGTAGTGACATTAACATCAAAGGAGGTCATCACATATCATACATATTAAATATCAGAGACCTAACCCTATAGATCTTTCCTAGTATGAGATCCTAGCTATGCACTTCCATTTTAACCTTAGTTTCAGATGTTAGTTCCATAAAGACGCTCATGATATCCATCAAAACCCTTAGCACTAAGTACTCTAAACCCTAACATTACTGCAACACTTTGTTACTCAACATCCTACTCTCGATGCATTCTCTCTACCTCTTACATGCTCTTCAGATCATCTATTATGTTTCTTTGGTGATCATCTCTTCCTTGCTTCTGAGCATCTCTTTTTATAGGATCAAAACCCACCACCATGCCTTCTCTTTTGAATAGAACATGTGCCAAATGTCGATGTGGTCCTCCAATGGTGAATTCTTATCCCTTTGAAAAACCCTTCACTCTCTGTAATGATGTCTCCAAAGAATATTCCGTGTGTGGAATATCCTTTCCTTGACCCTAAGATTCTAGGCTAGCACCTTACCCACTCATCATGCCTAGTTAGGTCCTCTCACTTTTCCTCAAGTTCCTTTAGAATTAAAAATATGTCTAAGTCCTTTGAACCCATGTTCTGCCTTCCACGTGCACCCTGGTATCACCTAAACCCTTCTTTAACCCTTTTGTCCTGCACCCTTTGCCCTTATTTCCCTTCTTCTCACAAGTCCTGCACACGTGCACTTTGGTATGTAGCCAATATTTAAAGGCCTAAAAAGGTCTACTTTTATTTTAGAGGTGAACCCAACCACAATGAAGTTTGAATAATCTTGGTGAGATGAGTTACGAACTGAGTAGGCTACAGGAGTGAGTGAGGGGCGAGTTGCAACAAAAATCAACCAACTCGGTGCATGATGTCAAAATCGACGGGGAGGTATTATAGCATGACATGGCGACGAGTTGGGATGGACAACTTGGTAAGCCTGAAATAACCATTGAGCGCACCATCCGTTCCCATGTGGTAAATCAAAAATTTCCAACATAACTACCCCTAGCCTTTGTGGAATCTCAAATATCACCGATAAACACCGACATTCCAATGATGACACATATACAACAATTGATGCACACATGGTGTAGAAACTTGGAAAAATATATCACTTAGTTGATGTATCCATGAAATAATAGAGTGTTCCAAACCATATTATACACCACCCCTATAAGTATCTTGAATAATGTGGGATAATGCCCCACATTGGGTAAAAAGGAAACGGTGGGTGGTTGGGGTGGATCAAAATCCCAACCAATTAGGTACTAAAATTATCACCAACCATAATGCCAATGGGGCTCACCACGCCTATATAAAGGGTTATTGGCATTTATAAAAGCAATTCCAGTCATTGTAATATGGTCATAAGAAGGTAGTTGTGAAGAAGTTAATTTTTGAGGCATTTAGGAGCAAATTGGGTCTTTGGAGTAAACTCAAAAGTTGACAAAAATTCTAAGACACTCCTTTTGGATGTATTATTTTTCCATTCTGTATTTTTTGTGACATTATTATGTGCAATGGAAGGCACTAGAAGGCTAGGAACAACAAGGATAAGATTCTGCAAGTGCTTTGGGAAGGTGAAAGACAAACATTGAGCTTCACCAGGGTCTTTCAAAGGTATGAAGACACAAAATTAAAGGTTATTGGTCTATTTTGTGAATTGTGAGTTTGATTGTACTTATGATTCTAGAAAAAAATTAATATATTAGTTCATATGATCCTGGAGACATAGGCAATTTTTGAACTCCATAATCAATTCCAGTCTCGTATTTCCCTTTTTGTTTTGCATTCTGATTTCTAATTTTATTCAGACATTAAATCAATATAATTAAAATCAGATAATCATTTTATTAGTTTACGATACTTTTTGATGAATCGGTTAAAATTTAAATCTGAATGGCTTTGATTGAAAAATGATTTTGTGAATCATTTAAATAGTTTAAAATCAATAACAATTTAGATTCTAATTAAATTTGGGTTTAATTTAATCATTAAATATGATGAATATTAAAGATCCATTGAATTATAAAAATTACATAGAAAATAAAAAATCTACCTATTTATGGACCACCTAAAAGATCAACTTCCCATGCAAAGAACACACTCTAGAAGGAGCATAAAAAATCAGATTGGAGCTCAAAATATCAGTTCTTTAAACTCCGTAAGGGAAAAAATATCACAAATTTATCAAAATCACAAACCAAAACCTGATACTTGGTCCAGAACTAAAATCTAACCTGATACACCTTTTCCAAATCTTATCTTTGCATGTCTATGCTCAAATCTCTCCAAGATATCTCATTTTGCCACCTAGGGTTTGAATAGGTGTAGCCTTGACCTAGAAAACATGCATTCACCTCAAACATGTACTCTCATACATTTTTGAGTGTCCCCATATATCATCTACATGATCCTCATGCTCTATCCATGCTTGAATAAATTAAACACACATGTACTTCACCAAACCATACCATACCTGCTTGTACTAGGTCTAGGAGTAGGCCTAGTTAGACTTGCTTCAACACATGCTTCATGGAACCTGACCTTTTTTCTATCCTTCAAGCTCACTAACACCTTCACCACCTCACTCTAAATCTTTTGGACCATATAGAACCTTCACACAACCTTTGGAGCTCACTTACTAGTCCATACAAGATGAACCATGCAGTATGACACAATTCTAATTCATCAATGCAATACATCATTATAGACACCCATAATTATGCCCGAGAAATTTAAACACTTAAATTGTGCTAATTATCACCTTTCCTACAAATTAGTGAACTATTGTCAAAATCGCTCATCTTCTCTCCTATCATCGTTACTTAATTACAATACGATAATTAATTAAGTCACCTATCCAACAAATACCCTAATTAATGACCTTTCATTAATTAATCCCCCCTTCTTTCTAGACTAATTAATTATTATTAATTAATTAGCTTCCCCTTTAATTTAACCAATAAATCAATATTTCATTGATTTAATCCCCTTCTATAGTCTAAATCATGCTAATATTCCTCTAAAAGATTTTATAAGCTTGCACATCTATTAATTAAATCATCTTGATCAATTAAGGAGCCCCCTTTATCCACGCGAGTCACTAAAGGACAAGCTAAACCCTCCTAAAGTTGACTCAACCCTATCTAACCCCCCCTTATCCACAACTAACTCAACATCTCTATTATCCCACATGCAAAGGGATGTAGTGATTCCTTTATCCATTGGGCTATATAAAGAGCCCTCCTCCTACCTTTAAACTTACACCTAAATTTCTTGAGAAGATAAAAGCAAAGCACATAGCAAATAGACTATAAGATTTCCTTTGTTTCTCTTGAGAAATTCACCATTTGAAGAGCCAAGCCTCCTTTCATGCATTTTGCCAAGTGTTTGGGTCATATGGGAATAGTCAAAGGGTCTTGTAGCCAAGCTTTGATGAGCTCCCATTCCTAGGTTCTTGAGGATCAAAACAATCAATTTGATTGACATGGAGTATACATAGGTATGTTTTCCTTTTTTTGGTAATCTATAGGAAGTAGAGGTTTGAATAATTTAGCATGTTAATTTGAAGTTAATGCATTATGCTTAGTATTAATATTTTTTAGCTCTCATCTTTGATGGTGCATCTAAGATTTGTTATAGAACTATTTAGGTGGTAGTTCTTATTCATCTAACTTAGCTTAAGCACAAATACATGCACACAATATGACACCTCATGCAGACTCCTATTCCACTTGGGCACCCTTTGACATCAATGCTACTTGACATCAATGAAAACAAAGTAATGACATGTCCAACATGGATTTAAGAGAATTAGAGGAGGTTCACGAAAATTTTGATATCACTTAATGGTTTAGAAATTTCAAGATCTGACTTTTTGTGGAGAAAATACTATTATCTCATCTATTTTGATGGGACCATCTCGCATTTCCTTAGAAGTGGGAAGTAATTGAAGTTATATAAATTCTGAAGCATGTGGCTCCCCTCATTTGACATAGGTGATTTAGGTTTTTTTCATGCCTTGTCTTGTTTCCTTGTGTTCGTGTTTCTCATATTTTGGTTTCATACCTTTACCTTGTTCTCTTATGTTATCCCATCTTTCCACTATGGAGAAACTTTTTGTATAACCCCTTTAGCCTAATGTTTAAGGTAATAGATCTTTAATAAAATTGGAGTTTTCAATGGTTCTACATGGCAACATTCCTTCAAGGTTGTTTCCTTCAATATAATTCATGTGCCCTATCAGAGCCAATTATTGTCATAAATTTAACAAATTGCAAACGCCTTTTTGGTTAAAATTTGCAAAAACTTTTAGTTTTGAGAGTCACAATGGTCACTTTTTGAAAAATTCATATTTCAAAACTTATTTATTTTTCTAGGTTATTTAGGATTATTAGCTAAATAATATTTTGATGGAATAGAGGGAACAATTCCTTGGTTCTTCATGTTCATGATTTAGCCAATTTTTTTTAAATTTGAAAACTGAGTTGCTAAGTTGGATCTTAGGAAAATAATCAAAACATTCCCTCATTCCCTAATTTCTCTAGCGGAGTGATCTTCAAAAAGATCTAACTTTTGTTTTACAATTGTTAATTAAATATCATAGCCACAAGTGGTTTAACACATAAAAAAGTTACATGTTTCCATCCCATCCCTGCATCTCCAGATCAACTATGTATTAGGAATTGAATTGAATATATTATCCCTGCATGAAACTGTGGAAATATTTCCATGATTATTTTCATTCCTTGCTTCACCAAATAGTATTACCTTATAAATGTGCAATTGATCATATCAACTTAGGAAGGAACTCGTGAAACATTTCTATGGTTCCTCCTCTATGTTGATTAGCTAAATGAGGGAATTTTATGTAGTTCTACAATAATTTAAACTCACTAAATCTATTTACCACTACATGAAAAACATGTCTCACCCATTCCAAATTATTTATGAAACTTTCCCACCATGTTTTGATCTCTTCCCATATGTTTTTCTCATGCTACCCTAGCCATTATTTTTCCTCATGTGTAGTCGTTTCTAGGTCAAATTCAATTTTTCAAAAGCCAACCGAGTATTCTCATAAATTTATTCATTTTTATCATTTCAGTAAATATTTCATTTATCATTTTCCTTGGTTTTGAGATTTTACCTCCTTTGAACTTCTATTTGCCCATGTTTTTTAAAACTCTCTCCATTTTTACCACTCTTCTGCTTGGCTACTGCTTAACAGTTGAAATTATCAAATGGATTTCTAGTATGCTCTGTATGAGCTTATCTATTCCCTAAAAACCACCATCCTTGAAATTAGGGATAGTGATATAAAACATATGGACCTACTTAAATTATGGAGCATAATGGAATATATGAAAAGATAACTTCATTGGCTCAAAGTAACTTATGTAGTTTTTCCACTTATGTTTGTGTGTTGATAAATTATTGACCCGTGCATCCTATTTTGACCCTAAGATAAAATAACTAAAGAATTCAAAAGGTTAGTTAATTAGTTAATTATATGCTTACCATATAAAATTAACTCCCATAATCCATCCCCTTGTAGATGTTAAGGTTTTGAATTTGTTTGGAACCCATGTTGTAACCTTTTATTTTCATTATTAGTGTATTAGTCACTATAGACACATATGACTTTTAAGTCATCCCTTGAGAATATTTGAATTATCCCACATGTTGGCTCTTGGATGTACACCCACCAGGGACGATAGAGAGATGGAAGTGGTGGAAAGGTTAGGAAGGGGGGCGAGGCAAGAGGAGAGACCTGCATGAGTTGTCATTTTGTAGTTAAGGATGGGGTCTTCATCTTCTCACCCGAACATTCTCTCTCTGGGACTGATCAAGAGGTAACTTGACAAAGGGTGAAAAATTCTTTGAAGGTTTTCATCTAATTAATGCTTAATTTTTTAGGTTATGTTTGCATGTTTGTGCTAGATTAGATAAGCCTTTTCATTTTTGCTTATAAGAATAAGCTCACATACGCTCTTCCCTCGTGTCCCTTGGGGTGATCTTGGAAATCAGAAATGATTCTTAGGTATTTTTTATGCTTTGAAATTGTTAGGAATATCTAAATTGGAATGGCTTAACTTGGTGTGTTTGAATTAAAGTGTTTTTCCATTTGATATCTTCTTGGATTTTTTGAAACATCACATATGATATTCTCTTACGTCCTTGGAAGATATTGAGAAACAAAAATGATGTTCACTCTTTTTATGGAAAACTACTGAACTCATTGTGCAAGACCAAAACACACGTTTGTCAAAGAAAGGTGGAATTGAAACAGAGTCAAAAAATACTAATACAGTTGTCATACAGGTTGCCAAAATGTGTTCAAGCAAACCACATCTAAATTAAACAAGATAAAAAGAACAACATATTCAAAACACTATATTCTATGTTTCAGAAAAGGGTACGTCCCTATCCGCTCAACTAGAACATAACCCCTTTGGCATAACACCTTAAACTAACACAATGGGAGTGGTACCAGGAACCCCAAAGTAGTCCATACAAGAGGGAACCTTGTGGATGAAATGGGAAGTGCTCTGCACTACCTACTTGACTAGTATTACCTTGTGAGATAGCATTACTGGTTGTCCATATGGCGATCCTAGTGAGAGCACATGTGGATGCACTAGTTGCCCTTTGTCCTCGAAGGGGGTAAAGTAAAGCTGAGATACTCCCAAGATAGTTGGAATTATTTGGGTAAATCGCACTCGCTTAAGAAAACTTTGTAACACCTAGGACAAGAGAACCACCTAGGAAGATATTATTTGGCCAGGAGCCCACATTGACCATTTCAAAATAGTATTGAGTTGTGAGCCATCCATCATCATGAAACATGTAATGGGGTACTTTCGCTTAGTTTTTTACTTACCTTAGGGTGAGGAAAAACTCTTCCAAAGTAATTCCCACATTTTTCATCCCTATTTTGATCTACTTCCTTCACATTCTTTTGACACTTTGTTGATCAAAAGAAAGGTGACTATCTTTGTGTTACCAATCAATTGTTTCTACCACTTTTTTGTCCGTTTATGCCCATCCATGTTTGCATTTGGGTAAGTCAAATGTCTAAAGTGTGCAGAGGCATATTCATATCATTGGTAGCCTTTTTCAGAATCGTCATTATGGATCGTCATCGTAGTTAGGCGTGATTCATCATCTTGATCTTCCTTAGAAAGGTTACCTTGTTTATATGGTATCATTATAATTATGGTATTTATGTCTTGTTTCTTGTAAACTTGACCTACATACTCATATTGTAAGTTTATGCTATACACATTCTAACAATTCGCAGTTATAATTTAAGCTTTTAGTTCGACTCTACTATTACCTCAATTTTGAGGAGTGCTACGTGTTACCACTTGTGAGTGTTATATCAATATCATCTTGATATCAATACCTTACTTTCTCACAAATTTTGGTTAACATATCTTGGTGACATTGTTGTGTCACTCACAAATTGTAACTGGAAATTTTTGGGATATAGGTATTAATTGAATTTGAGCTTGCTTCTAGTATACCTTGTTAGGAGGTCACATTAACTTCTTGTATTTACTTACGTCTTGTTCATTCCCTTGAACATAGCATAAGTGAGGACATCTTGTTAATTATCTTACGAAACCAAATAATTTTTAAAGCACAATCTAGGAAGTAATTCATTCATTTGATAGGATTAGGTACCAAAACATTGTGTCACTATTGATTTATAATTCTATCACATTGGTATTCTAACATTTACACTTATTCATATTCTTGATAGTCATCTTGCATTTCACTTAGGTGTGGTCTCAAATTTTTAAACACATTTACAACTTACCTTAGTAAAAATATTACAAATCATGGCTCCCAAAACATGATTAGGGCTCAAGAAGAAAACATACGAGGCACAACAAGCGCAAGCTTGGGAAGCCTCAAAAAGACAAGGGTTGAACCCTTTTATTGGACATGATCTAGGGCCTCTATTTTCCACAAAAAAGAGATAGAAGACATGGTTGATCATAGTGGTGATGAATTGGAATCCCCACATGTGGAATTTGACTTTAACCCCACCTTATTAGACAAGTTCCTTTTTAGAAACAAGGATGAGGTGTTAGCACGAGTTGTAGAACTAGGGGCCAAACTACCCATAGAAAATGAAACAATCCCACCTACAAATAACACCAATAAGGAGGAGTAACCCCTCATCAACATAGAGGATATTTTAACGCATGGACATTCTTCTACCTCTAATGTGGGAAACAATAATGTAGTGGGACATAAAATACCCTTTATCAAAATGCCACGTAAAATCATGTCAAGACAATAGAATGTTGAAGAACCTCCACAATATCAAGAAGAGGAGGAACCTTTGGAAGAAGAGGTCACCCTTCAATAAAATATTAGTAACCTTAGCCAACAATTATCCTTTCTAACCTCTCATGTACAAAAGCAAGCAAGCAAGAATGTACAAAAACAAAGGCCTACAGTAAAAATCATTGAAATCCATAGAGAAAATAAAGGAGAAGACAATGTGGAGTATCATCGAGTATACATCCTCACTTCTCCCACAAAAGAACAATTTCTCACATAATAATTATAATCAATGAAAGAAACACTCCCAAGTCTTCAAAAGAGCAATGTGGGGAGCATTAGAAAGTATCAATATGAAGAACTATGTCGCCATCCTTTTGAAAAAGCTATGACACTTGAACCTTTCCCTAAAGAATTTGGCATGCCAAAATTTGAAAAATATAGAGGGAAGGGAGATCCATGTGATCATGTCAAGGATTTCTATACGCCATGTTAAGAGGTGTCTTATAGTGATAATTATGTCATACGAATCTTTCCCGAGAGTCTAGGAGGTCAAGCCTTAGAGTGGTTTACTCGTTTACTGTGGGGGTCTATCTTTACCTGGCCAAAATTGGCAAAGAGGTTTGTGCGTCACTTCTCATACAATATAGACAGTGATATCACTATGGCAGATTAATGTAGCACTAAAAAAAACCCTAATGATACTTTCGCCAGCTTCGTACAACGGTGGAGAGGGATAGCTATCCAGTTCCCTTGCACTTTCCCTGAAAAATAGCTGGTATCTTTTTGCCCAACCTAAATCCAGACATTGCTTTCTGTAGTCATTTTTACTGCTATGACAAAAGGAAGAACAACATGCGTGTTGGCCTATCACCCAACAGAAGTTGAGCACTCACATGAGGCACGCACGGGTACCGAGTATCTCTTTTATGTGAGTTTAGTGGGAAACATTATCTATGATTAGTGTAAGAGCATCTAGGAAAGAAGTTGAGACATACAAGAACCATAGGGATCAGAACAGCCTCCAAATCCTTGCAGTCACTTCATATTGAGTGCTTTAACAGATTCCAAAACATATACTATAACAAAAAGAAAGATACAACCATTAATTCATAGCCTAAAAGGAAAGAGAATTCATATGAATGAAATATATGTTAAACCCATTGGTATTCATATCTATTTATAACAGGTAACCTCAACATATTCATTGGTTCATTAAGCAGCATCAAAGAGAGTAGAATGTAGTCATGTGAACCACTAGATGTATGTAACTAAGCTAACAAAAAAGAAAAATAGAAACTCCATGCTTAATATATCCTTTCTTGAACCAAATTATCCACTTGCAGCAATTCTACAGAGCTTTGCTTACTCTCTAACACGCTATTCCCTATGTATATCCAGATGATATATCCTTCTTTCATGTGTGTCTATATATATTTTCTATGGTAGGAACTTGTATTTATCATTTTCATAAGCTGCTGACTCACCTTGTCGTACCCTCAGATCTGTCACCAAGTGTTGAATGTGGTCCTCCATGCGAGCATGTTTCTTTAGGCCTGAGCTCTCTACTAAATCTCATGATGATCTTCTAGAAGATTCCATCCAGGGCATGCTCTTTCCTGGTCCAACCTATTTCCAGGATGGCATCTTATCTACGTGTAACCAATCATGCTTTTCACATGTCCTGCCTTGAGTGCTCAAATTGGCTAAGTCCTAAACCTCCTTTCAGTCGGGCCTTAATTTCCTCTAATTTCTTCTCTACCTCAGCTAGAACCTTGTCCCTCTCTATCTTGTTCCCTTTGTTCTTTTCTAGGAACTCTTTCAGATCTGTTTCAAGCATGGTGTCTAAGTAGCTCGCCACCTTATCTCTATCCACGCATGTGTCATATGTAGCTTCCACAGATTGGGTAGTGACCTTAATCTCTGTGAGTACTTGCTTGTACTCGGCAACAATTGCTACTACCTTCAACTAGTCTTCCTCTTTCAAGCATGTGGCCACTTCTTCTATATATTCCAATGCCAAGGGTCACCTCTCCATAGTGAGGACGCACATTAGGTCTTCTAATAATTCCAAATTTGATGTGTACCTCTAAGGGATTGACATTAGGTCTAGGTGCTTTAATATGATGGCGCTCTTAATCGACTCCACCTTATTGTAAACCTCCTACACCTTTACTTTTTCTTCCTTTAAATTGCGTCTTAACTGCGCATTGATTAATTCCTCTTATTTTAAACTCTTGGCCTTCTCTACCAATTCTTCCTCCTCCTTCCCTAACTTTACCTCCAATGCTCTGATTTTATCATTTCACGTGAACAACCTAGCCTCAGTCTCGACCGTGAATTTTTTCAAAGCATTACATACTTGATCTTCTGAAAGGTCCTGAGCATTTACTAAGGGGTTGTCTCCCTTAGACTCTGGCAATGAGACGAGAGCTTTTTGGTAGACTTCAAAGTCTGGCTCATCAATGTGTGAATCAAATGCCCAATATAGCATCTTCTTGGTCTTGGGGTATGTGCCATCCTTTTCAAAAGACCCCATGGCTAGGAGCCTTTCCGTGGGTGCGGTGCTTTGGAACCGTTTGTATAACACCTTATTTGTGTCATCCACATAGCCTATTATTCATCTCTATTCTTTATCAAGAGTTCTCTTTCCCAAGATCTCAGCTTTGGGGAAGCTAACTGTCAGAGAAGGGCCTCCTAGGTTGTCATTTTCCTTTTCAATGCTCTCCTCCTTCCCTTCCTTAAGCACTATGTCTGCGTTACGCTCTAACTCTTGGTCTATAATGACTTTGAGAATATTTTTCACTTCTCACTCTGATACCTTAGTAATCTTCTCTTTTGTAAGGGTTATGGCTCCCTACTCCTTGGCATCCTTCTCATCTTCCTTCATGTCTTCGGTGCCTTCCTCAGCTTGTGTGCCCTTGTGCCACACAAATACAAACTCTTGCTTCTCCTCTCTAATTTCTTCCTCTGAGTTGTAGATACTAAACACAAGTGGCTCTTTATCCTACTTAGTCTCTTCTTCCTCATCGCCACCTCCTTCACTCTCATCTTCTCCGTCTCCCAAGTACTTCTCCAAGCTGTCGGTCACCTCCAAGTTATCTTCTTCATCCACCCTCTCCTTCTTCTTGAGAGGTGGCTTATGATCAGGAGATTTAGTCTTCTCTTTTTCCATGGTGTGGGTTGCTCAGGTGCCTCTACTTCTGGCATATTCTCCTTTATTGGAGACTTCTTTCTCCATATGTAGGTGCTTGGCTTGGCACTTGGAGATGACATGCTCACTGTCTGAGCAGTTGGCACACTTGGTGCTCCTTCCTCTCCTCTACCTCTCTTCTTAGATGATGGCTTCTTCTTCCCCAAGGGGTCTTCAGGTATGGATATTTCATCCTCCAAATACACACCCTTTTCAAACTTCGGCCTTATGCGCATGTACACGTGCACCGTGGATCCTCTAGTGATTGGAAGCGTCATCGGCCTAGTCATTTGGATCTTGTGCGACACGTACTTCTCTATGTATGTGTGCTTACCACCGAAGTAATTCAGCTTCTTCCTCATCTCCCTGTGTTCCAAGTCTAACCTTCCTAGTTCCAACCTTAGCTTCTTTGATTCTTTAAATTTGTTTACTCCCACTTGGAAGTATTGGGCAGTGAATGTGAAAGCAAGCTTACACCAAGGGCTCCATGATTCATCAATAATCTTGAATCTACCCAAGCATTAGTGTTGGTACACCACAAACTCAGCTTCTCCCTCATTTGTTGATGGGAGTTGTTCAGGGATCCTCCACTCTACCCCAAATGCATTCCTCAAGCATCATTGTGAAGAGCCATCATTGTATCACAAGCATACTTCTCAAACCTCTTCGCGGGTGAAGTGTCCTCGGCTGGGTACTCCCACATGAACTTGTCTGGTGCATCTCGCACTCCAATTTCTGTGAACACTATGGTGAGCAAGACATTGCCAAAGAGGATCTTGTCCCCTTACATTGCACACTTAGCAATCTCCTCTGTAATGTATGTGGATAAGTTATATATCGTCCCCTCTGTAATCTTCCTGCAGACATGTAGCCAAGGTTTTTTGACCCGCGTCCATATTTCTTGGCCATTCAGATTAGTCACCAGATGCATGGACATCTTCATAATGGGGTCCTTGATGTCTGAAATATCATAGTACTACGACCATTTCTTGTAGGAATATTCAGTGACGGTATCTTGAATAGCCTCCTTGTCACCAAGGTCATCTTCTAGGCTATCTCCCTCACATATGATGCCTGTAAATTATGAAATCAACTAGGGAGTCATGTGCATCTTACACCCAGCAAAGTGGAAATAGTATTTATGCACCCGAGACATCAACCATTGGTACAAGCAATCTGGCTTCCCAAAATAAGGTAACTCATAGAGTTGCAATAGCCCTACCTTTTCCAATTTAACCTTAACATCATCGTCATATATGGGAAAACCTTCAGGTGTTCACTTGTTGGTGGGGTGTACCAATTCCAACATCATTTCTTTCTCTATGGTGTTTATGCGGTGATTATAGTCACTAATAGGTATACTTCTCAAGTGGGATTCCCATTCCTTTCCCATCATCACCCCATTTGGGTATTGCATCTCTGCATACCATTCTTCATTTGTGCCTACTTCGGGTTCTAGTTGTTTAGCCTTGTCTTTGTTGTTTCCTTTCTTGGGTCCCATGGTCAAGGAAATTTTATCACTCCTACCCTCTCTTTGTTACTCTATCTTTCTTCTCCCAACCTTCGATCTCAGATCCATGATATAACTCTTCTAAACCCATGCCCTAGTTTGTCGAACCCTAACTTGGATAAACTCTTCACAAGATAGCGCCTTTTCAACTCCTTCCATGCCCATGTAATTCCTTCTGGTCTGTAATCTCAAAATGGCTCTTCACGTTTTAATCACATAGATCTTCCACTCAATTGAATCTGAAAACCCTAGCTCATAGAACTTGCTTTTATCTCCAACTCTTTGTTTTCGCAAAGTAAAAATGAGAGTGCCATGACCCTTTATTTATATTTTTTCCTTTATCTCATCATTAAATGCTACTTTACATACCCCCATACTTTATTCATTTAATGTGTATTTTTCAAACAAAGTCCTTCTTCAGTGCCTTCACTCATGCGCCCTTCCTGTGTGAAAAATCCTCCAATCGTTTGGCACGTAACCCAACCAACCTGTCAGGAGACTCTTACGTGCGCTTAACCTACACCGAAGGCAATTCTTCTGTCTAGATTCTTGCTTTCACCTACCTTCTGTTGCTTTCATTACACTTCCTTTTCCTTTGTATGTGGGATCTACCAATAGCTTTATCCTGCCACCAACCATTATATATTTTCTCTTCATCTATCTCTTTCAACTGGGCTACACAACAAGGCTCTTCAACATAACTTCCTTGGTAATTTTAATCATGTGCTTCTTCACTTTTCTCCATCCCACACTTAAATGATGTGTGGTCCTCTACGCACTCACAAATCCTCAAAAAATAGCAATAAGGTTATCGGTGCCCAAGGTGTAAAACCAAAACAACAACGTGAAAGGGAAACACAAGAAAGGGGAAATGCATAAAGGAAACTTCTAGACTAATTGGCAAAACTACCTTATTTACAAACACCAAGAAGACTTATTTTTAGTAGGGCTTCAACCTACTACCATTGAAGTGTCTAAGTAACTCCATCCCCTCCAGCGCTTGTAACTGGCACGCGCCCAAATCAAGGATGTACAAGATTGTGTAGGGACCCAATAAATGGAAATTCAACTTCCCAAGATGACACAGAAACTTGGAATCATATAGTAACACCATCTGCCCAACCTCAAACTTATTATTTCTAATGTGGTGATCTTGCCAAGCCTTTTACTTTACCTTTTCCGTTGTCTGGATCCATTAGGCAAGTGATCGTCTCTCATCCAGTTTCATTAGCTCATCAATCCTTTCTTCTAGCGCTTGCTCATCGGCTAATCCTCCTGTGCATGCTATTTGTAGAGAAGGTAACATAAATTCAACCAGAAAAATGGATTTTGTACCAAACACCAATTGAAAAGGCATGGCTTTATTTAGTCTTTTATACGTAGTCCTGTAAGCCCATAACACTGCCGATACTTTGTCATCCCAATCTTTTCTTCCAACATCACATATTTTGGTCAAGGTATGACTCAGTATTTTGTTGAATGCTTCTATGGTTCCATTTGCTTGTGGGTGATAGGGTGTAGTCTTGTGATGAGCCACCATGAACTCTGATAATAGGATCCTCATGGTCTCATTTTGAAAATGTGTACCCCTATCACTAGTCAAACTCAATGGACATCCATACCTTGTGATAATGTTCTCCCATAAGAACCTTGTCATTGTTGTTTCCATGCAATATTTAGTTAGGGTTGTCTCTACCCACCTTGTGAGATAATCCATGCAAGTGATGACATAACGTGACCCAATCCTACGTGCTACTGGTGTAATAGGTCCCACAAAATCTATCATCCATTTTTCGAAAGGCTCCACCTAGGGATAAGATGCAAACAAATTTCATCTCTCCTTCCTGGTTTTCCAATGCACTGACATTGGTCACACGATTTACAATAATCTATACAATCCCTGTACAAGGTTTCCCACCATAATCCCACCATTAATATCTTGTGCGTGGTGGCATCACCTACATAATTCCCACCCGCACTTCCTCCGTGTGCTTCCTCCATGATGGTTAGGTGCTCATTCTCTAATACACACCTATGTAAAATTTCATCTCGTCCCAGCCTATATAAGTCTCCACTAATCAACATGTAAGGCACAACACGTATGGCCAACTGCTTATTTTCCAATGCCTTCATTCCATTAGGAGCCACACCTTCTTTCAAAAATACTACAATCTCCTCCAAATCCGAGGGTGCACACTACAATCTAAACAGTTGGGTGTCTGCCATTGCTTCCTCAATACTTTGCACATCCTCTCCTGAATCAATTCTTGATAGATGATCAGGTCCATAATTACTTTTTTCGGGCTTCACTGCAACGGTGAATTCAAACTCTTGAAACAACAACACCCATCGACATATGCACCTTAAAGAACAATCTTTTTCACCGAATACTTTAATTCCATATGGTCGGTGTAGAATACAAAGGGTGTTTCCAGTAGATACTTTCTAAACTTAAAGAGAGCATAGATCATTAAAAATTCCTCGCACTTGGTAGTGGTATAATTTTTATCTACTGGTGTTAACTTCTTGCTCGTAAAATAGAGAGGATGATCAATAATCCCCTCACCTGGTTATCCAAGCACTGCTCCAATGGCGGTTTTTGAGGCATCTACATGGACATGGAAGGGCTTGTCCCAAGAAGGAAAACGTAAAATAGGCGTAGTAATAAGCCTATCTTTTAATGTATCAAATGCCCTCTGCTGCACCTCTCCCTAATGGAAGGAACTTTTGTGTCTAAGTAGCTCCTCTAAAGGCACAACGATCTTGGCATATCCCTTAATGAATTTCCTGTAATAACTCGTATGCCCAAGGAATCCATGCACTGTGCTCTAGCTAGTAGGTTCCCTTAACCCCACAATAACTGTAACCTTAGTGGGATCTACCAACAAGCCCTCCTTACATATGATATGCCCCAATAGAGTCCCAAAGGGAGTAGCAAACACACATTTCTTAATGTTGAGGGATATCCTCAACTGCTTACACCTTTCAAACATTAATCTTAAATTGTCACAATGGTCCTTAACTAGACCATATACTGTCCAATCATTCAAATAGACCTAAAGAAATTTATGGATGAATTCTTGGAATGCTTGCACCACTATGTGTGAAAAAATAACAGGTGCATTCTTCAACCCAAAGGGCAGAACCATATATGAAAAACTTCCCCACTCGGTCGTGAAAGTTGTCTTCTTCTAGTCCTCCATTGCAATATGGACTTGGTGGTATCCTGAAAATCCATTCGTAAAGGAATAGATTTCATGCCCAGTGACTCCTTCCAAAATTTCTTGTAATGAATGGGGTCGGAAATGGATCAATGACACAAACTGCATTCAATTCCCTATAGTCCACACAAATCCTAATCCACCCATCCTTCTTGATGATGATTACCATTAGACTTATCCATTCCAATTCTTCCACTTCCCTAATGATCCCAGAAGCTATCATCTTGTTTATATCCTCCTTAACCTTCACGCACAAATTAGGATTCATCTGGTAGGGCCTTTTTATAATCGAGGCGCACCATCCTTCAGTTTTATCTTCATCTCCCCTAAGGAATGGTGAACACCTTTGAGCTCATGGTACCCACATGGGAATAAATCCTCAAATTCATGTAGTAGATCAATGATCTTTGATACTTCCTTCTCTGTCCAGTAATCCCCAATAATAGCTTCCTTAGGTTCTTCTTCTGAACCGATGTTAACTTTCTTCATCTTTAAAGGCTCATGGTAGGCACGCACGCAAGCATTTGTATTGTCCACTACCTCACGTGTTCCTATAGAATGGCTAACATCTAAGATTTCTGATTCCTCTCCATCAATCACATATACTAACTTTCCCTTCTCCTTTTCCAAACATGCGTGCTCAAGCTATAACTCTTCTGTTTCCTCAACTTCTTCAAAGCACGCCCCTATACCTAGTTCACCTAATAATTCTAATAGCCTATCTTCCATTCTAGCACTATCCCCCATGGTAAGGCACTTGATACCCTACAAGGCCTTATCAATTGATGGCTTGGTACTCCAACACTCAAAGGTTTGAATAAGGTCAGTTGTGAGCTGTTTCCAATTCCTTGTCTGGCGGCGTGTCTTCAAATGAATGTACCATGTGCGTGCACAACCCTGTAGTGTAGAATACAACTTGTGCACCCAGAGGGATGGTGGCAAAGCTTCTGTGCCTTCTCTCTAGACCCGTTCACACTCCTGGATATGGAAAGAGGCAGGATCCTTCCCATGGTACTCCTTGATGATGGTGGGTACATTACTCCTAGAAAATCTGACACAGAGAGAGAAATTCTTACCTTGCACCACTCTAAAAGGATCTCTTGATGTGTGGCCCACCAACAAGTTGCTGTGCTAAGAAAGACATAACTCAACATCTCCCTTCATTCCTTCTCATTCTTCCACTGAGCTTGTACCTCCTATAGAAAGATCTCAGGGAAGGCTCTTCCTGAATACTTGGGTAGTTCTTTTCCTCCAAGGCACCTACCAGTGTGCACCTTTGTTACCTTGGTCACCGACCCTCTTAACTGCCATGCCATTAGTTCATAAGTTCCATGTGCCCAATTTTCACAAGCCAGGCTGGTGGTATCACTTACTGACTGAGCATCTTCAAACTGGATAACTCCATTAGTAGGGTGTACCATCTCAGGGTCTCTGATTGAGCACACATAATCTTGTCTAGAACTTCTTCTCCCAATGGTTCAATATAGGGCATCAACTTCCCATCAACCAGGGGTATAATGACTTGTTCCTCTTTGTTCTTGAATCTGATGTACCCTTTGTTGAACTAAAGGTCCACATTATTCTTGTAACACCAAGGGTGCCCAAGTAGTGCTGGGAAATTATCTACCTCGATGAGTGCCAAGACTTCGAAGTCCCCAGTAAACTTGGCTCCCTAAATAGTAATAGCTGCATCCTTCAAGACACCGATGGGCATTGCCTTAGTCTTGTTTTCCATATACATCACATTCAAAGATGGTTGTAATGTAGGTCTTCCCATCTGATGCCATGCATCCAAAGTCAGAACATTAACCTCCATGCCAGTGTCAATGAGTATATTGCTGAGGAGCCATCCATCTACGACTACATTCAATGTAATCTCCTTGTCATAGTTGAGGCTGTGAGGGGGAGGTTCATGTGCAAGACCTATCTCTCACGCTCTTATCTGGCACATGGTACCTTCTCTCTAAACTAGGATCCTAGCAAAGGAATGATGTTCTCCTACCTTAGCATTTTACACACCTCCTTGACCTCATCCAGGTCATCCTTTTTTGCCTCAACTCTCCTTCCTTGTTCCTCCTTTCGAGATTGCTCATTTAGACACTAGATCTCCCCTTGTAAGCTTTGAATAACATCCATGGTGTCCTGATATATCTCCTTCTGATGCATAGGGTTTGGATACTTTCCATGAATGACCTCCTCCCTCGTAACTAGGGTCTTCTATCTTGGTACCTCTCTTGTGCACGTGGCTTCTACCCTTGTTGTTACCAAGACATGCTCCAAACCTTCATCCCGTGTTACCCGAGGCATCCATTGTATGTCTTCCTTCTTGATGCTAACCATCGCAGTGCCCTTGTCTTTCTGGTGCTATTGATTCATATGCTCAAATAAATTTGGACACTCCTCATACTTATGCTTCTTTCCACACCACGAGCACTGTAACAAGTCTAGGCACTCACATTTGTAATGTTCTGTAGATCCACAGTTGAAACATGTTCCGCACTGTGGGAACTCACTTCTTCCTCTGTGGTTACCTGACCACAGAATCCTCCTTGAAATCCTCTTCCTGTGCATGCCTCCATCTGCGTGCTCCTCATAATGGCGATCATCATTTTTAGAACCACTGGCAATGCTGGTTTGGTGTACCACATGATCAATGGCCTCATGGATCTGGTCAATGAGCGTATATTATTTAGTATCATGGGTTGTGGAGGTGTAAATATTGCAATAACAAGATACATTCTTCTTGATCACGTGCTACAGCAAGGGACATCTACTTGCATCATGGTCCCCATGAAAAATCTCACAATCTACCGTCACAGCACGTATCATCCTCTAGGGGAAATTATCCTTAACATGCCCCTCTATCTCATAATCTGTGCACCACTAAACCACTGTGAGTCTCATGGACTGAGTTCGTAGACAATTTTTTCTAACTGTTTGGCCATAACAACAATCTGAGCCTCCAAGAATGGGCTAACTCCAGTATCAATACTACCAACAACCTCGGTGCATAAGGCAGCTTCCAATGCTTCATTTGGATTCTGTAAAAGTTTTATGAGACAAGGCCCTTCTAAAAGGGGTGATCAATCCTCCAACAAACCACTATGTATATAGTGAAGGGTGAATATCATATGAAAAATTAGACAAGAGAGTTTTAAAATGTGCATCATATACACTCTCTGCCATTCCTTGTTGAATCTCTTTGCTGATGCTCTTCTGCTCAAACTTAGGAATGTGGAAATATACAAAGACTACATTCTTGAAAGTAGTGTAGTCCATCACCATTTGATGAGGGTCATACTTTCTATACCATCTATGCATGCACCCAGTGTGGTTACAAATTTATAGCCTTTCATTCTGGGGTTGTGATACCCTTCTGTGCGCCATAGCAGTTCACACTTGTGAACATGTTCAACAGCATCCTCAATGCCCCTGTAATCTAGAAAATGTAGAGACATTTCAAAGAATACTTGAAGTGGTGGCTGGGGTCCTTGTCTTGAACCAGAACCTTGGTTCCCTCTCAGTGTTTCCTCCACCACCTGATCCACCAAGTCCACTGAGTCCTGTACCTTTAGAGCCACCAGATCCACCAGAACCATTGGGTCTAATAGGGCCTATAGGAGCTGTACTGAGTGCCCCCATGGTCCCACTAAACTATGAGTCAATGGTCTGTGATAGCACCTCCGCTACCACTACTTTGTCCCGCACCACTCCCTGATGTGAGCCCAAAATCTTGTACACTGGCCCCTTGTCCAAAACCTCCTCCGAATACTAGAATATGAATTAGCCATAAAAGAAGGGAATGAAAAATTGTATCTCCTAGGCGTGGATCTATCTCTTCCACTAGTTTCAACAGGATCAATACTTCTTCCTGGTTCGGGAAAACCAATGCCAGGGCTTGGTCACTAGGTGGGTTCAGATATGTGCCAATGAATCTCCTTTCTCCATGTGATGAGCTCTCACTAGAAGCTGAAGGGGTCTCCCTTACGTGCACTTGTAAAGATGGGGTAGCATAGACTTCTCAGGTTCCACATCCTCTATGCATGAACCTTAACTCCTTACCACAACGTCTGTCTCCATAGATCCATCACACTAGCAACCTTGCATCGTCTAGTATTCTCCCTTTTCACACACTTCACCATACTTGAGCCATCTTTCTTCCCTCTCCTTCTCTGTCATATCACCTTCCATCTTCCTCCACCTGAGCTTCCTTACCCAATGCTTAGAACGGTTTAGCCGGCCATTTGGAGTGCCTCTAAACTCATGGTAGCCATCAATATCTTCATAGCTAGAGGAATAGCACGTAGAAACGTTCCTCTAGGTTCTCATAGAAATTCAAACTCAACAAGATCTGGGAAAGAATATGTAGAAATGGCGTATTCCAGAGTGTAGCTAGCTAGTACTCCTCTCCACCAATGATCTACAACATGGGTCCACATCAGATCTACATCCTGTAACCTCTGGTAGTCATATTTGGTCCATATCCATGATCCATAATGCCAACTTGATCTAGATGCATAGGCTGAAAGCCATCCATATAACTCTACTGGGAAGAAGTAGAAAAATGTCTCATATAGATCATGGTAGAAGTTCTCCTCTACCCATCTACATGTATTAAACTCAGTTCCAGTGTTGAATCTCTGAGAAAATTCATCCTCCATGCTCTTGAACCATGATAAAACATTTTCCAATGTTAACCAGTCCATCATTACTCTTTACACAGATCATGATGCATGTTATATCCCACTACAACTTTTGAAAGAGGTCCTGGCAAAGGAACCAAGATGTAGTCATTTTTACTCCTATCACAAAAGGAAGAACCCCATGTGCCTCGACCTATCACCTAGCAAAAGCTGAGCACTCACCCGAGGCATGCGTGGGTACCGAGTCTCTCTTTTATGTGAGTTTAGTGGGAAACATTATCTATGATTAGTGTAAGAGTATTTAGGAAAGAAGTTGAGACATACAAGAACCATAGGGCTTAGAACGGCCTCCAGATCCTTGCAGTCACTTCAGACCGAGTGCTTTAATAAATTTCAAAACATATACTATAATAGAAAGAAAGATACAACCATTCATTCGTAGCATGAAAGGAAAGAGAACTCATATGAATGAAATATACATTAAACCCATTGATATTCATATCTATTTATAACAGGTAACCTCAATATATTCATTGGTTCATTACAGAGTGTCACAGAGAGAAGACCGTAGTCATGTGCATCACTGGACATATGTAACTAAGCTAACAGAAAATAAAAATAACAACTCCATGCTTAGTACATATTTTCCTAAACAATAATATCCACTCGCAGCAATTCTACAGAGCTTCACTTACTCGCTAACCCGTTATTCCCTATGTATATCCAGATGATATATCCTTCTTTCATGCGTGTCTATATACCTTTTCCATGGTAGGCACTTGTATTTATCACTTTCCCGTACTGCCAACTCACCTTGCCGTGCCCTTAGATCCATCGCCAAGTGTCGAATGTGGTCCTCCATGCGAGCATGTTCCTTTAGGCTTGAGCTCTCCACTCCATCTCATGATGATCTTCTAGAAGATTCCATCTTCTAAAAGATTCCATCTAGGGCATGCTCTTTCCTGGGCCAACCTATTGCTAGGATGGCATCTTATCCATGTGTAACCGATCACGCTTTTCACGTGCTCTACCTTGAGCACTCAAATTGGCTAAGTCTCGAACCTCCTTTCGTGCGTCACACACGCTATTTGCTTCCTTAAGCCTTTATCTTGCACGTTTTGGATCTTGCACACCCACATGCCTTGCACGCCGTGGTCAATATTCTAGGGGCCCAACAGTTTCCACCTTTAAATACATTGTGTTCAAACTTTTGAGGAGGTATTTGAAAATGGGTTCAAATAGAGAAAACCCTTATTGCCAAAGCAACTCTTAAGTCACAATCTAAGGATAATCATAGTGTTAAATCTACAGAGAAGTTGAAGATATTTTATAAAAAAAACATGGTGGGTGACGGGATCACATATTGCAAACATGTACAAATGGTTCAAACTGGTCAACCTTTTAAACTGACCAAAGGACCTATTCAACCACCACCAAAGCGAAGAATGTTCACTCCTCTCAATGAGCCTTTATCAGTTATATTAAAACAATTAGATGTGGCTCACATGGTGATGTACCCTACGACACAACCCTTTGATTATAGTGCTCCAAAACCATCATGGTATAGGGAACATGACTATTGTGAATTACATCATGTCAAAGGACATAAAACAGATAAATGTCTGTGGCTTCTTCACTATATTCAAGACCTCATCGACAATGGGGAGATAGAGGTGGACAACCCAAAGAAAACTCATACACCCAATGAAAAGATGAGGATATATAAAGAGCCATTCCCCAAGCACGGTAAATCAAAAAAGTCAAAGCCAAATCATGGAGAGTCATCTTAGAGTTATAAAACAGTGAATTATTTATACACAAAAAGAGACAACAATAATTATGATTCACTTATTGGATGTATTCACTCTTCTACTAACCATGTCAACACCATCCAAATCGAGGGAAATGATTATGCCATGGTAGTAAGGTGTGCCCACCTTGTGATTCTAGAACCCCCTCCATTAACCCCGCCAAGTGATAGGTATGACCTCTTAGAGAAACTTGAGAAAATATCTCCCAAGATTTCAATCATGGATCTTCTTAAGATATTAAATATGCACAAAGAAATTTTTTACCAAACTCTTTAGGTGTCAGGAGTGCCATTGGAGATAGATCCTACACATCTTCGAGCCGTAGTAGCACACATTGTACCGAATGAACACATCACTTTTGATCATAGGGAAATCCCAGCTAAAAATCCAACGCATAATATTCCTTTGTACATTGAGATACTTGTTACCCATAATAAGATCAAATGAGTGCTTATGGACAACGAATCAGGTTTGAACATATGCATGCTAAAGTTGGTTAAGCAACTAGGACATACTAAAATAGATCTTGAGTCAAACATCATTACTATAACCACTTACGACAACGTGGAAAGGGAGTTAGCGGGCACAATCATGTTTCCCATGGAAGTGGGTCCCATTATTCATCAAACAAAGTTCCATCTCTTGGACCTAGAACATTTGTATAATATGCTTCTAGGCCGACCATGGATTCATGCCATACAGGTCGTGCCATCAACATTCCATCAATACATTAAACTGAAGCATGAGGGACACACTATTACAATACAAGGAGATTCATAGCCCTTTGCTCATTACAGAGCTATCAATAGTTTTACGTGTAAGGGTACATATACATTTCCCTCCACGATTATAGTCGTTCCTCTCTAATCTGAAGCCATGGAGTCCCGAGTAGATTTAGATTCTCTCAGTTCTTGCATGGTGCCTCTACATCCACTTCTCCTTTTGATTCATGGGAAATGAAGATCCTAGAATACGGATTTGGAGAATATAATGTACAACAAGCCCTCCTATTTTCAGACCTCTCATTATCACCAAAGACTAGAGCTCAACCTAACTATCATTTTAGATGACCTAGAAATGAGAAAAATATTTTGTCATTTTTACCTGGTGGCTTGTTGGCTGAAGAAAAATTGTTGGATCCACCTAGGAGTTGGGTCCCAGAGGATACTCAGCCAACATGTTATCAAACCCCTGAATACAATAAATCTAGTAGAATGATGTACTCCATGGGCTAAAAGGGCCTAGGATGTAGAAGAAATGAGCAAGGACAATGAGAACCAGTGCCTCTCCTGCATTTTAAAATAGAAAGATAGGGCATTGGAGTTTTTCCTTATGGGGTGCATCCCAATGATCAAGATGTTACTTGCTCTGAACATGAGGATAGCTCTGACTATTTGGACAGTGATAGAGATTCCCATTATATCCAACGTGAGGATCTTTCCTCCATGAACCTATTCATGAATATTGTTGTCCTTGTAGACACTAAAATTAGGTCACACTCCCCTTTCGTACCTCGACCAATAAGTACCCTTTATTACATTTACCTAGCCATGATCCCATTCACCCCATTAATATTAATTTAATTAATTTAATTAAATTAATACATTATCCTCACTATATTTATTATTTAAATATCTTATTTAAATAATATCCACACATACACTTCACTTAGACACCTCACCAAGCCAACTCAACCTAAGACCTATTCTTAGCAAGTTTCCATAACTAACTAAGACTTACCCAAACCCTAAAAATCAATGCCTACATTCCCTCTAACCACATTCCTGCATGCTCACGAGAGGCTCCAAGTCTAATTTGTGGGATAACGACATGAGATCCAAGGAAATGAGGAGGATATCCCTAGTCTAGTAAACCTAGGAAATCCCACCTTGACAGACGTCGGTTACCCATAACCGTCACCGGTTAAGCCGGACCACCATCGGTTACCCCTTTTAACCCCTAAACTACCTTATTCTCAAGGTTGGAAAACATTGGGAGAAATTTGATGAGAAAGAACAAATCTCAGAGAGATAACGCATCTTCAGAGAGCAAATTCCAGTGAAAACTCACATGCAAGGAAGGAGATTGAGCATCTTCTCCTACACAACCATCCCAGCCATGATCTGATCTATCCAAGCAAAGAGGAGTGTACATGTAGCCCATGCAGAAGATTTTATTCATTTGGTGATCACTTGCAACCTTCAAACCCATCATCAACACCTCCATCCCTCACACACAGACATTCATGAATGAAATCCAAGTAAGTATAACATCATACTTTCCTGGTTATTTCATTTAATCATCGTTTTATCATCCATTGTTTATCTTGCCCCCTATTGACCTTCTCCTACATTTTCACCTCCATATACCCAATAAAACCTCACAAAATCCAACTCCCATCACCCAATACCTCATCTCGACCAACCAAATTCCTTTGTGCAATCACAAAGGAGACCACAACTTGTTTTGTGACATTTTCAAATCTCACAATAACCGGCACCGGTTACACCTAATTGTAATTGCTCACCCCTGACCGAAACTGGTCTCTATATTTTCCCACACAGCCTAGAACATAGACCTACCCACCATATTTCATCTCACCCTCATTCACCTGTGATCTACCTGAGACCTTTATCAGACCTGCAGAGACCCAGAACCAATCATTTGACCTTTGGATTCTATTCTAGCTTAGCCTGTTAGATTAGATCTATTTTTCTTATTGTGTTTTTAAGTGAGATACCTAAATCATTTAAAAATAACAATAGGATTTATTTTGTTTACAACATTAAGTTGTTTAAAATAGTGGATTGACAGTCATCTAGGAAGTATCACACTTCCTGGATCTAGCATACGCTAGGCAGTTCACTGCCCATATTGTTTAATTCCTTCTAGTGGTCTTGTTTTCATTTCAGGTAGTTCCTCCTAGCCAAAAGGAAGCTCTCATGATCAGCTGCGGATCTAAAGTCATATGTACGCAACAACCCATCAACCCACATTTGAACAGGTATTCCTCCTATGCCCATTACCCTATCTATTTCATCAACACTTCAAAGAAACAATCTAAGAATTAGGTGAAACATTTTGGCACATGTAGTGGGACCCATATGGGGTTCCTTGCATTTCATTCATTCCTAGGAAAAAATTGTGTGTTTGTTTCCCTTCTAAAAAGCGTACACACTAATTTTCTTCCCTGGTAATCCACCTCTTCTTTCTATTTTCTCTAAAGGAAACTTTTCTTTTGGTGTAATTAAAAAGAATCATTTCTTCATGTTTTCTACATTGTAGTGAAAGAGCATCCCTCTTCCTCTTCATCTTATTTTGTCATCCAATTTCACATTTTTGATTTGGATTTAAAAATAAGTGCATTCCATTCTGATTTATTGCATTAGCTCACATTAATTGATGGCAACCTATATGATGGAAGTCATGACCAGCTGATGGTTGACAAACAAATCATAGAAAAGTACTTCTATCCTTTTCTCTTTCTCTAAGTCTTACCAAACCTAACAAAAATTCAAAATACATACATTCTTAAACAACATCTTACCTGGAAGAAGCTGTAGGTGATCACATGATCACAACATAGTGGGCACCCAGCTCACTGCTCTGTCGAGTCATACTTCAGAGCGAAGCTCTCCCCCACCATAACATACCTGAAACCTCACCTTTTAGATCTCCTTCTTTATAGGAAGCCATCCTCACCAAAAAATCTATTTCACAATTCATGTGTCAGTCCCTAAATAGCATAAGCTAAAAAAACATACTAGAAAGGGCACTCCTAGGATCACATTTTCTTAGTGTTTTTGCTTGGTTTGCATTTTGAGGTGAGAGATCACGTTCATCACTTTTTTTTGTTCATGCTTGCATGCTCCTCATCACAACTACTGTATTCCAGCTTCACCTGAGTGTGTCCTGGGCCATATCATCATCATTCTCAGAATTCTGGGTTGATTCCACATTAATTTTAATTCACAACCACTTTTTTCATCACTTGTTTCAATTTCACAGTAACCATCGTCAGTTACCTCTGACCGCCATCAGTTATACCCAACCGAGATCAGTTCCAAGTCCTTTTTCTAACCTACTAAAAAGGATGTTTTTATTCATTTTCTTCCACTTTTCACAGTCCCTGTCACTGCCATCATACCCATTAACATTATAAACATCATCAAATTTGGCATACCTGTCAGATTTCACCTTCTACCTTGTTTTTCACTCATTGCCCATTTCCTACAGAGACCGGTAGTGGTCACCCCTGACTGGCATCAGTTTTCCCTAACTGACATAAGTTATCATGTTTCACATTCCAACCACCATTTAGCACTTAATCTACTTTTTGTCACCAGATTCACCTGTTCCTTTTGTTCTCTGTGTCATTTACAGAGAATCAACCCTACCTAATCAGTACTAGTTCACATGGTGCTGACCCGAAGACAAGCAAGTGCCCTCGTATTTACACCAAGTTGTCAACCACTCCCACCTAGTCCTTCACCACCTTCTATTTAATCACCAACCATGGATCCTATCTAGCCTATTACTATCACTACCAGAGATGAGGAGTTCTCATGAATCCTTGACCATAACCTTGTCACCTTACAGTTTTACCTCTCCCACTTGTCCACTCGAGACGCCTCGGGTCAGTTGATATATGAAATGTCCATATCTATCCCTCCGACTCTCGCACCCACTCCCATATCGGCCCCATCTGGCTCCGTGCTGCTCACATCCACCTTACCCCCAGTCGTTTCATAGTTAGGTCCTATACCCGCTATGACTGCACGTCTGTTACCTCTGTAGCACCCATTACATCCAGTGTACCCTCGATGACTACCCAAACACAACCTCATCCACCCCTAATGTCTCACACATACCTGTAGCTACATTACCACCTCTAGTGTCGATGACCCCTACCCCATTTTAGAACGTTGGTTCTTTCCATTCCACAATCATTAGCCCCTATTGCCACTAGGGTTACCATGACCCTTCCTCCCCCATATACATACTACCAACAACCTCCTGTTTCATCTATTATTCATTCTGGGTACGTACCCCCTATTTCATTGCCTTCTTCTCCACCACCTTACATGGCAGCCCCATACACTGGAATGTCACCCCCATTATATGCCCAAAACCAACCTCCTCATGCTATAGGAGGCATCCAATCATCACAACCCACCAATGACCTAATTAAATTGATGATGGATAAGATGTAGACACTGGAGGCATCGGTTTCTGGCTCCCACAACATTCTCACCTATGATGAGATTTGTAATGAGCCTATTCACCCATCCATTCCTATATGTTCATATCCTGTGCATTGGGAAATGCCTAAATTCAACCATTTCAATAGCAAAGAAGACCCACAACAACATTTGTGGTCGTTTCAAACATGGGTGTTATTTGATTGCTCATGATGATGCCTTACTTTTGAGAACCTTTCCCATGTCCCTTACTGGACCTGGATTAGATTGGTATAGTGGGTTACCAAACACTCTATATTCTCATTCAATCAGGTAGCCCAAGCTTTCTTGGATTCTATCAATATTGTCCAAGAAAGTTACCATGACTGATCTATATTCCAGTACAGTACGAGGATGAATCTATCACAGATTTCATCACTCGCTGGCATAGCCTGATCAATCAACTTACCTTCCAACTACCACAAACTGAACTCGTCGAGCTCTTCACATGAGCTTGCGCTAGACATATCTCCCGACCTTGCAGGTCCAAACCTTTCAAACATTTGATGAGGCATTCACTATGGCACAAAAGTTAGAGATTCGGGCCATTGAAGAGAAGAAAATCTTATTACACAATAAGAATTTGGCATTCAAGTCAAATGATACCTCTTCTTCTTCTAAACCACAAACCAATTATTTAAAATCTAATGGCACCACTAATGTAGTGGTACTCAAGGCCGGCCCAGCTCATCCATCAAATTAGGCTACACCCTCATCTAATCTATCACCTGTCCAGACTTTTCAATTTAGAAGAGAACAGTGAAAATATACCCCAATTGGGGAACCTTACTCTTCTATGTTTTAGAAAAGCTTATAAAAGCTGGAGCCATCACCCTTCCACCTATAAAACCACACAATGGTTTTGACCCTGCTCGCGCTATGCCCGCATGGTATAAGGAACATGATTTCTGTAACTATCATCGAGTAAAGGGTCATAGTGACAGCAACTGCATCACTTTCAAGAATATTATCCAAGAAATGCTTGAGAAAGGTGAGTTAACTGTGGATAATCCCAATGCCACCCCCAACCAAAATCTACAAATCTTCAAAAAACCATTTCCTAATCATGCCCCTTCATCCAATCAAACTAGTGAGACATCAACTCACGATACCCATACCCATGAGGTTCACGCTATCTTTAACAAGGTACCTGTTGCCTCCCACTTACCTCACATCCCTTCCATAGAGGAAATCCTAGCCCGAACTCCTCCTTCTGCATTGGAACCAACCTCTCCTATTCCTTCACCAACAAAGGAACACTTTTCATCTCCTTCATCACCTATGGAGGAGTCTTCTGCTAACATTGAGACCATCTCACCCCTGGCTTCTCCACTTAGAGAACCTTTACCCACAGTAACTCCTCCACCCATAGAGGAGCACCCATTACCTCCTCCACCCATAGAGGAGCACCCATTGCCTCCTCCACCCACAGAGGTGCGACCATCTGTTCCTCCACTTATAGAGGATCTCCCATCATCTCCTCCACCTATCATCGACCCAGTTGAGATACCTTTGTCCTCTTGGTGAGCATTCTCCATCAGCTACCCAAGACATCCAACAAACCTACTTTCAGCTCTCTTACCCACAGAAGCTGAAGCTAGCCAATTCCCCATATCTAAGACACATTTTACAGGAATTGCCATTAGGTCCTCACCAACTCCACCCATAGATGTGTTGTTCTCACATTTGGCTGATCACTTAGATTATTTGGATAGGGATTTACTATGGGGGTGTCTCTTACTCCCCATCTCAACATATATGCAAAGATACCTCATTGATACCTTCACTATCTACCCAAACACATTTCGACCCATCAAACCAAATACAACCACCTATTTTTGCAACCCCTTCCATGATACTTGTTAGCACTCAAACCACACCCTTACCCATAACCCAACCTACATCTAAACCCAAACCCATACCCACAATATTTCCTCCACTAAACCTATTACCACTTTAGGGGTCACCCCGACCACCAGCCTTACTCATCCACCTATTAAACTAGATTTAGCTACATCCTCCAACATCAATACCACACCTACTCCAACACCCAAAACTAAAGAAACAAACTCACCGACCTCATACTCTGACCGCACCAATCACACTCGCACTTTTCCCATCTACCTTAATATATCAGCTTCCCAACATGGTCAAGAACCCTTCACCCATCCATAAACCAATAACACAACAACCCATTCCTTCCTCACAAATCTCTAACCTACCCAGGTGCACAACATGACTTACACCCACACCTGCAGTCTCTTTACCACCAATACCTCCAATACCTTCAGCCATTGCTTCACTACCCACTACACTTCAGTCATTATCCCTCACACCCCAAGTACGACCTGCATCATCTACCTTCAGAACAACCTCGTTATCCCTGTGGATAACTCACCCTCTTCCTCCATCTACTTTTCCTTCTATACCTCATACACCCACATCACCTTTACCCAAGAAGGTGCAACCCAAAAACAAAACCCCACTACCCCACAATAAGGTAGTCAAAACAAAACCAACACCCTCCTACCCATCCATCTACTGTACCCCTACCCAAATAAACCTGACCGATACCTCAAACCACACCAACATCCTAAAACCATAGCTCAACCCGTTCCTACTCTTCCAAAAACAGTTCCTCGACAATCAACCATACCTACACCCAAACCCACATTCACTTCCCATTGTGATCCACTAGCAGGGTCCTATGCCAAAATTTTAACCAACCTCCTCGAGACTTCTGTTATCACATTACCGCCACTCCAACCTTACGACCCCCTCAAACCCAAGCCAAAAGGGTTTGATGATACTAAAATTTGCACATACCATCATGTGCTAGGGCATGATGTGGAGAACTGCAAGGCCTTGAAAACCATCCTTATCCAATTATGTCCACTAGAAACCAACTTTGATGATGATGACCTTCTTGATGAGGATCTTGTTTCACCAACACCCATTCCCACACTGCCCACTCAACAACCACAACCTCCACCCTCACCAAGCTCCTAGAGCCACCCCCAAGATTTGAAATTAACATGGTTCACATCAGAGAACTTGCCACGCCACCACCCAAATGTTGTTGCGCCCAACTGACCTCATAAGGCTTTTCTCCTCCAGTAGGTTTTTTCCCTTCATGTCGTTATACCACTTACCCTACACCTTCTCCATTTGCCAACTTCCCTCAAATCAACATGGTACACATCACTACACGTGCACAAAAGGGTAAAGAAAAGGCAACTAACCCACCAACCAATCCCATACCCAACATACCATCTACACCCATACCCAAGATAACTATCCGCGGCCCCACATACCCCATTTCTAATGGTGTCACACATCGCACCATGCTCAAACAATTACACCAATCTCCCTCAAAATGTCATTCTATGACCTCATCCAAACCTCAGAATCCCATCATCAAGCCCTCATGGAGGTTCTTCAATCTATTGAGGTTTTACCAATGACCCTACACCCGTAGCCTCCATTATCACACCCCATCATGTAGCCTCTCTCACCAAATTACCACCTTCATCTTCACCTCACCTTGTTCACCAAGTGGCCTCCCTTAGCTTCTCAGAGGAAGAGATCATGCCATACCAAAATGATGACCTAGACCCAGCCCTCTTCATCTCTGTCCACATTGATGACATATGGGTACACCGTGTGATGATTGATGGAGGCACTAGCATTAACATCATTTCATCCCATGCATTTGCTCAAATGCACATACCTGACAATTGCATGCATAAACATCTAGTCATGTTGCGTTCATTCAACGATGCTATCACCTCCACACTAGGCACTGTCATCCTTCACGTTCGTGTGGGCCCCCGCACTATTCCAGAATTGTTTTATGTTTTAGAGGGGGAATTCCAATATAGCTTGTTTCTTGGTAGACCCTGGATTCATGTCATGGGTTTTGTTCCTTCCACTTTGCATCATTGTTGAAATTTTGAACATGAGGGACGAACTTATACCATTCTAGCTAACCCATCACCTTTTAAAACATGCAACATGCTTTATCCAATGATGTGCTCATACCTGTTGTCCAATCAAAATTCCCTGCTCCTAAGAAAGTGAATTTTCAAAATTTTGAGTTTAAGTGTCTTCTTAGCTGTCCCAATCCTGAAAATGTTAAAAGTCGTGAAATTGAGAAAATCTGCATTTTTGGGTCATTTTGTGTGTTTTTCGGGCCTGTCGGACATTTTTGTCCCACGTGTCCCAAGTTCAAAAGTGCGCTCTGTTCCCCAATTGGCCGATTTCCCCGAAGTTTGTCTTTTTCGGGCCCGTCGGAACTTTTTGTCCCAAATGTCCCAAAAGTTCAATCGGACAAGTTGTTCAATTTTTGGCCGAAACACCCGAACCGCGAACTTCGCATTTTTACGTCCCAAATGTCCCAAGTCAAATTGTGCAAGTTGTTCCATTTTCAGCCGAATCGCCCGAACCGCGTACTTCACGCACTTGCGTCCCAAATGTCCTGAACTCTTCTGGACCCGTTGTCACCTTTTTCATCCGATCCGGCCGAGTCGCGTGTTTCGCGCACTTTTGTCCCGCATGTCCCAAAAGGAATTTGTGCATCTTTTCCCCGCTTCGCCCGAATCGGCCGAGCCGCGTGTTTCGCGCATTCGCGTCTCACATGTCCCAAATGAACCAAGTGCCATTCGTGCTTATTTTTCCTGCTCTACCTGAATATCATGCTTATTCAAATTGGTAGGTATGTATTAAATGCACATTCATTGTCTTTCTCTCTCCTAATCGGCTATATAACGAGCATACCCCCTTTGCATTTTTCACACTGCTTCCATGCTATCCTTTGCTCGAACCCTTGCAATCTAAAAACCTGTGCGTGTATCCTTTCCCTCTGTAATTCCTTCCCAAGTCTAGTTTGCGGCTCTGTCCTCCGAATTACTATCAAAATGAAGATCAAATTTCAGGGACAGGAACAAATCTCGCCACTTGAGTCTGCCGTTCACAATATTGGGGATAGTGAAGCTCGTCATCTTGATTTCAGTGATTTTTGGGCAAGGATGGCAGATGCAAACCCTACACCAATGGCACAGATGATTCATGATAGCGGTTTGGCTTTTGCTGGAGGTTTCCCAATCTCGGTGCAATGTGCTGATACAGTGCTTTCATGCGGAGCTCACTTCGACCCTGATTCGAGTGAATTAACCAACGTACACGGGGAACTCATCGCCAAGCTAGACGCTACCGCCATTAGCTCTGCACTGAGGATCCCAGAGATGGATAATGCCATAGTTGTTTCCCAGGATCAAGCATAGGCCCTGTTTAATCAAGACAACGACAAATACAAGGCGTGGGTGGCGAAGTCATGGCTTAAAAACCCTAAGAAGGGAGCGTCTCGTCTATCCAAGACTCTCTTCCGAGCAGATTTCAATGAAGAGTTGTCAGATTTCATAATCCTACTGGCTCGGGTTATGGGCTTACCTTCTACTAACGAGTTCCATTTCTGGATGTGCCCGCTCATCAGCATGGTGTGCGAGGGAACTCAAAATATCAACTGGGTAGAAATCATCAGCATGAACTTGGCGGAGCAGCTGTCCAATGTACAGCAAACGAAGAAGTTCTACATGACTTCGTACCTGATGTATACTCTGGCGGCATCAAGGCAATGGTTTGGTTTTTCTTACATTGATGCCCACAAGGATGATCTTGTATATGCCTACTGCCCGCAGTTCACCCTAGAGACCAGCAATCACAATTTCAGAAGGGTAAATGATGCTTTCACCATGTACGTGGTCAGGCTGCTTGAAGGTGACACTGCTAGAAGGTTTTCAGATGAAGCCATGAACCTGATATCGCACTACGGTGCTTATTTTATCCAATTCAGAAAATTCTCTTATATCAGGCTTGCTGGCTATGAGAGCACCCCTTTGAGGCTTCCCATGTTCTGCAGTGATAAGATGGCCTTGATAGAAGTATGCAGGTAATTAGACAAATTGCACAGAACCTGCAGAGACAAGAAGATTTCTGGTTTGCACTTTCCCATCTCTTTGGGAAATTACACTTGTAAAACAGCCCTGGACGCACAGAACATAGAAAGAGCCCTGGTTCCTATCACTGTTCATTTCTTCAAGCCAAGAACTTGCTTCGACTTGAAGAAGTTCATTGAGCAGAACATCAAGATAATCTATCATCATAGGGCAGATACAGAAGACTATTGGGCTGACTGTGCAGATGATTTTGAAGCTAGAAGGAGGCACTATGGTAGGTTCTCTCTGCAATTGATCCAAGAACTCGGCTTGTACCAAGTTCCTGAAGGACTCCAGGATGAAAACTCTGATCTATACTCATATGAGTATGACAATGTGGTTAAGCACACTCCCTTGGAGGACTTGGATTGGAACAGGAAAGAGAAAGATGATCTGGCTGAGATCCTTGCTCCAGTCTTAGTCAGGACTAAGGTCTGGTTTGACAGGAAAGTTCGAGAGCTCAGAAGGCACTCAGGAGAATCCTCTTCTAAGGATGTTTCAACACCAAGGAGGGAAGCATCGACTCCCATATCAGACACACCTGTGCAAACCCCTCCTGCCTCATCAACGCAAGGACCTGCAGCTTCCACTCCTTCTTCATCCACTCAAGTATACCAGAAGAAACTCAAAGAGGTTAAGAAGGAGCCTCTGGAAAAAGATTCTCAGAGAAAGCAGGTAGAAGTGCCTTTGGGACCAGAGAACATCATTATTCTCAGTGAAAGTGAAGAGAGTGAAGTGCCAGCCCCTGCAAATGCTCCTGAAGATCCAACAGATAAAGATAAGGAAGTCCAGAGCACTGTGCTTCCAAGTGCTATTGATTCCTCTGCAGCAATTGTCTCCAGCGCCCCACTCACATCTCAACTTGAGACAACAGCTGTGCAAACCTTGAGTGTCATGAGCTCTATGTCTCTTGGTCCTCTTGCCCCTCCTGCTGCTTCCTCTTCCTCTTTTGTGTGGGTTCAACCTTTTGTTGACAGTAGAAAGAGGAAATCTTCCTCTCGGAGCTCAGGGCCAAATTTTGATGCTGTGGCAGCCATGTTGGGCACTACTCCTTCTCGTGCCAAGAAAGCCAAAATCACCTCCAGAATAGTGTCTGATGCTCAAGGTCAGCAATTCCTGGAGATTGCTAAGCCTACAGTAGACAAATCAGAGCAGGACTTGCAGGCATCTGACTTAGAACTCTCAAGAATTCCAATGGGAGAGTCTACTCCTGAAGGTGAGATCCATAACCTCCAGGAAACAGTCACAAGAGTCATTGGGAGGGTAGAGAAAGGGCAGCAAACTATTGAACAGTTGGAGGAACAAGCCCAGATTCTCACTGGTTTATCAAATCTCTTTTGTCTAAGGACAAAGTTTTGGACCCTACCCCATTGACTACTCTTCCACCACCTGTAATTTTGAGCCAAGATGAAGTACAGAGTATCAAAGACATGCACAAGTATTCTGTCTATGGCAGAGCTATGGAGGCCATGGTAGAAGATATGCTTGTTGCAGGATTGAACTTCATCGATGAAGCTTTCAAACTCCATGGAAAGGTGAACAATTTGCAACAGAAGTTCTCCTCCACTATCGGGGTCATAGATAAAGAGCTCAAACTCTGGAGCAGTTGCATAGTAGACCTCCGTCTCATGGGACAGACAGATGAGAACATTTTATTGGCAAATAAGGTTTTTGATGATGCAAAGGATAATCTGTCAAAGTCCTGGGTTTACAGCGTGGAGTGGAAGATCAAAGTCTTGGAGGAGGCTTTGGGAGAGCTGAAGAATAGCTGGCAGAAGGGTGAAGCTTTCAAGACACTGGTTGTATCTGCTTTCAAAGATATACATTGTCATCTTCAGGATGAAACTTCTGGTGTGCCTCTTTCCTTGCAAGAAATCAAAGCTCAATTCAGAGCTTTTGTCAAAGATAATCTATTCAAGGAAAGCTCCATTTCCAAAGAGAAAATGAAGGAGATCTGCTCTCTTCAATCTGCCATTGAAGAAGCAAATAAAGATTATCATACTCATGTCGAGTTTGATAAAGAAATGGAGAAGTGTCTCGGATTTTGGGGTCAGTCTACAGCCAACACGTCAGTCCCTCGTGGCAGAGACATAGCCGAGGCATTGAAGAGATTCAGGCAGCGAATTTTGAAGTCAGTGGGTCCCTCCCAGTCATAACCACCTGTCTTCTTCTCCTTTTCTTCTCTTCTTTTCTAATTCTTTTCCTCAGATTCATTGTAATAAGTTGAGGTATTGCGATTGGCAATCCTTAACTAATCTTTAGTTAAAAGAAGTAGTTACAAAGAGTAACTGATTTGTAAGCTATATAATGGCCTTTCCATGCCATTTTAAAAAGGAGGAAGAACTTGGCTTATTTTCTGAAAGTGTAAATAGATCATAAAGAAATCAATACAGAAGGGCTTTCCATTCTTTGTCTATCTGATCTCTGTTATCCCTAAGCTTTCATTTAATTTTTGTGAAGATCATTTGTCTCTAGTTCGTTAGTCTTACCGATTGCATACTCTTCAACTTTGCAAGCATGGTGATCTTGTATAACCAAGAAGGAACTTTGTGTCCTTGATTAATGAATCTGTGTTATGTTAAGAAACTTTGTGTTCTGGCAGATGTTATTTACAGAACTTTGTGTCTTTAAATTCCATATTATTTATATGATACAAATGATCTTGTTTCAATTCACTGTAACTTCGCACACATAAAGAATTACTCTGTTATCTATAATTCTGCATGTTGCCTTTCTGCTCATTCTCGTACTCTCATTTCCTCAGTCCTTTTGTAATTGATGATCTTTATAGAAAACACTTTCGTAATATCCAAGTTCAACCAGAAAATCATGTTTTGTATATTTGTAAATAGGTTCGTTTCTGAATAAGGGAACCTCTCCCATTAAAGAGGAGGGACTTCTTGTCCCCTGACTGTTGCTCTTCGTAAAGTCCTATTTGACGACCAACAGTTTTTGGTGACTCCGCTGGGGAAAATCATATTCCAGTTCTGTAATTTTTGATCATCCTTTGATCTGGCGACTCCGTGTTTTACTCGAGGGAGAAGGGCCCTTGGTATTGAAGATTCTCAGTTTCAGCTTTTGGAGCAGCAGGGTTTTCCTTTCCCTTCAACAAGAAATAGAAGGACTCGTTCGACAAGCACTCCACCTGTTCAAGATAGAATTCCTACGGGTGGTATTCCTTCAGAGCCAGCTAGTCCTAATCTTCGAGCTTTGATTCTTGCTGGTGTTGCAGTTCCTCTCCAAGCCATTTTTCCAAGAATGGCAGTACCATTGCCCTGGGGTCATCGTGTCGGGCCCCTTGCCCTTCCTCAGCCTTTGCATGAGTTACCCAGAGGTAACCAGAAGAACTTCCCTAAATTCAAAGGCGATGGAAAAGTGCATCCTGATGAACACATCGCAGCCTTCATAGTTGCATGTGGAGTTCTGGGAGTTGAACATGAAGACGTCTCCGTGAGACTGTTCGTTGAGACTTTACAAGATAATGCTGCTGATTGGTTCTATCACCTTCCGGCTGGTACTATCACTAGCTGGGACACCATGAGAACTAGGTTTGAAAACCGTTTCAAACCAGCAGAAGATGTGCATGCCTTGCTAGCCCAAATCTCTCAGATAAAGAAAGATTCACCAGAGCCCATGAGAGAATTTGTGGCCCGATTCAACAGGTTGATTAATAAAATTCCTGTAAATACTCGACCTGTTGATCAAATCCAAAAATGTTTCTTCCTAAATGCCCAATCGCCTGAAGTTAGTTATGCACTGAGAAGGGCTAATCTCGCAACATTGCTGAGGATCAAACTCTTGCTGTTAGTGTCGAGGATGATTTGATCATGTCAGGGAAGTTGAGGAGAGACCCTTCCAAATCTAAGTCTGCTGCTTCCTCCTCTTCCACCCCTGGACCTAATACTGATCCATTAGTTCAAAAACTTGCGAATGATCTCATTGCTATAAAGAAACAATTGGCTCAGCATGCTCCTTATGCAGACGTTCCAAGGAGGAATTTTCAGCCCAGAAATCATTTGCCTACTTCTCAAACAAGATTAGCACTTGAAGGACCTCCTGTTAAAGTTCCTGTCAATGCAACCTGTGAAGTTGAAGAGCCAGATGATGATGAGGATAATGAAGCTTGCGAGGAGTTTGTGGAAGAATTTGATGATGAAGCAGATGAACTTGAGGGATCTCGAGTTAATTTCTTCACCACTGAGGGCATTGATGATGGAGATGATTATGATGAAGTAGTAGCAGACATGAATAGCGAATCATTCGCTGTCATGACTCGAGAGCAGACAAATCAGAGGGAGAAAGTGACGCAGCCCCCCAAGAAATCTAAGGAGCAGCCGGCAACTATCCCTGTAATTGCAAAAAGAGGATCTCCTATCCCCACTTCATCTACACCAAAGGTGAGTCCTGTCAATCCTGCTATTAAAGTTACTTCTTTTTCTCCTAAAGTTGATAAACCTAGGATTCTCAAATGATGATGGCCCGTCCACTTCTGGGTCTTTTGATATTATTGATCATCTGAAAAAGACTAAGGTTCAAATCTCAGAGGCTGAGTATTATCAAACCCATCCCAAAGCTTTTGCCAAAATGATTCAATTTGTTAATTCCCATTCTAAAACCACCTCTAAAGGCCTTTTACCTACTCCTTCTTCTGCACCACAGCCTAGTCTGGTAGCTGCTGTCACCTCACCTAATGACAAAATTAAACCATTTTATGTAACACTTCTTATAGCTGGTCATAGGCTCAGTAATTGTGTCATTGACTCAGGAGCCTCAGATAATGTGATGCCTGCTAAAGTAGCTCATGCTTTAGGCTTGACCCTCACATGCACTTATGGATCTTGTTACTCCATGGAGAGTAAGGAAGTGCCCCTGGTCGGAAGAATTAAAGATGCACAAGTGGCTTTTGCTGCTTTGCCTGAAAAGAGAGTTTTGGCTACCATCTTAGTAGCAGATATTCCTCCTTCATACGGGATGTTGCTAAGTAGGAACTTCTGTAAGGATGTGGGTGGAGAAATTCAAATGGATTGGTCACATGCACTCATACCTGTTAATGGACAAATGAAGAAGTTGATGCCTGAGAAGCAATCTGAGTATATTGTACAAAAAACGGATGATCCTAAAGCACAAATACTCTATGAGGATATGGGTCATGGTAATTACATGATTATGTCCCCTGATGAAATCCAACTCCCCAAAGTGTCACCTAAAGATCCTAATGGTGTTTGGATTTTAGAGTTTGATGGAAGTTGTTCCTCAGCTGGTTCTGGAGCTGGTGTCCTACTGGTGTCACCTGAAGGTAGCCTTCATCCTTTTTCATTTAAGTTGCAGTTCGAAAATACTAATAATACAACAGAGTATGAGGCTCTCATTCTTGGACTGCAAGTGGCCAAAGAACAAGGTGTAAAGAATCTTCTGGCTCGTGGTGATGCAGAATTGATTGTAAAGCAAGTCAGAAGCCTTTTTCAGGTAAAAAATGGAAGGTTGAAACATTACCGGAATCAGGTTTGGGATTCCATTGAATTCCTTGATGCTTTCTCCATTGAAGCAATACCTAGGGAGAAGAACAGCAGGGCTGATTCGTTGGCAGTCTCAGGGTCACTACTGATTCCTCATCCTGACTTCTCTCAGGATAAGTTCACCATTGAGATGGTCCATCGGCCTAGTGTACCTGATAATACCAATAACTGGCAAGTTTTCAATGATGATCAACACTTGCTTTCCTTCCTTGAACTCAAGGGTAATTTTGAACAACTATATTTTGAAGGAAGTGACAACCTGCCTCGTGAAAGTGTGCCCTTTGACAAAGCAGTCACCCAAGGAGAAGAAACAGATCAGGATGGATGCATCAATCTCAAAGGAAACAAGATTCCTAAAGGATTGGTGAGTTTGGAGGAACTATTTGATAAACATGACAGGTATGTGAAGTCTAGAGCTTCCACTGGACCTCAACAATCAGCTGAGTATGATAAGATTGATATTGGGAGTTCTACTGACCCTAAGCTCGTGAACATTGGAAAATGTTGCACAGCAGATGAGAGGAAGAAAGCAATTGATCTTTTAAAGAGGTATAAGGATGTTCTTGCTTACTCTTATGAAGATTTAAAAGCTTTCAAACCAAAAGATATGCAGCACTCTATTCCTCTCAAGCCTGGAATTAAGCCTTTTAAGCAGAAACAGAGGCAATACAACCCCAAAATAGCTGACACCATCTTTCAGGAAATACAGAAGTTGTTGAAGGCTAAAATCATTTTTCCCATTCACCATTCAACATGGATTGCAAATATTGTGCCTGTTAGGAAGAAAAATGGTGAGATCCGCATCTGTGTTGATTTCAGGAACCCTGAATCAGGCTTCTCTTGAAAGATAATTATCCTTTGCCCATGATGGATCAGGTATTGCAAGCAGTAACAGGATCTGAAATGTTATCTATGCTTGATGGATTCTCGGGCTATAATCAGGTAGAGGTTGATACTGCAGATCAACACAAAACAGCTTTCACTACTCCTTGGGGTACCTTTGCCTACAAGAGAATGCCTTTTGGGCTCATTAATGCTGGTGCCACTTTTCAGAGAGCTATGGATCTGGCTTTTGGAAGCTTGAAAGGGAAGTGTATTGTCATATACCTTGACGAATTGACAGTGTTTTCTAAAACAAGGGTGGATCATTTTGATCACCTGGAAACAGTTCTGCTAAGATGCCGAGAGCATGGGATTTCTTTGAATCCTAAAAAATCTGTCTTTTGTGTTACAGAGGGAAAACTATTAGGGCACATTGTCTCCAAAGATGGTATTAAGATTGATCCTGAACGAGTACAAGCTATCCAACAAATTCCTCTCCCAACCAGTAAAAAGGGCGTGCACTCTTTCTTTGGTAAGATCAATTTTTAAGAAGGTTCATCCCTGATTTTGCAGAGTTAACTTTGAATATTTCTCAAATGATGAAAGGGAAACAAACATTTGGTTGGTCTTCTGGAAGGAAAGGAATCCTTTGAAGGTATCAAGAGAGCTATCGCTAAAACTCCAGTTTTGGCCTGTCCTGATTTTCAGCAAAGATTTCATCATCTATTGCTATGCTACAGATAATACCTTGGCTGCTGTCTTAACTCAAGAAGACTCTAATGAGCATGAACTCCCAATTGCGTTCATGAGCTATATTCTGAAGATCATGAGCTAAAATACACCATGATGGAGAAGCATGCTTTTGCAGTGGTCAAAGCTGTTAAGCAGTTTCGTTTTTACATCCTCAACTCTCACTCCATGGTGTTGGTTCCAGATACAACTGTTAAGTCAATTCTCACACAACAAGAATTTGGATCCAAGAGAGGGAATTGGGTTGCTAAGGTCCAAGAGTATGACATTGACATCAAGCCGACCAAGCTGGTTCGTGGAAAAGGTCTTTGTGAGCTCATTGCTGAAGGAGCTAAACATGAGTTACTGGAGAAGAAAGTTGACCTTCCTACTGTTCTGTTCCTTAGCTCAGTTGATGAATGGTATGCTGACATCGCCCATTTTCTCACCTATGGGGAATGCCCCTCTCATTTAACTGCCAAAGAAAAGAGGACTGTTAAATTGAGATCAGTGCAATATGTATTGTGGGAAAATGCCTTGTTCAAGCGTGGCTTAGATGGGAGATTTTTGAAGTGCGTAGACAAGGAACAACAGAGAAAGTTGCTCTCAGCTTTTCATGATCAGGCATGTGGAGGGCACTATTCATCAACGGTTACAGCTCATAAGATACTTCGTGGAGGATACTACTGGCCTTCCTTGTTCAGAGATGCATCCAAGTGGGTGGATAAATGTGAGGCTTGTCAGACCTTTGTGGGAAGACCTAAATTGGCTTCTTTGCCTCTCAAGCCAGTTGTGATTGAGGAACCATTTCAACAGTGGGGTTTGGACTTCATTGGTACACTTAATCCTGCTTCTAGTGCTGGTCACACTCATGTGCTAACTGCCACTGACTACTTCACCAAATGGGTAGAAGCTATTCCAGTTAAGAGCACTACTTCTGAAGTGGTGTGCAGCTTCATCAAAGAGAACATCTTGGTAAGGTATGGTGTACCTAACAAGATTGTAACAGATAATGCCTTCGAATTTCTCTTCAACTGAGATAATGGATTTCTGCTATGGGTATGGCATCTCCCTGGCTCATTCTTCAGATTACTACCCTCAGGGAAATGGGCAAGCAGAATCCACTAACAAAAATCTGATGACTATTATAAGGAAGTTAGTCAATGAGTCTCAACGAAACTGGCACAAGAAGCTCTATGATGCTCTTTGGGCAGACAAAATCACACAAAAAAGAGCTATTGGAATGTCCCCTTTTCAAGTGGTATATGGAGTAGAAGCCCAATTGCCAGTGACAGTGGAACTGCCAGCCTTGCATCTAATGAAGGCCATTGAAGATACTAGTTTCAGTGATGCTTTGGACAAGAGAATTATGTACCTTCACAAACTGAATGAGGACAGATTGGAGGTTGCTGATAGGATATCTGTTCACCAGCAGAAGGTAAAGGTCCTGTTTGACAAGAAAGCTAGGTTCAGAGATTTCCAAGTTGGAGACACTGTGCTGTTATGGGATAAAAGGCATGAACCTCGTGGCAGCCATGGAAAGTTTGATTCCCTGTGGCTCGGACCTTTCAAGATCAGACACTTTGCTGGTGAGAATTCCTTTTATCTTGATTACATGGATGGTTCTTCTCTCCCACTTCCTTATAGTGGGCAGTATCTCAAGTTGTTCAAGTCCTAGGTGATTAGGGAGTCCTTTGTATATTCTGTACAGTGTTTGCATTTTGGTGTTTTCCCTTCCTCCTTTTTGTTTTGGTGTGTTGCCCTCTGTATTGATCTGCTTTTTGACTCCGTGGCCCAATGGATAAGCTTCTACTGGTCTACTTCCACCGAGTTTATCTAAGTTCTTACCTTGTCTCATTCCTTGAATTTATGCCAAGTCATCCCCAGAAGGAGCCAGCTGTTGTCCACTCAAAATTCCCTGCTCTGATGAAAGTAAAAATTTCAAAATTTTGAGTTTAAGTGTCTTTTTCTGTCTGAAAATCCAGCTGAAAAGTCGTGAAATTGAGAAAATCTGAGCTTTTGGGTCATTTGTGTGTGATTTTCGGGCCTGTCGGAACTTTTTGTCCCAACGTGTCCCAAGTTCAAAAGTGTCAACTCTGTTCCCCGATCAGCCGAAATCCCCGAAGTTGTGTCATTTTCGGGCCCGTCGGAAACTTTTCGTCCTAAGTGTCCCAAAACTGGAATTGTGCAAGTTGTTCCATTTTCGGCTTACAACCACCTGAACCGAGTACTTTGGAAGTTTTCATGTCCCAACTGTCCCAGGGTCAAATTGCTGCGGAGTTGTTCCATTTTCGGCCAAAACGCCTGAACCATGTACTTAGGATAGTGTACATGTCTCAAGGTCAGCAAAGTCCTGGAGATTGCAAGTCGTTCCATTTTCGCCCGAACAACGGCCGATAAACAGAGCAGCGTACTTGCCGGAATCTGACTTGTCCCAAATGCTCTCGAGAACTCAATGGGAGGCCTCTTGTTCCACCTTTTACAACCGATCCCACATTGGGAGGGTAGAGAAAGGGCCGCATACTATTCGAACAGCTTGGAAGAGTAGGCCCAAGTCTCGACAGTGTTTCAGTGCAAGTCTCTTTTGTTCCAAAGTTTTGGACCCGAAGCACCCGAATCACGGACTCTCCCACCTCCTGTAATTCTGCATGAAGTGCTTTTCGTCCCGATATGTCACAAAGTCAATCTGTCTATGGGCAAGCTATTGAAGCCCTGGTGAATGACATGCTTGTTGCTTTAAACTTCATCGAAGCTTTCAAACTCGAAAAGGTGAGCAATGTGCAACTGAAGCTACTCCTCACACATGTCCCAAATCAAACTCCAGTTGCATAGTAGACCTACATTTCATGGGACAGTGTCTTGCTTATTTGTTCCGAGTACCGGCCGAGCCACTATGTTTCCTGCAAAGGATAATCTGTCGAAGCTGGGTCTATTCAGCATGGAATGGAAGATCAGAGTCTTAGGTGGGAGAACTGATGAACAGTTGGCAGAAGGGCGAAGCTATTCAATACACTGGTTATTCATGCTTTCTGACATCTGTCATCTTCAAGATGAGAACTTCTGGTACTGTCCCTTTCCTTGCAAGAAATCAAAGCTCAATTCAGAGCTTATGTCAAAGATAATCTTATTCAAGGAAAGCTCCATCTCCAAGGAGAAAATGAAGGAGATTTTCTGCTCTCTTCAATCTGCCATTGAAGAAGCCAATAATGATTATCATACTCATGTCGAGTTTGATAAAGAGATGGAGAAGTGTCTTGGATTTTGGACTCAGTCTACAGCCAACACGTCAGTCCCTCGTGGCAGAGACATAGCTGAGGCATTGAAGAGATTCAGGCAGCGAATTCTGAAGTCAGTGGGTCCCTCTCAGCGACTAACCACCTGTCTTCTTCTCCTTATTCTTCTCTTCTTTTCTATTTCTTTTTCTCGGATTCATTGTAATAGGTTGAGGTATTGCGATTGGCAATCCTTAACTAATCTTTAGTTAAAAGAACGTAGTTACGAAGAGTAACTGATTTGTAAGCTATATAATGGCCTTTCCACGCCATTTTGTAGCAGGAAGAACTTGGCTTATTTTTCTGAAAAGTGTAAATAGATCATAAAGAAATCAATACAGAAGGACTTTCCATTCTTTGTCTATCTGATCTCTGTTATTCCTAAGCTTTCATTTATTTTCTTTGTGAAGATCATTTGTCTCAAGTTTGTTAGTCTCACCGATTGCATACTTTTCAACTTTGCAAGCTGGTGATCTTGTATAACCAAGAAGGAACTTTGTGTCCTTGATTAATGAATCTGTGTTATGTTAAGAAACTTTGTGTTCTAGCAGATGTTATTTACAGAACTTTGTGTCTTTGAATTCCATCTTATTTATCCGATACAAAATGATCTTGTTTCAATTCACTGTGACTTCGCATACATAAAGAATTACTCTGATATCTATAATTCTGCATGTTTGCCTTTCTGCTCTTTCTCCGTACTCTCATTTCTCAGTCCTTTTGTAATTGATGATCTTCATAGAAAACACTTTCGTAATATCCAAGTTTAACCAACAAATCATGTTTTGTATATTTGTAAATAAGTTCATTTCAGAATAAGGGAACCTCTCCCATTAAAGAGGAGGGACTTCTTGTCCCCTGACTGTTGCTCTTCGTAAAGTCCTATTTGACGACCAACACATTGTAGTATCAAACACCTCATCCCTTTCAAGATCTGAGATGCGGGTGCATGTTTGAGCAACCAATAGGAAGTAAGCCTGAATTAGCTAAGTATAAAATAACTAGAGAAGCCCTCCACGTGTCAGCCTAGTGAAACTTCAAAGGAAAAATCCAAAGGAAGGTTCCAAATGAGTACTAGCTCTCCACATGTCTAAGGTCAAATGTACGGCCTTGCTAAAGAAAAGGGAGAAATTTAAATATTAATCCTGAATAGAATGTTTCACCATTTTCTTTATTTTTTCGAAGTGAGGAAACGAATATCACAAAGCTTTTGAGGCCCTAAAACAATACCTTCTCTAGCCACCCGTACTCATTCCACCTAAAGACAATCAAGATTTTTACCTATACATATCATTCTAAAATAGGTCTAGTGACATATGACGTTGTTGGTCCCACTCAACAAGCAAAGGGTAAACAAGGTAAAGTGTAGGTTCCATAGGGGTTATGGTTAGAACTGTTTCACCTGATTCTTAGATCATTTCTTTGAAGTGTTGACAAAACAGATAGGGTAGCGGGCATAGGAGGAATACCTGTTCAAATGTTGGTTGATGGCTTGTTGCGTGTGTATGACTTCAGATCCACAGCTGATCATGAGAGCTTCCTTTTGGCTAGGAGGAATGAATTGAAATGAAAAAAAGACCACCAAAAGGAATTAAACAATATGGGCAGTGAACTGCCTAGCGTATATAAGATCCGGGAAGTATGATACTTCCTAGATGGCTGTCAGTCCACTGTTTTAAACAATGTAATGTTGTAAAAAAATTAAATCCTATTGTTATTTTAAAATGATTTAGGTATCTCACTTAAAAATAAAATAAGAAAAATAGATCTAATCTAACAGTCTTAGCTAGAATAAAATCTAAAGGTCAAATGATTGGTTGTGGGTCTCTACAGGTCTGATAAAGGTCTCAGGTAGATCACAGGTGAATGGGGGTGAGATGAAATTTGGTGGGTAGGTCTCTATTCTAGGCTATGTGGGTAAATACAAAGACCAGTGTCAGTCAGGGGTGATTGACGGTGGTTAGGTGTAACCGGTGCCAGTTACTGTGAGATCTGAAAATGTCACAAATCAAGCTGTGGTCTCCTTTGTGATTTCACAAAGGACTTTGGTTGGTTGGGATGATGTATTGGGTGACGAGAGTAGGATTTTGTGAGGTTTTAATGTGTATATGGAGGTGAAAATGTCAAAGAAGTTAAATAGGGGGAAAGATAAACAATGGATGATGAAATGAAATAAAATAGGAAAGTATGATGTTATACTTACTTGGATTTCATTCCTAAATGCCTGTGTGTGAGGGATAGAGGTGTTGATGATGGGTTTGAAGGTTGTACGTGATCACCAACTAAAGAAAAGATTTTGCATGGGTTGCATTTACACTCCTCTTTGCTGGATAAATAAGATCATGGCTAGGATGGCTATGTAGGAGAAGATGCTCAATATCCTTCCTTGCATGTGAGTTTTCACTAGAATTTTCTCTCTGAAGATTCTTTATCTCTCTGAGATGTGTTCTTTCTCGTCAAATTTCTCCTAATGTTTTCCAACCTTGAGAATAAGGTAGTTTAGGGGTTAAAAGTGGTAACCGACGGCGGTCCATCTCAAGCGACGATGGTTATGGGTAACCGACGTTGGTCAAGGTGGGATTTTCTAGGTTTACTAAACTAGGGAGATCCTCCTGATTTCCTTGGATCTCATTTCTTTATTTCATGGGCTAGACTGGGAGCTTCTTGTGAGCATGCGGGAATGTGGTTAGAGGGAATGTAGGCATTGATTTTTAGGGTTTGGGTAAGTCTTAGTTTGTTATTTCATGTTACTAAGAATAGGTCTTAGGTTGAGTTGGTTTGATGAGGTGTCTAAGTGAAGTGTATGTGTGGATATTATTTAAATAAAATATTCAAATAATAAATATAGTGAGGATAATGCATTAATTTAAATAAATTAATATTAGTGGGCTGAAGGGGGTCATGACTAGGTAAATGTAATAAAGGGTGCTTATATGTCGAGGGACCAAAGGGGAGTGTGACCTAATTTTAGTGTCTACATTTTGCCCCTTTTTGTTGTGTAACTTGTATTGGTAAGTGATGCTAACAAAAATAAGATGTCGTTGTCCCATGTGTGGGTGAAGGTGATCCCCCTCAAACCAGTAATTGACGAGGCAAAAGGATGAAGTGGTGAGTGGTTTGATAAAAGGTAAATGTGAGGAAAAGGGCAAGTGGGTACATGGGAAAAGGGTGAAAGTTATACTCGAGCAATCTAGGTAATGGATCAAGGTCACAGGTAGCAACAGTCAAATGCATGCACACGTATAAACTATAGCACGCTACTGGGTTGAAGAGCAGGCAAAATATACATCATCTAAGGTCGATAGGTTTATCCGAACAAGGTTGAAGTGAATCCAGTCTCTAAGGTATAGAATATGGTTAGGAAACACAATGTACGTTAGGTGCAGGAATGTTTAGGTGTGTCCTATTACACCAAAGGTAGGGTCAGGATAAATGGTCACGACAATAGGATAGGTAAGGTCATTAGGTAAATCAACACAAGTAACAACTTTGCAAGGTATAGTGAACACATGAGGGAAAAGGTCACTAGCAATGGGCTAGGTCCAAATATCTAGGTCACGACACGAGTAAGGCCAAGCTAGGGGTAACAGAATAAGAAGTCCCTAAAAAATGAAAAATGGAGGTAGGAAGTGATGAGGTCAGGAAAGTTAAGGTAATGGGTTGGGTAAAATTTATATGGGGTAAAGGAGTAAGGTAAAGGGTGGGGTAAAATGGAAAAGTAAGGGCAAGTGTAGGTTTGGGTGACTGATGGCGGTCATGGATAACTGATGTTGGTATAGGAAAACCAGTGATGGTTAGGTAGGGCACGCGACCGATGCCTATCAATGGTAACCAACGTTGGTTAGGTCGAGTGGGCTATAAAAACAAAAAACCCATGGTTTTATTATTCATTTGTTATTTGCAAAGTGAAGAAAAGACAAAAAAGAGAGAAAAGAGAGAAAAGTGTCCAGAAGAAACGGGACATTGAGCTGGCAGTCTGATTTGATGAGGGTTGGGTGGGTGAGTAGTAGGTCCACAGGATCAGGGTGAGAGAGTTGATTGGTCAGAGGTTGTGAGTAGATATTCGGTGATGGTAGAGGTGGGAGAGGGATCAGGTAGACCACCCACATAGCATCAAGATGTGCCACCAAGATGGCGGCAGTGTGATGAGGTAAGCGCCCAACGCTACATTGTTGATTAAATAGATTAGAAGTTTTTACATTTATTATTTGTAGGGTTTCGTGGGTGTTTTGTTTTTGTGGGTGGGAAAAAGTTAAATTTTGGTATGGGTGAATAACCATCAAAAAGAGGGGGGGAGGGTAGTAAATTGTATAGGTGGGGTGGGTAGGGGTCTAAGGGGAGATTAGATCATTATAGGTGGGGTAAAAGGGGCATGGGGAGGTTTATAGAAAAGGGGGGTTTGGGAAGTCACGGAATTTTCCACAACAGTGACTAGCATTGGTCAAGCTTGGCTAGTGTTTGTTGGGCAGAACCAGTATCAATCACCAAATAGGTGAATGATGTCATTTTAAAGGTGAGAAAAGTCGGTTAGAATAAACTGGTACGAGTTAGGATTTTGGGGATAAGGGTGTAAAAGTGATGTAGGTTAGGTGGTTGAGATGCGTAAGGTAAAAATAGGGTGAGGGTAATGATAATTGGTGAATATGGTCATGGTAAATAGGGAGTAATGTCATCCTTGGATTGGATGTAGGGGAGAGCATAGTTACACATGCGGGATAGGGTTTTGCCTCTACTGGTGACATTGTGTAGTTTAGCGACCCCTTTGGAGTTGTAGCATGTAGAGGTAGTGGGTTTGAGTGGGATTTAGCACTACCGACATGTTGTTCTATAGCCCAGCTTGATGGTTGCGCTCATTGATAGATGAGACTTCGCGACCAACACGTTCCACCTTCTGACGGGTGAGATGACTATCACCTTGGAGGATGTGTTCCGGATTTTGTGGTTACCCGTATTAGGTGCCTAGGTTTACTCTATCTCCTCCGAATCCTCGGAGGAGCTGATTGAGATATTTTTTGGTGAGGGGGCGGTAGATCTGAGATTCCATAGTGCCAGTTTGAGCTATGGCAAGATGTACCTATCCCGTACAGATGAGATGAGGTTAGTGGTTCTATTGATGGAGACAGTGTGCTGCTATGCACTTCCAAATGGAGAGGGTGGATGCTTTCCACAATAACTAATTGGGGTGCTTCATGATATGATGTGTCATGAGACATGTTTTTCCTGGGCACCAACATTCTTGGTGCAACTATAAAGAGAGCTGTGGGCATATGGGTGGCTACACAGGTTTAGCCTGTGATGTACCTTTATATTACATTGTTGGGCCTACAAGCACATAGTCTATGTTTGACCTATAGGGATGCCCTGAGTAGATGAATTTCCCATGAGGTGTGTGTGGGTGGGATACAGGAGATGGGTGCCGGTTGTAGGAGAGTGGAGATCAGATAGGCCGACATATGATGTGGCCCATTTTTTACAGTTGTTGGAGGGGTTGTTCAGAGTGGACATTATCTTGAGGCCATATGTTGGATTCCCCTCATATAGGAACATGCATAAGGATCTAGATGAGCTCTAGCTAAAGAGGTGGATATAGGGTCATTGTGCCAGAAAGGTTGAGATGATCCTGGTAGACAGGGTTTGGTAGCAGTTCGGGCTTGTATAGGATATTCCTCCATCCTTCCCATAGTATCAGAGAGATGACATGGAGAGGCCTCTATCTCTACCACAACCTACAATGCCTACAAGGGAGGAGGAGGAGCCAGTGGATCAGTAGATAGATGATGTTGAATGTACAAACAGGTATAGGCAGTGGTGGGCAGCTTAGTTACAAGTAATACCACCTAGACTGGGGAAGATGACTTAGCTACCATTATAATGCAGAGAGACGCCCTACAGGGGTAGGTAGTGATGCTGAACACCCAGATAGGTATACTACAAACACATCTGGAGGGGTCAGAGGTAGAGGTAGCAGAGTTACGAGTACATGTGGCCAATCTGTAGGCCCAAATGGTGGAGGGAGAGGGTGGAGGAGATGGAGGATATGGATATATAGATGGTTAGGTGGAAGCCTTACTGGCTCATGTGGTAGGTTTATAGGGCCATTTGGCCATAGCCCAGGAACAAATTGTGGCCTTACAGGGCCAGATATAGGCACAAGGGTAGGAGGCACCACCATAGGCATAGGAAGCTGGTCCGAGTTCACAGGCTGACGCAGGGTAGGTCGCTATAGGGCAGGTATAGGGGACGAGACCTATAGGACCACCACAGACCATGCGTGTATCTAGGTTACAGGATGCCCTATGTGAGGTGAGATATTATCAGGATCAGTTCATGGCGGTTAGGATAAACTTCTTATCCTATGGAGAGTATAGAGCATAATAGGTGTCCAGTGAGAGGACGAGATCCCGCACACATAGTTTGGAGAACACAAGAGCTCAACAAGCTCTAAGGCCCAATCATGGAGAGGCCACCAGTGCATAGTGACCAGAGCTAGGTGATGTATGAGTAAGGGCATAGGAGGCAAAGGGTGCAGGTGACACAGAGATGGAGGACATCTAGTGAGATGTCTAATATGCAGTCACCTAATTTTTGATATATACTAGTGATTTTTTGATATATATGCCGGCCTGCATGTTGAAGGTAGTTGTATTTTGGATCACATACTGGCCTGTGTGACGAAGATAGTGAGGATGTACGAGTGATTTTTGTATATGTTGAGCATATACTGGGCTACATGCTGAAGATATTGTGTATTGATTCATTCATTCTTTTTATATATATGAGACCATCCTGCGTGTCTATGAAATTTTTTACTATATATATATATATATATATATATATATCGGCTTGCATGGCGAATTTTTTGAGATGATGGATAGGATGAGATAGACATGTATATTGAGATACATATTCATTGATTTGTTATGATGAGATTCATGGTATTTCGTGATTTGTATGAGACATTGGTTTATCGTTTGTGTTAGATGAGATATGGATTTGTTACTTTAATGTGGATTAAAGTTAGTTGAGTTAGGCATGTTGGAGTTAGGTTGGTTTAGGCATGGATCAAATCAGGTTATGGTTATGATTCATTAGTTTTTTCAATGAATGATATTATGGGTCATATGTGAAATGTTGTATAATCTATGCATAGTGATGATAGAGGGATGGTAGGTGTAATAAATGTATGCTATGGTAAGTAACTTGTTACGTATGTGGCTTGATTTCTAATTTTGCTATAAAAGGGGAACTAAGTGAAATGTGATGTAAATTGTGAGTTAGGCATGGTTGATGAATTATTTTAGGGTAGAGAATGGCCAAGCTAACCTTCAAGGGCCCCATGCCCTCGGAGTGCTTCCTACATAGTCCTGGCGAAAAGGGACCTCAGGCCGATGTAGTTCTCCCATGAGCTAGGGAAGAATATGAAAATGAGTTGGTAGGTTTTTGGGCATGTTGTGGGTTTAGGTTTAATAGGTGTGGGTAGATTATAGGTAAAAGGATGCAGGTGAAGGAGATTATGGTGAAAGGGGAGGATTAACTCAAAGGTAAGTGTTGAGGACCAAGTCCTATATAAGGTAATCAAAACGTAAACAAAGATGGTTAAAAGATAAGAAGGGGCCAATAAAGCCACCTAATTGGGTTGGATCATACTGAGTAGATCATACCTTGGAGGGGGTGATGAACATAAGACCTGAAAGGCATAGCACAATTAATGGTTCTATGATGAAGGTAGTCATAGGATCATCAAATTTCTAAATTCCAAGATGTCCCTTGAGGAAATTGAGGAAATGAGAGTGGAAATGGTAAGGTGGGTGAAAGGTAGCTAATTTTATATGTTTTGAGTGACAGGGCTTTTGGACAAGAGGTCCTAGGTCAAAATGGGAAAGTCCATGACTAAAAATATTTTTGTTTTGATAGACTGATCGATGTGGGAAGTCTATATGGGATTATGAATATGGTACTCCTTGAGGTCTTCGTGAAGTTGATCGATGTAAGAAGCTTCGTTTCTCTAATTTTTTTAATTTTTCTAAAAGCTTCACATAGTTGTCCTTCAAGGGAGCATTCTATTTATAGTAGCAATTTTATCAAGAGGAAGATTTCCTTTTGAGGGAGTCATCTTTTATTAGAAGTTTGACTCAAGGAGTTTGGTCCCATGTGAGGTCGTTGAAATCATGGACAAGACCAAGGTGGAGGATAGGACTCTTGTTCAAAAGGCAAGGTGGAATGACCATGGGATCTCATCTAAAGGTAGATGAAAAGTATCCATGAGAATCATGCTATGTGTAGTGTCGTGGTACACATATTCAAGAGAAGATAACAAGTGACAGGTACTCACATGATTCTTGTTTAATCATTGGGGAGGTGTATGGAGTGGATAACACTCAAGGGACGAGCCTGTAAAGAGATAAAGGGTGAGGTAGGACAATGAGTCAACAATAGAATGGTCAAAGATGCAATGTGTTAAGGGGCTCAGGTTTGGGTTTACCATCAAGTGAGGATAAACGATAGGCACCTGATCCATAGGTATGAGTTACGATGTATGGTCCAAGCCAATTAGGAGTGAATTTTCCCCATTTACTTTTTTCTACTTTGGTTATGTGTTGATTTTCTTTCAAGACAAGGTCACCAACTTGGAAGGTTCATTCATGAACATGTTTGTCATAAGCACGTTTGATATGTTGTTGGTAAACTTGAAGGTGATCCAAAGGGTTAAGATGAAATTCATCTAATAATTCTAGTTGTGCTAAGTGCTCCTGACAAAAGTCGTCATTAGTAAGCATGTCATGGAGAGAAATGCGGAGTGAGGGTATCTGGACTTCGAAAGGTAGAACAGCCTCTATACCGTAGACTAGTGAAAATGGTGTGGCTGTAGTGGAAGTGTGAATACTAGTGTGGTATTCCCATAGGGAAAAAGGAATGTGCGTATGCCAATCCTTCCCAGTATTGTCAACCACTTTCATGAGAATTTTTTTGAGGGTTTTGTTAGTGGATTTGGCTTGGCCATTGGTTTGTGTTTAATAAGGTGATGAGAAACTAAGCTGAATGCCAAAGGCATCCAAAGGTGTCACAGGTGAAGTTTGTTGGAATGTTTTGTTTTTGAATTGTTTTCCATTTTCAGTGATGAGGTGATGAGGAACACCAAAGTGACAAATGATGTGATGGTTAATGCACTCGCATATCTTCTCAGCTTTCGTGGAGATGAGTGGTATGGCTCCCAAGGAATGATTGGTAGCTGATATGTATAAGTAAAAAGGTTGATCATATTTAGGTGGAATGAGTATGGTTTGTTAGAGAAGGTATTGTTTTAGGGCCTCAAAAGATTTGTGACAGTCATCATCCCATTTAAAGGAGGCATCCTTCCTAAGCAGATGATGAAATGGTTGACACAGATAATTGTGAAATGAAACGGTGAATGGACTATAATTTACCTTGTAGGCTACGGAGTTGTTTAAGATTAGTGGGTAAAGGAATTTCTAGGATGGCCTTGACTTTAGCAGGGTCAAATTCTATACCACGGAAGTAAAAAATAAATCCTAGGAGCTTTCCTGAGAGAACCATGAAGATGCACTTTTTAGACTGAAGTCGGATGCAATATGTAATGAGATGGTCAAATATGGTTTCGAGGATGGCGAGGTGCTTGGAGCGATGTTTAGATTTTGTTCCAAGATATCATCCACATAATCTTCCAATATGTGATGCATGATATCATGGAAGATGTAAGTCATAGCACACTGATATGTAGCACCAATGTTTTTAAGGCCAAAAGGCATGACTCGATAGCAAAAGGTTCCCCAAGGGGTAATGAATGTGGTCTTGTGTTGATCTTCTGGGGCAAGAAAAATTTGGTTATAACCTGAGAAGCCATCCATGAGTGAGAGCATCTCATGACCAACGTTGAGGTCAACCAGTTGATCAATACTGGGCAAGGGAAAGTTGTATTTCAGGCAGGCTAGGTTGAGGTGACGGAAGTCTATACAAATGTGGAGTCCCCTTGTTGCTTTAGTAATAAGGACAATGTTAGAAATATAATGAGGATAATCAATGGGTAAGATGAAGGAAATGGAAAGAAGGTGCTGAAGTTCTTCTTTAACGAGAAGAGCAATGTGAGGGTGCATTTTCCTCATCTTTTGTTTGATAGGTTTGGCATCGGGAATGGTTATGATATTGTGGACCACTATGGTGGGGTCAATACCGGGCATGTCTATGTAAGACCAAGTGAAAGCGTGGTTATGATCTTAGAGAAAAGAAGTGATGGCTTCTTGTTCAACAACATCTAAATATTGTCTGATCTTTAGGATGTGTGGGTCATCCTGAGTATGAATGTTGATCTCGATAGTCGATTCATTCAACATGGTTTACGTCTCAGAGGGTAACGACCGATGAATATATGAGTCTTCTTCACCAAGCCAGGTGAGTATGGATTCATCATCCTGACATTGAATGACATTAATTGTAGGTGTGTCGTCATCGATCATTTCAGGATACAGGAATGGAAGAGTGGAAGGGACCTCGCCCTCACGTTGATAAGTCAGAGGCCCTAAGGAAATGGTGTTCCTAAAAAAAAAAAAAGTTAGAGGGGATAGATTAAGGATCCATCGAATCCATCAGTGAGGGTGGTGATGAAGGTGGAGTGGGTGAATGTGGTGATGAAGATGAAGGTGGAGAAGGGCTAGGGTCCTCAATGAGTGCAATCCAGGCCTGTTTGGTAGGAGGTTCGTGGAAGCCGATACCACTACGGTCATTATAATTGTGGGTGGTACATGGAATAACAGTATGGCAGCCTTGTTCATAAAATCCAAAACCAAAAACCTTCCAGGCATAGTGGTGTAGGAAGGTGTGGGAAAAATGGTGATTGGTAAGTGATTAGAAGTCAGCGGAAAATGGGTGAGGTTGTGATGGTGGTTTAGGTGTCTAAGTGGTAGTATCAAGTCCCCCATAAGTGAGACTAGTACAAATATGAGGAGTACCATAAATGAGGCATTCTAGTATGCCGTGATCATAGTGAGGGTGTTTGTGAAGGATTCCATACTCGTGTGGAGTAAGGAATGTGTTAAAACTATATAGGTGGTACTCCACCAGAGTGAGGCATTGAAAAACACCTTCCAAAGGGTCAGTGGTTAGTATGTAGGTAGCTGGTATGGATGATGTGGAGGTCGATGTAGAGGTGGAGTTAATGGATTGGGAAGCTAATGGGTTAGCCGTGGAGGTTATAGCAGTGGTAGGAATGGAGGAGGTATGTGTGGTGAAAACAATGGTTGTACTAGTAGGTGGAGGTGTAGGTGAAGTGGTATTGGTTGCGGAGGTAGACGGCTTGATAGGTATGAGCACATCATTAGGTCAGTAAAGCATGTTGCATGTTTTGAAAGGTGATGGGTTAGCTGGAATGGTATAAGTGTGTCCTTCATGTTCAAACTTTACACAATGATGCAAAGTGGAAGGAATGTAACCCATGACACAGATCCAGGGTCTACCAAGCAACAAGTTATATTGGAATTCCCCCTCCAAAACATAAAACAATTCTGGAACAGTGTGGGGGCCCATGTGAACGTGAAGGATGAAAATTCCTAGTGTGGAGGTGATAGCGTCGTTGAATGAACGCAACATGACCTTATGCTTATGCATGTAATTGTCAAGTATGCGCATTTGAGAAAATGCATGGGATGAAATGATGTTAATGCATACCCATCAATCATCAATCATCACATGGCATACCCATATGTCATCAATGTGGATGGAGATAAAGAGGGCTGGGTCTGGGTCATCATTTTGGTGTGGCGTGATCTCTTCCTATGAGAATCTAAGGGAGGCCACTTGGTGAAAAAGGTGAGGTGAGGATGAAGGTGGTAATTTGGTGAGAGAGGCTACATGATGGGGTGTGATAATGGAGGCTATGGGTGTAGGGTCATTGGGTAAAACCTCAATAGATTGAAGAACCTCCATGAGGGCTTGACGATGGGATTCTGAGGTTTGGATGAGGTCATATAAGGACATTTTGAGGGGAGATTGGTGTAGTTGTTTGAGCATGGTGTGATGTGTGACACCATTAGAAATGGGGTATGTGGGGCCACAGATAGTTATTTTAGGTATGGGTGTAAATGGTATGTTGGGTATAGGATTGGTTGGTGGGTTAGTTGCCTTTTCTTTGCCCTTATATGCACGTGTAGTGACATGTATCATGTTGATTTTAGGGGAGTTGGAAAATGGAGAAGGTGTAGGGTGAGTGGTATAACGACATGAAGGGAAAAAACCTACTGGAGGAGAAAAGCCTTGTGAGGTGAGTTAGGCGCAATGACATTGGGGTGGTGGCATGGAAAGTTCTCTAATGCAAGCCATGTTTATTTCAAATCTTAGGGATGGATCTAGGAGAGGTGAGGGTGGAGGTTGTGGTTGTTGAGTGGGTAGTGTGGGAATGGGTGTTGGTGAAATAGGATCCTCGTCGAGAAGGTTGTTGTAGTCAAAGTTGGTTTCTGGTGGACACAATTGGATAAGGATGATTTTCAAGGCCTTGTAGTTTTCCACATTGTGCCCTGGAACACGATGGTATGCACAAAGTTTAGTATCATAAAACCATTTTGGCTTGGGTTTGAGGGGTTTGTAAGGTTGGAGTGGCGGTAATGTGATAACAAAAGTCTCGAGGAGGTTGGTTAAAATTTGGGCATAGGATCCTGCTAGTGGATCACAATGGGAAGTGAACGTGGGTTTGGGTGTAGGTGTGGTTGATTGTCGAGGAACTATTTTTGGAAGAGGAGGGATGGGTCGAGCTATGGGTTTATGTGCTGGTGTGGTTTTAGGTATCGGTCATGTTTCTCTGGGTAGGGGTACAATAGATGAATGGATAAGAGGGTGTGTGGTTGTTTTGACTACCTTATTGTGGGGTAGTGGGGTTTTGTTTTTGGGTTGCAATTTCTTGGGTAAAGGTGATGTGGGTGTGTTGGAGAGAAAATTTGTCATGTGGAAAAACTTATGGATTTCTTAACAATGATCTGAGAATCTAAGTCCCTCTACTTAATAGCTACAACTTACGTATGTGCATGTGTGTGAAAAGGTGGATTTCTGTGGTGGTCTTTCAACTGAGGATCTAATAAGGGAACTCCACTAACCCTATGGAAAATATTACATATACCTACTAGAGGAAGTTTCATCTTAAAGCAGGAAAGGGAGTGAGAAAAGAGGTAGGAGAACTAATGTTGCAGGTAGAAAATCAGATTCCTTACACACACACTAGTTAGAAACTTCAACACATGCATTCATGAGAAGAAACAACTCTATAAATAACAACAAGACCAAATAGAATTTATCGATCACAAAGTATCAAGAAACCCCTTAGTCAAAGAAAGTTGGAAAATCCTTCTTGTATTGATTTCTCAAACCAAAGTTGTACATAATGGAGAAATAGAGGAAATTTGAGAATGAGGGGAATGGAAGAATTTGGCTATCTCCTTATGTTCTCTCAAGGTACAATATACTCTTGAGTTTACAAGATCAATCACCAACCCTTTGCAATGGGAATGGCGTTACAATTTATAGAATGAGAGGTGACTTATCATCTTCCTCATGACCCTCCATATGCCTTAATATGACTTAAGATTGTTCATATTCCACTTTAAATATTTAAGTCCCTTTTATAATAGCAAGGTGACTTAATTTACATTATATTTCTAAAAATTTTTAAGTCATATTAAAAAGTGCAACCCTCAACACAAAAATATAACATTTGAAAAGAGAGAGTGTCATATGAGAAGTGAAGAGTGAGAGAAAGAAGAGGAGGAGGAAGAAGAAGAACTATGCTGAAGGATGAGTTGCTGCAATGGACTTGGCTCCATTCTTTGACTGTTCTCCACTTCCTGATCTTGAGAAGGCTTTTAACCCATCCACTTTGGCTTCATATCTCCCTTATAAAAATCAACTTACTATTTTTAGTAATTATGAGAAATCAAGTCCCTGATCTTAAACTAGATGTCGTGGCTTAGTTTTCCTCTTTCTCTTTGTGTTCCTCATTCCTTTTGGATCAAATTTCTATTTTTAGAAAGTTTATCGAGGGCCCACATACTATTTTTAGTAAGTGCCAAAACTGTCTTTCTAGTGAATTCTCAGTTGTAGTTTACCTCCAATGTCTTTGTCTCCTTCGCAGGTTTTTCTATTGATGACTTTCCAAAAATAGTAGTTCATATGTAGTACACCTGCCATTTTGAGAAAGTTGGCCTCTCGGGAGTTGGATTGACGTGGAATGAAGTTTTTTGATATGGGTTTTCACCCAATATCATCCCTCTGAGAATTTCGGGCCCGCCCGCTTAATAATCCAGGAGATTTTAAAGTTTTAATTTTTAGACCTGGTAGTGCTTCTAGGTACGGTAGCCATTAATGGACCTCAAAATTGTAGGTCTGGTTTTCTCCTCTATTTGTGAAGAAAAATATATTTTTGATGTGGGTTTTTTCTTCTGGTGCTTCACGTGTGATCTTACTTTAATCCGACAGCCAGTTTGACAGGAAATCCCACTTCTTTCTTCGTTGAACCAGAGAAAGGAGATTTCTTCGTTGTGGATATTCTGTCGCATGTGGGGGGAGTTTGAAGGCGTATTTTTTATGGTCTTGGATAGAATAATGAACAGAAATAAATGGTTTATCGATTCGTGCACTGGTTTTCAAGCTTTGTTTAGATTTCCATTTTTTAGCTATGGGGATTTTGTTGTTCTTCGTTTCTCCTTAGCTTGATGAGGATTCCTTCTGAGACCTATGCATCACCATGGGAAAGGTATTTCAGTTAATTTTGTTTATCTGATCTGAGCATTCGTAATGGTGGAGTGATGATAGAATGTTGCAGAGGAAGAATGGAGGAATGGAGTGCACATATAACTGTTAGAAGTTAGAAGCGGGAAAAAGTGGCACTTGCAAATTTTTTAAAAAGATATGCACAAGTAGGGCTTGGGAAAATTTTTCATGCTTTCTTTCCCTAACCTTAGGGACATGAGGGACATGAATTTCCACAAATAGCAAGACGACGACACGTGGCACTAGATCCAATGACAAGGAATGAAGGAGGAAAAAGCTTATTTAAAGCACTAGAAGTTGAAAGGAGGTCACATGGGTGTCCAAAAGACTCCTCCTAGGGTCTGGGAAATTTTTCCATGTCTGATGTCCCCCACCTCAGGTACATAAGGGACATCAGTTTCCACGGTGGTCCTGGAGGTGACACGTGGCGCTCGATCCAACGACAGGGAATGCATGCTCCAAATAAGCACCTGGGGGCTGAACTGCGGTCACGTGAGTGTCCAGAAGACTCCCTATGGGGGCTGGGCACATTTTTCAAGGTATGATGTCCCCCACCTCAGGTGCATAAGGGACATCAATTTCCATGGTGGTCCTAGAGGTGACACGTGGCGCCCGATCCAACGACAGGGGATGAATGCTCCAAGAATGCACCTAGGGGCTGAACTGTCAAGTCTGAAGGTCATATGAGGGCCCCAGAGGTCACATGGGGGATGGGAAAATTTTACAAGGGCTGATGTACCTGACCTCAGGGATTTCAGGGACATGAAATCCACTTAAGCTCCTCGGTGCTGACATGTGTCCTCTCGAAAAAATGACTAAGTCTTGAACTGCCTTTGAGAGGGTAACTTAGAATGAAGATAACTTGAGCTCCCGGTGGAATTTCTTGGTGAAATTTATATATCCTAACTAGAAATGGAAGTTTGAATCAAATTATGTGGGTCTCCAGTCTTAATTCAACCATATGATCCCTAAAAAATATGATTTTTGATCTAGGACTCCACTTGTGCCTGAGAAAAACTGCCTTCCAATCATATGCGCCAAGGTGTTGTGAAAAATATTATTTCACCATTATGTAGGTCTTGGAATAATCTTTTTGAAGATGTTTTTTTTACTTCTAACTCCATCTGGAGCTCCCGTAATCTTCTTCTGAAGCCCAATAACTGTTTTAGGCCTGTGTACTGCTTAGGCTTGTGAACCCTGTTTTTACTCGATTGCTCCAAGTCTTTCAAAACTTCCCAAATCCTTCCAAAATAATTTCCATGATGTTATAATGTATTTCAATTCATGTCCATGTTTAATTTGGCCCTTCTATTCCACTCCAGGGGGTTGAATCCAGTCCTGGGAAGGACAGCGATAGCCCTTCCCAATACTGCCAGAAGATAACATCTTTTCAGAACTCCCTAAAATCACCTAGGGGGAATGAATGGAGATTTACTAAATCACCTAGGGGACCAATTTGACATCAAATAGAGGGTGATCAGACTACATGGATTTGACTTGGGGTTCCTGAAGAATGATAAAACATGAAAATTTCAACATCTGGGTATAGTTGTGCTCAGAAATTGTCAATTTCCCTATTGCACATTTTCATGACAACAGTTGGCTCTAGCTTGGGGACATGACATGGACTGAGCACAGTGAAGACATGACATGGGAATCTAGAATCTCAATTTTAGACCATATAATTCGTTGACTAGTGCCTTATCCATTGGGCCCTGCGGAGTCATGTACAACTTCTAGAAAGGAAGATTAGAAGAAGGAAACACACACACACAAAATGATAGAAAGGAAACACATGAAACACACAACAGGAAGGGAAACACACACAATAGAAAGGGAAAAACACCTATCAATCACCTATGGTACAAAGTGAGGGACAACCCACTTTCACTGAAGTACTTTTTATTTCTCAAAAGTTACCCCTGAAGAGGCAACACCGAATGATGATGTTCTGCGAAGCCGTTGACAGGTTCCAGAAAGTATCCTCCCCTCCTCAGCTGCTTATGAAATATAGGTGCTTTCACAATTGTCTGTGTACTTAGTAGGAGTGATTCCATGTGAGCTTCTTGATGCTCAGGTCCTTGCTTGGAAACTTCACTTATCTTCATGTTCTTTGAAAGTTGGTTTCATGTGTCAGTTTCCTTCCATGTTTATCCATATAGCTGATTCTCCATTGAGCATCTCATCACTACCCCAATTCTGATTTTCATTCCAATTCCTTGAACCTTCTGAGTTAATTTCTTTCCTGGGTCTATGCTCATTGACATCTTCTCCATGAGAAACATTTGATTCATCCTTTATCTTACTCCTTGAGGCATTTGAGTACTGAAGGAGGGATGCAGGAAAACTCATACTTGTCTTGTATGTTCATGGCACGAGTGAAGAGATCAAGAATCAACTTGGGGTCTTCCACTACTTCTACTGCATCCAAGATTTCTTGTACGAAGTTATGCTTCATCATTTCTTGTAGCTCCTCTTTGTATGCCTTTGAAGAATATTTATTTTGTAGCTCAAGGAAACTACGCGGAGGGATTACCTCATCATTTTGGGAATCACTGCATTCTATCAATCCTTCATCAAAAGTATCTTCATCCTCGGAGGTCTTGAAACTCCTCTCTTCAATTTCTTCATCATGGAAAGAGTATTCATCTTCAAATGGGAAAGAAAATTTCTCCATTTTGTTATTGCATCCATCAATCATTAGCTCCAAGAGCGGCATCATATATTTCATCTTTCCTTATCTCAATATGGCCAACCTTCACATTGGTTAAGGCTTCCAAATCAGCTTCATGCTTGTCTTTCAAATTTGTGGCTTATATCAAGAGCTCGAGACTGAGCTCAGGATCTTCAGTTTCTTCTGTAGCTTCTAAGTAGTTCTTGTATAGACATTTCTTTCAAAACTTTCACGGGCTCATCATAAGCTGAGTTTTGTCTCTTCCATAGATGGCTTGACTGAGATCATCTTCATCTTCAAATGGGAATGAGAATAAATCTTCATCAGAGAAAAGCATATAAGCTGATTTTTCTTCTTGAAAATCATCAAGAACCATTTCCTCTTCTTCATGGTTTGCATCATCTAGCGATTCGGGGCTGCCCTCTTGTAACTCGAATCTCCTCAAGGCTTCTTCAAAATCCAAATCTCTTTGGGAAGGCATGTCTAGGCCTATCAAGATGGGGATATCCTCTTCTTCCTCAGTTGCCACAAAGTGATTCATCTTCCTGCTACCTTGATACAAGATGTTAGCTTCTGGGATTCCAAAATTTTGTACTATAATTTCTCCATGTCTCCCTTCACTGGTATGGTTGTAAAAGACCAATTCATCTGAATTTTCCCTCCCAAATCTCGGCAGAAATTTCTACTCAGCAACATTCCAAATGAGGCTGGGATGTCTACTACCAAAATCATCACTGAAACTTTCTTGTCTAGAAATCTGGCGAGAGCCACCTGTGCATCTTTAACCTTCCCTACAAGTGAGACCTTTTTTGATTCCAAAGAGTAACAAGAGCCACTAGGTGGATTCATTGTAAGTTTAAGAGCCTTGGTGACCTTCAAAGGCATCACATTGTCTAAGGCATTAATCTATTATGCAATTGTTCAGTACATATTCTCCAACAAGAAGGGAGACGTAGAAAGGTTCAACTTTATCAGTATTTGATGCACTCAGAGAAAGCATGTTCTATGAGGGAGGTGTAGGTGAGTTTGGTAGCATGCCTTTGGAACGATGAGCTACATCATTGGGTGTTAGACTACCACTCCTGATATATTGGACGAACCTCTCAAATTGTTCAGGATGAGTCCGCAAATATTTGGTTTCAGTAATCTACACTTTGGCTTTGTTTGCATATTCTATGAAGTCAAAGGGAGTAGATGTGGACAAGGGGGGTGAAGGGACTACTTTTGGAGTCAGGATAGGTTTAGGAGTAGGATTTCATGTTCAAGGAATGGAGGGTATTTTGAAAGGCACACTAGAAGCTTTCAAGGAATTAGATATTTTAGGAGTAGATTTGGGTTTAGAAATGGAAGAGACATTGGAAGACTTACTTGGGATTTTATAAGTCTTCTTACTTGCTACGAGATCAGGATCTAACAATGTCAGACTTCATGGAAGATGGAAGTGGGGATCCTCGACTGATTATTTTATTTTTCAGAGTCACCATAGGAGGATCATCAATATTCTTTTCTTTTGCAGCAGTGGAGGGAGATGATCTTTTCTTAGACTGAGAACGAGTGAATACCGTGAATGAGAAACTGGGTGCATCTTCTTCATAACCTCCAGAACACTCACAAAATCTGATTTGTGTATCATTCTCAAACTCATCACTTTCTTGGAAATCGCCACCTTCACTTTCTTGAATCTTCTTCACTTTCTTGTAATTTACGTTCATGGGTGGGGCCTCCAAGGAGAGCCTTTGGGGTGCTCCTATAATCTGATTTCTGTTGCTTCTATGAGAAGAAACTCGTTCAAATAATTCCCTCTTCAAAGAGGCCATCTCATTCATAAAATTTTGCAGCGATGGATTAGTAATCTCATCTTCAGGATGTTGGGCCTTGCCCTTTGATGGATTCTTGATCTTTCCAGAGAGGATGAGATCATCATCCAATTTAATGGACCTCCTTTGTGCTTCTACAATTTTCCTCAGTTGAACTCTTCGTAGGAGAAATCCTACCTTCGGGTATTGAGCATTTATGAAGAATCTTTTGATATTGTTCTAAGAGGGTGAATCTTCTTTCGGTATCCTACGAAGCAACCGTTTGAAACGAGCCATGAAGTCTCTCATTGTTTCACTTTCTCCTTTCCTCATTTGAGCCAACTGCACCAAGAGGTCTTAAAAATATTTAGTTGATTTAAATTTTTCCTCGAAGTCAGCCTTGATGTCATCCCAACCAGTGATGGATCAGGAAGGTAGGAGGTAGAACCATTATGTTGCTTTTCTTAGAGGGAATCCATGAACAATCTTACAGCAACATATTCATGCTGGAAACCATTGATAGATCGTGAAGATGGGGTTCAAGAGCAAGTGGGCATGTATTCCTTCCCCATGGAACAATGGGTTGAGGTCTTTCTTCTTTGTCCTCCATCATTTCTTCTGCTTCTATTTCTGATCTTACTTCTTCAAATTTTTCTTCTTCCATGAACTCGATGTTTAATGATGGTTGAAAAATTGGAGAATTTGAAGGATTTTGGATAGGATTTCTAGGAGAACTACTCAAAGTTTTCGATGGAGAGGAGGCTTGAGAGAAGAAGTATGGGTTATCTCTAATTTGTTCTTGTTGATTTTTTGAAGCCTCAAAATTGAAATCATCAACACCTCTTGACCTGATCAACCTGATGTGTCTTCCTTCAGCTAGCTTTTGAAAACTTCTGCAGTCAGAACACAAAAGGGCATTATGGAATGTGAAAATTCATGTGTAGAATTCAGCATTGTATCTTTCGGCAATAGATTTTCATGAACTCCCTTTTTTTATTTTTTCAATATTTGATTTTTTTTTAATTTTTTGGACCTTGCAGTCATATATTGGGTGCAGATGCTACTAAAACCCTCCCATGGTGGGCACCAAAAAATGTTGGCGAGAAAATTTGTCATGTGGAAAAACTTGTTGATTTCTTGCCAATGCTCTGGGAATCTAAGTCCCTCTACTTAACCAGTGCAACTTCCGTATGTGCATGCACCTGAAAATGTGGTTTTATGTGGTGGCCTTTTGATGTAGGATCCAATAGGGGCACTCCAATGACCCTGTGGTAAAGCTAGCAATCTATTACTAGGGAATTCTTCGTCTGTAGTATGGGAAAGGGGAGTGAGAAAAGAGGTAAGAGAACTAATGTTACAGGTAGAAAATTAGATTCCTTCACGCACTAGTTAGAAACTTCAAGACATGTATTTATGAGAAGAAACAACTCTGTAAATAACAACAAGACCAAATAGAATTTATCGATCACAAAGTATCAAGAAACCACTTAGTTAAAGAAAGCTGGAAACTCCTTCTTGTATTAATTGCTCAAACCAAAGTTATATATAATGGAGAAATAGATGAAATTTGAGAATGAGGGGAATGGAAGAATTTGGCTATCTCCTTTGTTCTCTCAAGGTACAATATACTCTTGATTTTACAAGATAAATCACCAACCCTTTGCAATGGGAATGGCGTTACAATTTATAGAATGAGAGGTGACTTATCATCTTCCTCATGACCCTCCGTATGCCTTAATATGACTTAAGATTGTTCATATTCCACTTTAAATATTTAAGTCCCTTTTATAATAGCAACGTGACTTAATTTACATTATATTTCTAAAGTTGTTTAAGTCATATTAAAAAGTGTAACCCTGAAAGCAAAAATATAACATTGAAAAGAGAGAGTGTCATATGAGAAGCGAAGAGTGAGAGAAAGAAGAGGAAGAAGAAGAAGAAAAACTATGTTGAAGGATAAGTTACTACAATGGACTTGGCTCCATTCTTTGACTGTTCTCCACTTCCTGATCCCGAGAAGGCTTCTGACCCATCCATTTTGGCTTCACGTCTCCCTTATAAAAATCAACTTGCTATTTTTAGTAAGTATGAGAAATCAAGTCCCCGATCTTCAACTAGATGTCATGGCTCAATTTTCCTCTTTTTCTTTTTGTTCCTCATTCCTTCTAGATCAACTTTCTATTTTTAGAAATTTCTCAAGGGCCCACTTACTATTTTTATTAAGTGTCAAAAAATTCCATTCTGGTGAATTTTGAGCTGTATTTTACCTCCAATGTCTTCGTCTCCTCTGTAGGTTCTTCTATTGCTAACTTTCCCAAAATAACAGTTCCTATGTAGTAGACCTAATATTTTTAGAAAGTTGGCCTCTGGGAGTTGGATTGATGTGGAATGAAGTTTGTTGATATGCATTTTTTCCCAATATCCCTCCTCTACAATTTCAAATCTACCTACTTAATAGTCCAGGAGATGTTAAAGTTTTAGTTTTCAGACCTGGTAGTGCCTCTGGGTACGGTAGCTATTAATGGACCTGAAAATTGTAGGTCTAGTTTTTTCCTCCATTTATAAATAAATTTATATTTTTTATGTGGATTTTTTCTTCTGATGCTTCACGTGTGATCTTACTTCAATCCGACAACTTGTTTAATGGGAAATACCACGTCTTTCTTCGTTGAACCAGAAATGAGATTTCTTCATTGTGGCTACTCTGTCACATGTGGGGGGAGTTTGAAGGTGTATTTTTTATGGTCTTGGAAAGAGGAATTAACAGCAATAAATGGTTCATTTATTCATGCACTAGATTGCAAGATTTATTTAGCTTTCCATTTTTTAGCTATGGGGATTTTGTTGTTCTCTTCTTTGTTGTTCTTCATTTCTCGTTAGCTTGATGAGGATTCCTTCCAAGTCCTGTACATCACCATGGGAAAGGTGTTTTAGTTCCTTTGTTGATCTGGTCTGAGAATTTTCAATGGTGGAGTGATGGTAGATTCTTGCAGAGGAAGAATGGAGGAATGGAGTGCACATATAATTGTTAAAAGTTAGAAGGGGGAAAAAGAGGCACTTGGAAAAATTTCAAAAAGATATGTATAGGTAGGGATTGGGTGTATTTTTCCATGCTTGATGTCCCTGACCTCAGGGACATGAGGGACATCAATTTCCACAATGAGCAAGATGGCGACACGTGGCACTAGATCCAACGACATGGAATGAAGGAGGAAAAAGCTGATTTGAAGCACTGAGAGCTGAAAGGAGGTCACATGGGTGTCCAAAAGACTCCTGGGGGTTGAATTCAGTCCTAGGAAGGCCAACAATAGCCCTTCCCAATACTACCAGAAGATAAAATCTTTTCAAAACTCCCTAAAATAACCTAGGGGGAATGAATGGAATTTATTAAATCACCGAGGGGACCAATTTTACATCAAATAGAGGGTGAATAGACTAATGGATTTGGCTTCGAGTTCTTAGGAATGATAAAACAAGAAAATTTTGACTTCTGGGTATAGTTATCATGCTCGAAAATTGTCAATTTCCCTGTTGCACATTTTCACGACAATAGGGTGTAGGAGGTCTAGAAGGAAAAGTAGATGGAGGAAGAGGGTGAGTTACCCACGGGAATAATGGGGGTGTTGTGAAAGTATATGACGTGCGTCGTACTTGGGGTGTGAGGTAAAATGACTAAAGTGTAGTGGGTAGTGAAGCAATTGCTGAGGGTATTGGAGGTATTAGTGGTAAAGAGACTGTAGGTGTGGGTGTAAGTCACGTTGTGTGCCTGGGTAGGTTAGAGGTTTGTGAGGAAGGAATGGGTTTTTGTGCTTTTGGTTTATTCATGGGTAAAGGTTTCTTGACTTGTGGGGAAGTTGAGGTCTTAGGACAGACGAGATAAGTGTGGGTGTGATTGGTGCAGTCTGGGTATGAGGTCAATGAGTTTGTTTCTTTGGTTTAGGTGTCAAAGCATCTATGTTATGGATGTTGGAGGATGTAGCTAAATCTAGTTTAATAGGTGGATGAGTAAGGCTGGTGGTCGGGGTGATGCCTAAAGTGGTAATAGGTTTAGTTGAGGCAAATTTTGTAGGTGTGGGTTTGGGTTTAGATGTAGGTCAGATTATGGGTAAGGGTGTGGTTTGAGTGCTAACAAGTATCATGGAAGGGGCTGCAACAGAAGTGGTTGTATTTGGTTTGATTGGTTGAAATGTGCTTGGGTAGATAGTGGAGGTATCGGTGAGGGATCTCTACATCTGTGTTGATACGGTGAGTAAGAGGTGCCCCTGTAGTAAAGCCCTATCCACATAATCTAAGTGATCGACCAAACATGAGAACGAAAAATCTGTGGGTGGAGTTGGTGAGGACCTAATGGCAATTCCCATAAAATGTGTCTTAGAGATTGGGAATTGGCTAGCTTCAGCTTCCATGGGTAAGAGAGCTGAAAGTAGGTCTGCAAGATTCTGGGTAGCTGATGGAGAATGCTCGCCAAGAGACAAAGGTATCTCAACTGGGTCTATGATAGGTGGAGGAGATGATGGGAGCTCCTCTATAAGTGGAGGAACAGATGGGCATGCCTTTGTGGGTGGAGGAGGTAATGGGTTCTCCTCTGTGGGTGGAGGAGGTAATGGGTACTCCTTTATGGGTGGAGGAGGTACTGTGGGTAAAGGTTCTCTAAGTGGAGAAGCCAGGGGTGAGATGGTCTTGATGTTAGTGGAATACCCCTCCGTAGGTGATGAAGGAGATGAAAGGTGTTCCTCTATTGGTGAAGGAATAGAAGAGGTTGGTTCTAATGTGGAAGGAGGATTTCAGGATAGGATCTCCTCTATGGAAGGAATATGGGGTAATTGGGAGGTGACAGGTACCTCGTTAAAGATAGCATGAACCTCACGGGTATGGGTATCATGAGTTGATGTCTCCCCGGTTTGATTGGATGAAGGGGCATGATTAGGAAAGGGTTTTTTGAATATTTGTAGATTTTGGTTGGGGGTGGCATTGGTATTATCCACAGTTAACTCACCTTTCTTGAGCATTTCTTCGACAATATTTTTTGAAGTGATGTAGTTGCCATCACTATGACCCTTTAATTGATGATATTTATAGAAATCATGTTCTTTATACCATGTGAGCATGGGGCGAGCAGGGTCAAAACTAGTGTGTGATTTTATAGGTGGAAGGGTGATGGCTCTAACTTTGATAAGCTTTTCTAAGAAAAAAGTGTAAGGTTCCCCAATTGGGGTATATTTTCACTGCTCTCGTTTGAATTTTAAAGTCTAGACATGTGAGAAATTAGATGAGGGTGTAGCTTGATTTGATGGATGAGCTGGGCCAGCCATGAATACCACTGTGTTAGTGGTGCCCTTAGATTTTGAAGAATTGGTTTGTGGTTTGGAAGAAGAAGAGGTATCATTTGACTTGAATCTCAAATTCTTATTACGTAATTGGATTTTCTTCTCTTCGATGGCCTGAATCTCTAACTTTTATGCCATAGTGAATTCCTCATTGAATGTTTGAAAGGTTTGGACCTGCAAGGTTGGGGAGATATGTCTAGCACAAGCTCATGTGAAGAGCTCAATGAGTTCAATTTGTGGAAATTGGAAGGTAAGCTGATTGATTAGGCTGCACCAGCGAGTGACAAAATCTATGATAAATTCATCCTCGTACTGATGTGTGGAATATAGATCAGTCATGGTAACCTTCTTGACAATACTAATAGAAAAATGATCCAAGAAGGCTTGGGATACCTAATTGAATGAGAATATAGAGTGTTTAGGTAACCCACTATACCAATCTAATGCAGGTCCAGTGAGGGACATGGGAAAGGTTCTCAAAAGCAAGGCATCATCATGAGTGATCAGATAACACCCATGTTTGAATGACCACAGATGTTGTTGTGGGTCTTCTTTGCCATTGTAATGATTGAATTTAGGCATTTCCCAATGCACAAGGTATGAACGGATAGGAATGGATGGGTGAATAGGATCGTTGCAAATCTCATTGTAGGTGAGAGTGTTGCAGAGAGCTAGAAACTGATGCCTCCAATGTCTGCATCTTGTCCAACATCAATTTAATTAGGTCATTGGTGGGTTGTGATGATTGGATGCCTCCTATAGCATGAGAGGTTGGTTTTGGGCATATAATAGGGGTGGTAGCATTCTAGTGTATGGGGCTACCATGTAAGGTGGTGGAGAAGAAGGAAGTGAAATAGGGGGTACATACCCAGAATGAATAATAGATGAAACAAGAGGTTGTTGGTAGTATGTATATGGGGGTGGAAGGGTCGTGGTAACCCTAGTGGCAATAAGGGCTAATGATTGTGGAATGGAAAGAACCACATTCTGAAATGGGGTAGGGTCACCGACACTCAGAGGTGGTAATGTAGCTAGAGGTATGTGTGAGACATTAGGGGTAGATGAGGTTGTGTTTGGGGTAGTCATCGAGGGTACGGTGGATGTAATCGGTGCCACATAGGTAGCAGATGTGGTAGTCATATCAGGTATAAGACCTAACTGCGAAATGACCAGGGGTAAGGTGGATGCGGGTAGCACGAAGCCAAATAGGGCCGATGCGGGAGTGGGTGTGAGAGTCGGAGGGATAGATATGGGCATGTCGTATATCAACTGACCCAAGGCATCTCGAGTGGATGAGTGGGAAAGGTAAAACTACAAGGAGGTAGGGTTCTGGTCAAGGAGTCATGAGAACTCCTCATCTCTGGTAGTGATAGTAGTAGGTTGGATGGGATCCATGGCTGGTGATAAAATAGAAGGTGGTGAAGGACTAGGTGGGAGTGGTTGACAACTGGCGTGGAATACGAGGGTGCTTGCTTGTCTTCAGGTCAACACCATGTGAACCAGTATTGATCAGGTAGGGTTACTTCTCTGTAAATGACATAGAAAACAACAAGAATAGGTGAATCTAGTGATAAAAAGTAGATTAAGTACCAAATGTTGGTTGGAATGTGAAACAGGCTAACCGTTGTTGGTTAGGGAGAACTAACGCCAGTGAGGGGTAACCACTGCCGGTTACTGTAGAAAATAAAAGTGAGTAAATAGCGAGGTAGAAGGTAAAATCTAATAGGTATGCCAAATCTGAGAATGTTTAAAATGTGAATGGGGATAATGACAGTGATAGGGACTATGAAAAGTGAAAGAAAATGAAGCAAAATGTCCTTTTGAGTAGGTTAGCAAAAGGACCTGGAACCCATGTCGGTTTGATATAACCGATGGTGGTTAGAGGTAACCGATGATGGTTACTGTGAAATTGAAACAGTGATGAAAGAAAGTGGTTGTGAATTAAAATTTGATGTAGAATCAGACCCAGAATTCTGGGAATGATGATGATATGGCCCAGGCACACTCAGGTGAAGCTGGAATACACCAGTTATGATGAGGAGCGTGCAAGGATGAACAAAAAAGAGTGATGAACGTGATCTCTCACCTCAAAATGCAAGCCAAGTAGAAACACTAAGAAAATGTGATCCTAGGAGTGCCTTTTCTATTATGTTTGTGTAGCTTATGCTATTTAGGGACTGACACATGAATTGTGAAATAGAGTTTTTGGTGAGGATGGCTTCCTACAAAGAAGGAGATCTAAAAGGTGAGGTTTCAGGTATGTTATGGTGGGGGCGGGCTTTGCTCTGAAGTATGACTCGACAGAGTAGCGAGTTGGGTGCCCACTATGTCGTGATCATGTGATCACCTACAACTTCTTCCAAGTAAGATGTTGTTTAAGAATGTATGTATTTTGAATTTTTTTGAGGTTTGGTAAGACTCAGAGAAAGAGAAAAGGATAGAAGTGCTTTTCTACGATTCGTTTGTCAACCATCAGTTGGTCATGACTTCCAGCGTATAGGTTTCCCTCAATTAATGTGAGCTAATGCAATAAATCAGAATGGAATGCAATTATTTTTAAACCCAAATCAAAAATGTGAAATTGGATGACACAATAAGATGAAGAGGAAGAGGGATGCTCTTTCACTACAATGCAGAAAACATGAAGAAATGTTTCTTTTTAATTACACCAAAAGAAAAGTTTCCTTTAGAGAAAATAGAAAGAGAAGGTGGGTTACCAAGCAAGAAAATTAGTGTGTATGCTTTTTAGAAGGGAAAAAAACACACAATTTTTTCCTAGGAATCAAAGAAATGCAAGGAACCCTAGATGGGTCCCACCGAGTGTGGCAAAATGTTCACTTGATTCTTAGATCGTTTCTTTGAACTGTTGATGAAACAGATAGGTTAATAGGCATAGGAGGAATACTTGTTCAAATGTTGGTTGATGGGTTGTTGCATGCGTATGACTTCGGATCCACAGCTGATTGTGAGAGATTCCTTTTGGCTAGAGGAACTACCTGAAATGAAAACAAGACCACCATAAGGAATTAAACAATATGGGTAGTGAATTGCCTAGCGTATGCTAGATCTGGGAAGTATGATACTTCCTAGATGGCTGTCAGTCCACTGTTTTAAACAATTTAATGTTGTAAACAAATTAAATCCTATTGTTATTTTAAAATGATTTAGGTATCTCACTTAAAAACACAATAAGAAAAATAGATCTAATCTAACAGGCTAAGCTAAAATAGAATCCAAAGGTCAAATGATTGGTTCTGGGTCTCTGCAGGTCTGATAAAGGTCTCTGATAGATCACAGGTGAATGGGGGTGAGATGAAATTTGGTGGGTAGGTCTATGTTCTAGGCTGTGTAGGAAAATACAAAAACCGCTGTCGGTCAGGGGTGAATGATGGCAGTTAGGTGTAACTAGTGCCAGTTATTGTGAGATTTGAAAATGTCACAGAACAAGCTGTGGTCTCCTTTGTGATTACACAAAGGACTTTGGTTAGTCGGCATGAGGTATTGGGTGATGGGAGTAGGATTTTTTCGATGTTTTAATGGGTATATGGAGGTGAAAATGTTGGAGAAGGTCAATAGGGGGCAAGATAAACAATGGATAATAAAATGATGATGAAATGAAATAAACCAGGAAAGTATGATGTTGTACTTACTTGGATTCTGTTCCTGAAGGCCTGTGTGTGAGGGATGGAGGTGCTGATGATGGGTTTGAAGGTTGCAAGTGATCACCAACTAAAGAAAAGCTTCTGTATGGGCTGCATGTACACTCCTCTTTGCTTGGATAGATCAAATCATGGCTGGGATGGATGTGCAAGGAGAAGATGCTCAATCTCCTTCCTTGGATGTGAGTTTTCACTGGAATTTTCTCTTTGAAGATGTAGTTATCTCTCTGAGATGTGTTCTTGCTCATCAAATTTCTCCTAATGTTTTTCCAAGTTCCAACCTCCAAGTTCCAACCTTGAGAATAAGGTAGTTTAGGGGTTAAAAGGGGTAACCGACGACAGTGGTCTGGCTTAACCAGAAATGGTTAGAGGTAATCGACATCGGTCAAGGTGGGATTTCCTAGGTTTACTAAACTAGGGAGATCCTCTTGATTTCCTTGGATCTTGTGTCATTATCCCACGGATTAGACTGGGAGTTTCTTGTGAGCATGCGGGAATGTGGTTAGAGGGAATGTAGGCATTGATTTTTAGGGTTTGGGTAAGTCTTAGTTAGTTATGGGAACTTGCTAAGAATAGGTCTTAGGTTGAGTTGGCTTAGTGAGGTGTCTAAGTGAACTGTATGTGTAGATATTATTTAAATAAGATATTTAAATAATAAATATAGTGAGGATAATGCATTAATTTAATTAAATTAATTAAATTAATATTAGTGGGGTGAAGGGGTCATGGCTAGGTAAATGTAATAAAGGGTGCTTATATGTCGAGGGACAAAAGGGGAGTGTGACCTAATTTTAGTGTCTACACATACTATCAAGAAAAAACTAAGTATACATCATACATGAATGCTAAGTTAATCATCACATATTGTAATCATCAAATGGGGTCACAAGAGTTTATTATTTAATTATCAAAATATATTCCCCCCCACACCCATATCATATATCATCTCATACACTAGTCTGGCACCTTCACATGAGCAAATAAATTTGATGTTATAACTACAAGATCTATTTATGGAAATAAAAACACAGTGAAACACATGCAAGTAAAAAGGATCCCACATACTTGTCCAATAGTGAAAACCAAGATATATGTAGTAATATTTCCATCCATAAACTCCATCAAGAAATAATAAATAATGTCCAACATCTCATAAGCACATATATCATGTCAAAAGAATGTCCATATATATACATGTGTATGGTATGTCTATATCAAAAATGGGTATACATCACTTCTATACAATAAAAAAGCCTTCATCATAGGCATGTGTCAAAAATGCTATAAAAATAAAGAATGATGTACATTGAGCATAGTCAACCCATAGCCTTCATTAAGAGGCGTATGTGAAAATAAAATAGTCAAGGCTGACTTGATCTCTCCGATGGGGTGGTTGGTCTATCTCATGGTGGTGGCATAGCATGAGCATCGCTAGGTCTCACTAGCTATGGCTACTCCACTAAGGCTTAAGGCCTCTTGAATCTAGTCTCTTTGCTTGACTGCTAGCTATAGGAAGGTGCCCACAACTCATTCGGCACTACCTCAAAGTACAACAATCTAGAGTAGGATGCTTTACCCTCTATTATAGCTAAATCTTGTGCATCTGGGTAGTCACCACTGTGCCATCTGTGCATCACAAAGATGCTATCTCTATTGAATCTTGGGAAAGCTCGACCTGGCCCACTACACACTCTTCTCTCAACCTATCTCACTCCAGTATCACTGGCTGCAGTTAGGCTTGTGTCTACTGATATAGGCTAATCACCTAAGCCATATTTGAGGCCATCTATCATATATGCTCAAAGTGAACAACACTACCACCTCCCTGGCCAGCCTGAGCCCGAGCCTGATCTTGCTCAGCTGTCACTACTAAAATATGGACTCGAGCCTAGTCTCTCTCTACTGTGACCTGGTCTCGCTCTGTTAGAGCCTGTTGTAGCTATTGCTATAGAGTGGCTTCCGGTGCCACTAGGGCTTGTCCCTATGCCACTCTAGAACAATGCCCCTTCTCTCATAATATTAGCTAGGGAAACTGTGCAAGTTTATGTCCTGGTCCTTGTGGCCTCAGTCCCTACACCTGTGTTGTACCCTCCTCATCATGTGGTAGCCCATCAAATGGATCCTCTAGGTCACGAGCTATTGCACCCTCCCTCATATCACTGCCATGCCAAATATTTCTTAGTGGATAAGCATTTGTTGACCAGGCCTCATTTGGGATAGTCAAGCGCCTGGGTAAAACAATAGCACACAAAGTCCATTGATCTGCAGTGGTGTCCGGATCTCTAACCTATAGCGCTGGATCCCATAGTGGAACCACTTATAAGAAACTAGCCCTAGCTCAAGTCACCTATAAGTGAGGCCCCATAGTCAGCCTCTCAGAGTCTCGATGGGCATACCACATATCTGGTTGTGGGACCCCCTACACCATGCCTAGCTATCGCTGACATCTGTCTACCCTGTATAACTCAATGATGTAACTACGACTACCAAGAATGAAATGCTCTACTATATAAATGCTGAGTTCTAATGCATCCTCTGACCATTATATCTTCCTGTAGGGTCTCCATATGATATCCCTGTCTAGTACCTCATCAAACTCTTGGTGATATCTATATAAACTACCTATGTGACCTCATATGTTGCCACCTACTGAAACCCATGCCATATAATACGGATCCTCTGGAGCTCAGACATGTAAAGTGTCTATGGGGTGCCCAATAGTAATGTGATCCCATGCCCAAATATTTAGTAGTGAGGTAGGCCCCACCGTCTTCTAACAGTGGTATGTAATAAGATGAAGATCCCACTATAAATGTTCCAATATGCACTTGCCCCAACAATAATGATCACCGCTAAAGATCCTATGTACTAGTGTCATCATCTCTCTCGAAAAGGATGTCCCAGTCTTATCAGTGAGAATAAACTGACTGATAAGTGACATAACATATAGAGTCCCCCGGTGTAGTGTCTGGTTTGTGATACAATCATGTAGTTCAACAGTCATACCATCATGCGGTATATCATCTCGGTCAAACAAATCACTAACAACTACCCTGATCTGTTCTAGGTCGGAAGTATACTCGTTTAATGAACCCAAGATGGGCACACGGAGAATTCACCACACGTCCTCTAGGGTCATGGTCATCTCTCCAATAGGGAGCTTGAAGCACTGGCTCTCGCTATGCCACCACTCCGCTAATGTCATAAGCAGTCCATGATCTAATGTAATAGATGACATCCAGGATATGGGACCTAGGTCCACTGCCTTTAGGAGTATGGAAACTGCACGCTGATCTCGTTGGCATATACTCCCCTCCAGCTATATAATATGTGAATGACAGTCATGCATCTAAAGTACTAGCAGGTATCTCTATAAAATAAGAACACATATCAATTACTAACGTTTCTTCTAAATTCTGGCTATCATTTTAGGGTTAATCCACAAATTGTAAAAATTCTTCTAGTGTCAGCCTTCTTGGCATTTTTCTATTGTTTTCCTCCATTTTCCAAGTGTTCTTGCGTGCCCTCTAGGGCATGTGAATTCCCTTATGGGGTGCATGCACACATTTTGGCATGTGCGTGATCCTTTCGTTGCATGCACATGCACACAACCACTTATGGGCACGTGTGCCATCATTTGCATACCTACATGTATGCACATGTGTGGACCCTAAGCATATACACTCCATATGCCATATATGCACATGTGCGCACATATGTGGCATATGTGCATGTGTATAGGTGTGATTTTGTGTACATGCATGTGTGCGCATGCATGCCAGGAGGCTTGCACCCTCGTTTGGACACCTGTGCCACCTTTAGTGCACCTGCATCCATGTGCGTGCGCACCTTACATGACCCCTAACTTAGTTTCCTAATTCTAAGGGAATTAATTACAAAATTGACAAGCAGGGTTAGGGTACTCACAAAGATGCCATCATCTCCATGTTGCTCGTACCCTCAGACTGTGTCTGCCTGTCTCAATCGGTCCCATGCTCTTATCATCGTTCTCATTGCTGTCAGATCCTCACGGTAAAAACTCAGCTATGGTTAGTAATAAATGAATTGGTCACAGTGATATACCCCCCTGGGTGGGGTATATTAGGCTATTTTCACCACCCGTGATACATGGAGGCTTGTTTTTACCTTCGTTTTCTCCTCTGTTAACCATTAAATAATTATTTTAATTAAATAAAAAAAAATTCTCTTATTTTTCACCATCCTACATTTTTGGCTGTCTAGTACCCCTTTCTTTTCACTAGGACAATTTTTATTTCTCCTAGACGATTTTATTTCTTATCCATACTCTCTTGAATGATTTTTTTTATTTTTTATTTTAAAAAATAATTATTTTTACTAATTTTTCCAATGTGAAGGGACATTATTTGTCGCATGTCTCTCCTTTCTTCCACATGGGGCATGTTCTTTTACATCTAGGTGCTTCATTATATTTCTTCTATTTTCTTCTAATGTCCACAACATTTTAGATAACACAAAACAAATATGTGTGTGTGTGTGTGTGTGTGTGTGTGTGTGTGTGTGTGTGTGTATACATACATACATACATACATACATGCATACATACATACATACATACATATATATATAAACCTACACAAATAGGTAATCTACTTATTACGGATGAAACGTGTGTCTTATGCATGGTATTCTTTCCATATCCTATTGGTTTTTTTCACATCTTCCCCCATCAAACATGACTCACGGATTTCCAGATTCACATCCATTCACAAAGCTAGCTACTTGCTTTGTCTATACTATGGGACACGTCTTATTTCCTAGTGTTGTTTCATTGCACACAAAGCTTTTTACTCATGAACCTGTGGACCTCTTCAACTTTATAACAAAACATTTGTATAACTATCTTGACCATTGATGGGTTGGATATTAGCGTTCATACTTGTTTTCCCTGTTAAATGAGCTTGTTTCCTTCTCGTATCGCATTGCATTTTGTATGTTGCATGGAGTTGGTGTTTTCAGCAATGGATAATTGTTTGTAGTATGGATTTTCATGTCATTCTACTTTTGTCGTATGCTTATATTTTTCATAAGGACCGATAACGTAGATCTTTAGGCAATATGATGACACTGAAGTTATTCCAATACAAAGGCTAGAGGTTAAGTTCTTCTCTCCACTTCTTCATATTTCTTCTACATCACTTTCTTCTCACCCCTAATCTTCCATTTCACCGGGGCATTCTGCCCCCACCCATTCTTCTATCTATTTCTCACCTTTTTTGATCGTCAATCGTCTTCCTTCATCACCCCATTGACACCCGAGGGGGCATCTCTCACTTCTACTATTTTTTCTTCTACCCCTTCAAAATTTTATCCATCTACTATCTTTGAAGTGGCGTCACTTATGCAACCCCAAAGACGGGAAAATGTAGAAACCCATAAGTACGTCCGAGCAATTTAAACACTTAGATTGTGCTAATTATCACCTTTCTTACAAATTGGTGACATATCATTAAAAGCACTCATCTTCTCTCCCATTGTCATTAATTAATTACACTATGATAATTAATTAAGTTACCTATCCAACAAATACCCTAATTAATGACCTTTCATTAATTAATCCTCCTTCTATCTAGACTAATTAATTATTATTAATTAAATATCTTCCCCTTTCATTTAACCAATAAATAAATATTTAATTGATTTAATCCTTTTCTATAGTCTAAATCATGCTAATATTCATCTAAAAGCTTCTATAAGCTTTCACATCTATTAATTAAATCATTTTGATTAATTAAGGACCCCCTTTATCCACGTGAGTCACTAAAGGACAAGCTAAACCCTCCTAAAGTTAACTCAACCCTATCTAAACCCCCCTTATCCATAACTAACTCAACATCTCTATTATCCCACATGCAAAGGGATGTAGTGATTCCTTTGTCCATTGGGCTATATAAAGAGCCCTCCTCCTACCTTTACACTTACACCTAAATTCCTTGAGAAGACAAAAGCAAAGCACATAACAAATAGAATATAAACTTTCCTTTGTTACTCTTGAGAAATTCACCATTTGAAGAGATAAGCCTCCTTTCTTGGATTTTTCCAAGTGCTAGGGTCATTTGGGAATAGTCAAAGGGTCTTATAGCCAAGCTTTGATGAGCTCCCATTCCTAGGTTCTTGAGGATCAAAACAATCAATTTGATTCCCATGGAGTCTACATAGGTCTATTTTCCTTTTGTTGGTAATCTAGAGGAGTAGAGATTTGAATACTTTAGCATGTTAATTTGAAGTTAATGCATTATGCTTAGTATTAATCTTGTTTAGCTCTCATCTTTGATGGTGCTTATATTTTGTCTTAGCTTTGTTATAGAACTATTTAGGTGGTAGTTCTTATTCATCTAACTTAGCTTAAGCACAAATACACGCACACAATCATGACACCTCATGTAGACTCCTATGCCACTTGGGCACCCTTTGACATTAATGCTACTTGACATTAATGAAAACAACAATGACATATGTCTAACATAAAATAAGAGAACTTAGAGGAATCCACGAAAAGTTTGATTCACTTTGGCTTAGAACTTTCAAGATCTGACATTTGTGGAGAAAATATTATTATCTCATCTATTTTGATGGGACTCATCTCCCATTTCCTTATAGTGGGAAGTAATTGAAGTTATATAAATAATGAAACATGTGGCTCCCCTCATTTTACATAGGTGATTTAGGTTTTTTTCATGCCTTGTCTTGTTTCCTTGTGTTCGTGTTTCTCCTATTTTGGTTTGTATTTACCTTGTTCTCTTATGTTATCCCATCTTTCCATTATGGAGAAACATTTTGTATAACCCCTTTATCCTAATGGATAAGGTACTTATCTTTAATAAAATCAAGTTTTTAATGGTTTTACATGGAATTTTTTCCTTCAAGGTTGTTTCCTTCAATATAATTCATGTTCCATATCAGAGCCAATTATTGTCATAAAATTAAAAATTGCAAAATTTTGAGTTAAAAGTTGAAAAAAATTGTTTTGAAAGTCATAATGCTCCTTTTTGAAAACTCCATATTTTAGAACTTAGTATTTTTCTAGGTTATTCAAGTTTATTAGCTAAATAATATTTTGATGGAATAGAGGGAACAATTCCTTGGTTCTTCATGTTCATTGATTTAGCCAATTTTATTTTATTTTGGGAACTGAGTTGGCTAAGTTGGATTTAGGAAAAATAATCAAAACATTCCCTCATTCCCTAATTTCTCCAGTGGAGTGACTTCACTAGCTTAACTTTAGTTTTGGGAGTTAATTAAATTTCATAGCCACAAGTGGAACACATAAAAAAATTCCATGTTTCCATCCCATCCCTGCATCTGCATATCAACTATGTATTAGGCATTCAATTGGATTTTTTATCCATGCACAAAACTATGGGAATATTTCCATGATTATTTTCATTCCTTGCTTCACCATATAGTATTACCTTAGAAAAGTGCAATTGATCATATCAACTTAGGAAGGAACTCGCCAAACATTTCCATGGTTCCTCCTCTACGCCGATTAGCTGAATGAGGGAATTTTATGTAGTTCTACAATAATTTAAACTCACTAAATCTATTTACCACTACATAAAAAACATGTCTCACCAATTCAAAATTATTTATGAAACTTTCCCACAATGTTTTGAGCTCTTTCCATATGTTTTTCTCATACTACCCTAGCCATTGTTTTCCCTCATGTGTAGTCGTTTTTAGGTCAAATTTAATTTTTCAAAATCCAACCGAGTATTGTCATAAATTTATTAATTTCTATCATTTCAGTAAATATTTCATTTATCATTTTCCTTGGTTTTGAGATTTTAACTTATTTAAATTTCTATTTTCCCGTGTTTTTTAAAACTCTCTCCATTTTTACCACTCTTCTACTTGGCTACTGCTTGAAGATTGAGATTATCAAATGGAGCTCTAGTATGCTTTGTATGAGCTTATCTCTTCCCTAAAAACCACCATCCTTGAAATTAGGGATAGTGATATAAAACATATGGACCTAATTAAATAATGGAGCATAATGGAATATATGAAAAGAGAAATTCATTGGCTCAAAGTATCTTTTTCTAGCAGATTAACACATATATGTATTTTTTTCACTTCTGTTTGTGTGTTGATATGGTATTGACTCGTGCATCCTGTTTTGACCCTAAGACAAAATAACTAAAGAATTCAAAAGGTTAGTTAATTAGTTAATTATATGCTTACCATATAAACTTAACTATGGTAATCCATCCCCTTGTATATGTTAAGGTTTTGAATTTGTTCGTAACCCATGTTGCAACCTTTTATTTAAATTATTAGTATATTAGTCACTATGGACACATATGATTTTAAAGTTGTCCATTGAGAATATTTGAATTATCCCACATGTTGGCTCCTGGATGTACACCCACTAGGGAGGATAAAGATGTGGAAGTGGTGGAAAGGTTAGGAAAGGGGTCGAGGTAACAGGAGAGACCTGCATGAGTTGTCATTTTGTAGTTGGGGATGGGGTCTTCCTCTTCTCACTTGACCATTCTCTCTCTGGGACTGATCGGGAGGCACCTTGACAAAGGGTGCGGCTGAGTGTCCTACTGCTTTTGGATCTACCTAGGCCAGGGTAGAGATAAAACAAGGGAAGGGATGGGAAAAATTCCTAATTCTAGTAGGGGAGGTCAATTGAAGGAAATATGTAGCCATAGATTATAATGCTCACTTAAAAGAGTGGTCACGAAGCACTGTAAGTACCTGAGAACTCAGACACGGGCTGTTGAAGATCAATCTTATGGGGTCTTTGCATCAAATCTAGAGAGTTTGAATCTATTAACGTGTATTGATGCCAAGTATCGTATGAAAATGAATCAGCAAGGATACCACACTTAGGATATATAAGATGATTATGTGTCCCACCCATAGATCTTTTGTGAAATGTTATTTTGATACAAAGTCTATGAGATTTTTAATATTAAACTGGAACAACTATTTGGGAAATTATAAGGTGGGGATGGATTTTCAAGAAGAATAAATTTGGACATCTAAAGGGGCAAGGGATTCAATAAATATTCCATCCATCACACCATGACATTCCCATTAATTTGTGACATAGTAGTAGGACAAGGAGAGTTTTCTTGGGGGAAATTTATCACGGGGAAACTTCGAGGAAAAAAATAACCCTAATCCCCTATGATACATCTCAGGACACCTAAGACTAAAGCACCATGTGTGGATTACACTAATTATTCTAGAAATAAGGGACCACCATGACACATAAACAAATCACATGTTCTAGTAAATCAAAAATAAATTTTATAGGATAAAAAATGATATCGCAAAGTACCCCTTTAGGAATATACTCTTTTTCCATCCAAAGAAATGAACCATTACAAAGTGTTAACATATCATTTCTACTCATAATTTAGATGAGATTCTCAAATAAAAAACACATCATTCTACCTCCAAATCATTTGATAATATAACATGACAATAATTGATGTATATTATCTGAAAACAAACCCATTTATTTAGAATAAAACAAGGGATACATGCAAACATGATCTCAAATCTTGCCAATGGATGTACATCTGCAACCACCTTGGCATGAACTTCAAAAAATAAAGGAAAAGCCCAAAAATTCTTACACAAAAGGGGTATGAATTCCTATAGAAAAAACATATTTCTAACTCCTCATAAAGCACTTCCTGTGAGTTCTTCCTCTCCTCTAAAGGGAATTCCCTTAAAAGGAACCATATCCTCTTTTTTGAACTCCTCTTTCCTCTTATACAACCTTATCTACTTAAGGGTTTTAGGGAATATCTCATCGATATTCTAATTCACTCACACCTAGACTATCTCTCGAAGAATACAAGGAATATCAGGGAATATTTCTCCACTCAATCCTTCAATTTTTCCCACCGCCATCTTGCCACCATCATGCTAGCGTGACGAGGAAAAATTTTGTCCACGTCACATTTATTTGATTTTCCACATGAGAATAAATGTGACCCAAAAAATAAGATTAACTTGACAAGACTCTTATTTGAAAATGCAAAAATTATTTACCCTCCAGTGACATGATTCAAATGAATGTTTAATTTGATTTAAATCACACTTGTGTCTGACAATCTCAGAAATATACGAAATTTATGGTGACATGATATTAAAATCACATCATTCTAGAGAAACCTACCTATTTAAATGTGTCTTAATGGGCCTCAAACTACCATCCAAACTTTACAGAGTCTCCTGTATTTCACTTCTACAAATAAACCTTCCTTCATGGATTTATCGACCTTAGGAATGAATCCCTCGGGATTAGAACTCGATAACCTCCAGGTGAGTTTTTTCAGTTGACAAGTCCAAATGAGGATTTTATCAAGTATGTCTTTAGTGTACCCAACATCCAAGATAATCCCCTGGATGTCTCTTATTAGAATGCCATAGTTATTTTCTTTATGAATCAGTTGGCTGAATTATGTGCTTCATTTCAATTTTCCAGACCATGCACTTTCATCTCATCCACCCCAAATATCATCTGAGTATGGAGAATTTGAAGAATGACTGATCCCATCATTTCCATCAAATCCAAAATTATCACCTGCACCTGTATAGGGGATTACTACAGACCTCCTTTATTAGAGACAAATATTTTCATTTCGGTCCCAATGTTCATACCAAAGAAATAAACACCACCTCCAAGACCATAGTTATAATAAACAGAGAGGTGTATCTCAACACTTGAAAATTTTGTGGTTGAAATATAGACTATGGTGGGAACCCAACCTTCCCTCCCGAAGAAACTAAAGGTTTTCCATGATGATTCAGCTAGTGGAGCAACATAACTCTTCGCAACTTCACCTTCCACCATTTTGAGGACTAAGGCATATATAATGAGAGGAATCCCTCTCCGCAAGTGGGTGATCTCACTTGGGAAAAATAAGGAGTTCACCTAGATTCTCAATAAACCACATGTAGGAATCCCTAAATTTATATAGAAAATAATGTCATGAGGCCTGACTACAGATATTCGGTTTGTATTCATCATTATGGCTTATGAGGACTTCATACATCGCAGGGACCAAATCCTGAAGTGCATGCCAACCCTCCCACATGAAGTAGTGGATATTTGAAAATTAATTTTTCTATTCATATCATAATTTTTTAATCTCCCTTTTATATGCTTATATATTCTTGAGGGTAGTGGCCCATGTAATAGAATCCCATTTTGGTTATATCATATCTCACTTCAATTTGTTTATTTCTTTTTAAACTGTATGAAGTGTATTTATTTTTTTACAACCACTAAGAAATAATTTACTTCAAATTTTCATATAATACACCATAAACAAACCTGAATAATTAATCTTCTACCACAATGCTTACTATTGCATGCACAATTCAAAAAACTCAAACTTGTTCTGTAGGAGAAATCTAGCCACTAACTACCTAATCAATCATGGGTCCTCCAATGAAAAATATATAAACATTTCCTTTAACCTTCATTACTCTCCAGAGCCACCATGAAAATGCATCTAACACTAACGAATTATGTGACCAAGCACCTGAGATGAATCCTTTAATATATACTTATAACATTTCCGAGTAATACGAAACACAAACTTAATTCCGTACCCCAAGGGACTACCATGTGTCAAGTTAGTTAAACACACCTCTTCAGACCTTGGGGTCAAACTAGTAATTTAAAAATTATTGGGCGCAAGACATACGTTGACATCACCATTCCTTCCCCCAGTCATTCACTTATATCTTATTTTACATCACGAGGTTAGGAACCTGACCCACACTTCACACAAATTTTGAAGTGATATAAAGTATAATTTTTACGATTTTCTCACGGTCTCCAAAATATTTCCCTATCTCTGGTATCGGGAAAAATTTGCATTTTTCACACAATACCAATATCCTGAAAAAGAACCGATTATCCTAATAACACACCAAAGTATCCACTTTCGTTTACTTAAAAATCCTAGAAACCTTGAAAATTTAAGTAGGCACATGATCAAAAGAGTGCCTATTTTTTTAACAAAGTAGAAATATTTGTAAGGAAGTCTTGAACAGTTGATACCAAACACAAAACCAAATTGAAAATAAGAACACATCCACTAACATGGTGCTGGAATAAATCATGACAATTATGGGCATTAACCCCACATACATGGGAAGTATTAGTTAAAATAGAATTATCATATAAGTAAGTGTTGAGGGCCAATGAAGGCATCTACATATATTATTGTATTGATCTTTCCCAAAAGAGGTAGTTCCCTCAAAGTGGCCTATGATCCAAATGTTATTTTCAATTTATTTCCCAAAGTTCATTTCATTATTCAATTATTTTCTATAGTTCATAAATCTATGCAGACGGATCCTCACATCTAGTATCAGAACACTTTCTTAGCCTTGCAGGTAGATTTTGAATATTTTCTTAGAAAAAAATTTCATAGAGATGCGTCATTTATGGAAATATTTTCCTTACCTCTATTTTCTACATATTCATTTCAAGTTTGGATAAGAGTAAATACCCATCCACATAACTGTGGGAAGTACTTAGGAATAAACCCTAAAACTCATTGTGAGTACAACATGAACCCTGAAGTAGCAAGCCCATTGAGAGGAATTTCCAATGAAAAGGGGAATGCCCCATCTTGATCGACTAGTTTCCACCCACATGGTAAATTTTTTTTTATGTCGTAACCAACCTATCTTAATTGATTAAGGGGTAACTCTATGACTAGAAATTTATGGTGAGCTGTACTCATTTAGACAACATTTGTGGCCATAGAGAATCCTTAAAAACCTTAGGAATCATAACCAACTGGGGCCATATCCAAAATAATAGTCCTGTGGGTGAAAAAAAAGTGATCACAGTTGAGAATAGTTGGTAACCACACACTTATGAACATGTTGTTGGCCTGAACAAAAAAGTGACAATTAATTTTTTTTTAAAAGAAAAAAAATTCAATGTTTTTCCATATCTTTCATTTTATAGTCATGTTGACTCTCAATATTTCTCGGAACACCTAAAATTTAATTCTACACATTTCTTTCCTTGAGAGAACATATCCAAATTCTACTTATATTAGCCATAAATCTCAATTTTTTATTTTTTAGGATTTTTGCATAACTTATTTAGTTTTTCCCCAATTTCTTTGAAATTTTCCCACAATATTCCTCTCTATTTTTTACTCCTACTATCCCTCTTGGAAATTTTTCCCTATTTTTCGATTATAATTCTGAAATTTCCCTTACTTTGGTCAATCATAACCGTGAGGAGCTAAAAATCTAGTAAAAGTACATTTAATCATTTAGATTGAGCTCACATTAAGATTTTCCCTTACTGAATGTGTCATAGAACACATTTTTATATCTCTTACAAAACAAACCACACCAGTTATAGGGGAAAAATTTGCAACATTGAACTCATAGGTCACTAAGTTAATGATATGATTCATGATTAAACCAACAAAATAGCCTTTTCTCAAAAATTATAGAAAGAGTCTTTTTTTAGAAAACAATTACTCTTCTCCCAACACATCCCATGGCCCAAGATGGAATTTGCAAGGTTCAATGGTACCAATCCTATAGGATAGATATATCGATTCAAGAAATTATTTAAGCTTCACAATATTTATTCTGTAAACCAAGTCCCAATTTCTTGTTTACACTTGGAACAAGAAGCACTTCAACGGTACCATTGGTATCTCAAATCAAATGATGAACCAAGTTAGAAAACCTTTACATCCTTACTTTTGGGCAGGTTTTGTCCCTTTGCATTCAAGTACTTTACAAGAGGTCTCACCAAATTCCTCTAGACACGTAATATTTGTGATTATCATATTTAATTTGAGAAACTAGCTAATCACACTAAAGGGTTATCGAATAAATTATTTAAGAGTTATTTTGTTAGTATCCTCTAATATCAACTTCACTCAAAGGTGAAAATGTTTTTTCCCAAAAACATGATGGCCACCTTGAGCCTGGCTAAGTTAACAAAATATAATCTATCAGTGCAACGTTGACATCCCACTTTACCACCCGTATAGAACACAAAAAACCCACGAACAACCATAACCACCCCAATTAAGCACCTTACTGAGGAAGAGATATGATCTCATAAGGAAAAAGGATTATGTTACAATTGTGATAAAAAATGGGTTAAGGGTCATAAGTGCATCACAAAAAATATCTATTTTTGAGATGTGTAATCACCATTAGAGTAGGACAATGAGCGCAATATATAGGAATTATAAATATCTCAAGAGGAAAAAATCCCCTCAGAGGACTTAATGCCACAAGATATTCAACTCAAGATATCTCTACATGCACTAGTAGGTGTTATGACCCCTAAAACCATGAAGGTCAACGGGTTCTTTAAAAATATCCCTTTCAGTTTTCTTATTGAATTTAACAACAATCTAAATTTCATTGATACCCACATTTCTAAGTAGGTAGATTGCTTTGTACACCCTTGTTCTAGCTCTGATGTCATGATTTCTAATGAGAGAACATTTCTATGTAAATGGAAGTGGTGGAATGTGGGTATTGTGATAAGATATTACACTCTTCACTGAGATATGTTTTCCATACCCTTAGGAAGATATGATGTGGTTTTAGGTGTGAAATGGCTCCACATATTGGGACCTATTATATGGTACTTACATGAGTTTTGCATGTAGTTCAGAGATAGTGGCTAGAATTACACCTTAACAAGGCTACTGCTAGGATTTGCTTACATCATCAATTCCCATCACATTGAAAATACTTTAAAGAAAGAATCACATGGGATAATTTCCTAGCTACACTACATCCATATTTATCTCCCCGTTGCAACTAACTACCCTGCTAATTTACAATCCATCATAAAAAATAATACAACCATTTTTATATATCCAATGGGTTTTCCCCCTTCATGACTTGAAGATCATCACATTCTACTCCTTCCATGAAGAACCCCACCAAACACCCTTCCACAATACTATCCACATCTGCAAAAAAATGAGATTGATAAGCTAGTCTGGGAGCTCCTTAAGTATGGATTTATTCACCCCCTAACCAACCCATACTCATCCCCATTACTTCTTGTCATAAAAAGGATGGGTTGTTGCACTTCTGAATTCAATTCCGTTCCCTTAACCACATCACTATCAAAGATAAATTATGAATTCTTGTCATCATGAAATCCATGGGGTAATTTTTTTCTCCAAATTGGACCTTCATTTATGCTATCATCTGATCTGAGTGCATGTTGATGACATTCTAAAGATATCCTTTTGAACTCATGATGCTAACTATGAGTTCTTGGTCATGCCATTTGGACTTACGAATTCCCCTTGAACATTTCAGGGACTAATGAATAAAATATTTTGGTCTTTTCTCTATCAATTTATTTTGGTTTTATTTGATGATATTTTGATCTACAACCACACATGGGCCAATAATCTCCAACATATTGATAGAGAATTATTAATTTTAGTAGAAAATCAATTATGTGACAATTAGTCCAATTGTTCCTTTGGTCAAGAGGAAGTTTAATATCTATAGAATATTGTTTCAACCAATGGGGTCCATGTGGATAAAAAAATTAGTTCCATGTAGCATTGGCTTTGGCAAAAAACCCTCAAGAGCCTTCATGGTTTCCTATGCATTTTAAGATACTATAGCAAGTTCTTTGGGGATTATGAAAATATCACGAATCCCTTGAATTATTTATTAAAGAAGGATTCATTCACATGATATGTTACAACTGACTAGGCATTTTTACAACTCAAATAGGTTATGTGTAGCACACCAGTTTTGGCCATGCCATACTGTTGTCACCAAATCACTGCACCCTCTGAATGGCCAGGATGTGAATAGGACATTCGGTGTGATTGGGACACATGGGATCACCTCTCAAGCTATGGGACTTGGGCTCGAGGTGAACCTCCGGAGAAGGCCGGCTTCCTCTTCCTAAACTAAGTGTTGTACTACTCCTAGTGTAACAAAAATGATTATCTAGTCCTATGCTAACATTTTTAAGGGGTTTTAGGGAAAGAGATTTACAGAAATGAAACTATACTAGGGATGGTGATGCACCAAATAAAGGGTGTCTTTAGATTCAGGAAGGGTTAATTTGAAGAGGGTGTGTGCACCACAGGTCAACTTCACCTTTTGCAACTTAGAGAGGGTACAGGATACCACAAACTAAGAAGACACGCGTTCCCTTTGTTAAACTTTATCAGACCGAGAAATATACCAGTTTCCCAGTGAAGAAGTATGAACTCAAGAAGGGTGAACAGACACCACAACTCAACTGCATGCAATACTCCACCACTCGATAAGCACAGAACTCCAAGAACCTGCAATAGAAACTTAAACTTGCACAGTGTACCTGCAAGTACATGAGAAAGGCACAAAGAAGCATAAAAGGATGAAAGGACCAAGATTAGTCACAAAACACACACTTTTATTACTTCAATAACATGCACAATGCATCATACATTCAGAAGAGGCAATAGTTTCCATTACAGTCTTGAAGAGGAGGCTTGAAATTTCTCTCAACACACAAGAACAACTTGCAGAAGAGAGAGGATTCTTGAAAAGTATACACTCACCTGAGATATCTAACTGTCCAACTTGTCTGAACTTGTTCCAACCCTTTGAAATGAGCTTCCAACTTACATTTATAGAAGAATATGTGAGAAAGAAGAGGAAAGGTCATAAATTACATTCCTAAATTGAAGGTACATGATGTATTTATTACAGTTAGTTGAACCACTTGAGAAGGTTCCATCATGTGCCATTAATTTCCTGTTGACCTAATCTTCTCAATTAATTAAAAGAATATTTAAATAATAATAATAAATATTATTAATAAAATATTTAAATAAAAATATTAATTTAATTAACATAATGTTGGGACCCCCCCCGTTGACCCGTTTGAATTTGAAGTGGAGGGGGGTCCATGTGGATAGAGTCTGCACAAATACCCAACTCGGTGGTCAGCTTCGAATCCTCTAACTCGAGTGTTGCATCAAGCTTGATTTTGAACCCCACAACCAACTCTTTCCTCTCTTGGCAAACGGGCTCTTTTGCATTGAGCTCCTTCGAATGGTGAGCTATCAAACTCGTTTCTTATCATTTTCCTCTATTAAATCGAAGCTCATTTATGCACACGTTCAAACTTCATGAAACATCACCATGAGCTCCTGCGAAGTCACCGAGCTCTTCATCCAGCAAACGATCTTACCTTTCCTGGGCTCAAACTCACTTGAATGTCGAGCTTAACCCAACATTTCTAAAAAGAATGGTTTTACCACAATGCTCACAGTTCTTCCTTATCATATAACACTTGCAGTAAGAATGATTTGGATTTTCCATAATAAGCACAATTTGTACCTTCCAAACAATGAGAAAATGCCATTATCAATAAAGACCTAATGCTGCCATGATGATGACCCAGGTTCATGCCCATAACATGTCGATAGACACCCTTAAGACTGATTCTTAGACAAAGAGACCTTCGGTATTTTGGTAGTGCACTCGGAAATCTCGGCTCCAATCAACAATTATGCCACTATTGGGATCTTAGTATGGCATAGGTAGCTGTGAGCTAAACAATATACTCATTTTTCCGGAAACTAAGAAGATCCTTCATGTTACAATTTGCAACACATAAAAGGAACCCTTCAAAAAATACGTTGAACAACTGGGGCAACCAAAAGGACCTTGGAAAAATGTACAGGGAACAACCATATGAATTCTTCCTTAGTCGTGGATCAAAGCTAATAGAAATAAGGTAGATAAAATCGGCTTGAAACTCAAGTATAATCGTCCATTGTTAAAAACGAGCTTCTCTGAACCTGGTAAAAGAATATTTTTATTGTCTGATTGGACATACATAATGGAAGGATATAAATATTGCTTCTGCCCTCAGAGTTTCTCAAAGAGACCATTTACGAGTAATTAGCATGCAAAACGGCCAACCAGGTATTTCAGAGTTAACCTTCACATTCAATTTGTTTCTAGGAGAAGCAATGCTGAGCAATATGAATCATTTCATTCTGCACCGTAATAAACCTTCATCTCCTGGTCCAGGGAAATTTTATGAAGCCTCGAATAGCGTGACTCTAATCCATCGTACACAGAAGTGAATATTTGTTTCCTGTAGCTGCTTGTTTAAATGGTCAAAAGAAAGGCTTCTACTGTACGGCACATGCCTCCTGCCTGTGGTTGATCTGTCTCGCGACCACCGAATGCTCAGAGCCTGAATTAGAGTTGGGAGAAGTATGCTGGCAAAGGTGAACTGAACGGGAGATGGGAGAAGTATGCTGGCAAAGGTGAATTGATCAGGTCGGGCATCTATCTGTTGCTGTAAGGAATCTTGTGTCTTCTGTAAGCTGCAATTACGGTATTCCATGAGAAGGCGTTTTCTTTTTGTGAGCCTGAAATTGGATACTGTTTCCAACATCAACCCATCTTCAACCATCTCACCATCATCCTCCATTATCGATCAGAAGATTAGTCAATGAGCACTTTGCAACTGCCACTTTAATTCTCCTGTAACTCACAAAAAGACTCGGACCAATCCAAGCTTCGTGGGGTTTTCATTCCGGATAGTCATCATAATTTTTCCACTTGGAAATCTGATCCAATTTCTCCCCTATGCGGAGTAAACAACATGGTTTTCCATCAAAATTTCCACTTGGCGGTGCTTTGCCGAATCTCCCCTGCGTGTGAAATTTCTTCCTTGGCTTGCCATCCACGAAAACCCACTTGGCATTGCTCACCTTATTTCCCACGTCTGGGATTGGAGTGCGGGGTTTCATTATCATTTGGCCATATCTCATTTTGGACAGATGGCCATCGACTTCCACCTTTCTGCTCAGCGTGAAGAGACATCATTTTCTCGGTGCAAACATTTCAGATGTAGCTTGTAAGGTGTGATAATTCCGACAGAATCCTTTATGCTCGCCAATCTAGTGACTCGTTTAAGATGCTCATATAATTGCAAAGCAAATTGTGCCTCATGAATATTCTGATATGAAACAGTCCCACCTCTATGAGATCACTTCCATGAGTTACATCATAAAATAAGTAAGATCTCGATAGAGAGTCTTTGTAATAAATTTCCTCAGGTTTGTTGGTAACACTTCAAAATCAACTCTTCTAAAAATACTGCAACACTCAATTTGATGCATTCGATGCTCAGCCGCTTTCAAAGCGTAGAACTCGAAAAAGTTCTCTAAAATTAGGAAAGTGCCGTGAGGAAGTAATTGGCTATACGTAGTAGCTACAGGGTAGAGAAGTAAACTTATCTCAGAAAATGAGTGGCCTCCAGAGAGAGTCGATTGCGACAGCTACCGCAGGGTGATCCCAAGGAACCATTGGTGTTGATCCTGATGTTCTAGTTGCATGTGACCACAGTCGTGATCAGTTGTTGTAAAATATTTCCGCTGTAGTAGAGGAATGAGATAAAGTTTTAGTTGAGTTGTCTCACCTTTTCATTTTGGAAATTCTCTTCCATGGAAGAAGCTCGACCAAATCTTGAGGCAGCTATTGTCTCCGTCGAGTCATTAAAACTAAATTCATATTCCAACAAGGAAGCATCAATCTCTCCATGTTGAATTAAACCGGAGTCAAAGCTAATCATTTCTCTGCCTCAATGAGCCAACCATCTGAAACATCCTCCGCTCCTATCGAGACTCTTTTATGACAAGCCAAAGTTGGACAACCGAACTTACATTTCCTACTCATGAACTCGTCTAAGGCTTGTGATCTGAGTTATGACTGAGTTAGGACAAGGCACGGCCTCTGAGACTGTCCTATTCCCGATTTGGAGTGAGATCACTTATCGAACTTATTAATTATTTGAAAAATGAGCGATCTCACCTGATGAATAGAAGTGGGTCCTGGGACCAATGTCGTGATTTGATTGTAATAAGGACCCTCGTTGTCCAATTTTTCCATGTGTGTAAAATTGGATAACATTTTTGGCGACCTCTCGGGGATGATTTCCTGCTAAGCATGATTCCAGTAGCCTTAAGTCATCCATTGGGCATGGAGTCTATGTTGGAATCCTGAAAGTAGTATGATTTTCTTTGACACATCCCCGAATCTCCTTGAGCATTGCTGATATCCTGGACCTCCCTGGAATGCTAAGCATGAAGTATATTGAATCTGTTGAATGCTTGACATCCATGGAACACTGCAAAAATTTGAATGAAGAAAATTTTGAAACTCTTATGGAAACCTTGAACCTTCTTCTCCTTGACACCTTCCAATGATGAAACAATGTGCAGAACAACACAAAACACAACAACAAGGAAAGCAAAACAACAACACACAACAATGTGCATAAGCACTTGGAGGAAAACACCTAACTAACTATACAGGGGGTGGAACGCTTCTCAAAAACAAGCTTTGAGATGTATCCCATTCACATGAATGGGCAGTTCTTCTCCATTGAGCCTAGATAGATGAAATGAATTTGCCTCTTTGCAACTTGTGATGATGTATGGCCCACTCCAGAGAGCGTCAAACTTGGCATGCTTGCCTGGTTTGGCCCTGTCTTCATCCCATTTGAGAACTAAATCTCCCTCTTGAAAATTCCTGTCAGACGCCTTCTTGTCAAAATATTTCTTAACTTGAGCCTGATGCTGCTCCAAAGTTTTCATAGCCTTGTCTCGTACTTCCTCTAACTCCATGAGTTCAGCAAACCTTACTGTCAGAGGATCACTCTCTATAACTTCAAGTTGATGAGCTAACTCCAAAGAAGGTAACTCCAATGAGAGTGGAAGTTTTTCCTCTCTTCCATATACAAGAATGAAAGGAGAATTTCTGATGGCCCTTTTAGGTGTGATCCGATCTGCCCATAAGGCAGTCTTAAGCTGTGTATGCCAAGTCCTCTTGTTAGTCTCCATTGTGCGCTTAATAATCCTTATGAGGTTTTTGTTGCTAGACTCAGCCAATCTGTTTCCTTGAGGATAGTAATTGGATGAAGTTTTGAGGTATACCCCATTTTTAACAGCCCATTCACTCAATTTCATACCAAGAAAAGCCAGCGCATTGTCTGAAATGACTGTAAACGGAACACCGAACCTTGTCATTATACCTTCCAAAAAATCTAGAACTGCCTTTTCATTGCTCTCTTTTAATGCTACCGCCTCTGTCCATCGAGTAAAATAGTCTGTTGCAGTAAGGACCCACTTATGTCCATCACTGGATGGAGGATTAATCATTCCGATGAAGTCCAACCCCCATTGAACAAAGGGTTGATCCACTTGAATTGGATGCAATGGAAGAGCTGCCAGCTTCTGCTTACCTATGAAAAAGGCACATTATTTGCATTTCCTTACCCAAAGATGGGCATCCTTGAATAAATCTGGCCAATAGTAGCCAGCTCGCATGATCTTGGTAGTTGTTGTTCGTGCGGAATAATGTCCTCCAGATAGGCCATTATGAAATTCTTCTAGTATCTTACTTACCTGTTCTGGTCCTATGCACCGAAGGAGGACACCGTTCAAATCTTTTCGAAAGAGAACGCTATCTACCAAAACATATGGGATAGATTGAAGATGGAAATTTCGTCTTTGGTTTTTATCCATGTTTGCCGGGTATGCTCCTGAGAAGATGAAATTCTTCATTTTGGATAACCAGTCAGCTTGATCAACATTCTCATCAGTATTTAGGAGTGTCATGTCCTCATTACTTTTTGATTCCATGTCTGTTGCAAGTTGCTGACATAAACCCTTACCTCTGACAAGTTTAGTGACTTTGATGTGCACGTCATACTCCATTACCTTCGTGATCCATCCAGCATGCTTTTCGTTCATTTCTTTGTTCAGTAAAAACTCCTTGACACCTGGATGAGACACCATCAGATGAATCTTGTTGTTGGACAACATGTGCTTGAATTTCTTCAAAGCTCGAATAACCGCAAAGACTTGCTTTTCAATGAATGAGTATTTGAACTCGTAGTCTTTGAGGGATTGACTGAAGAAAGTGATTGGTTGCTCCATCAGGTTGTTGTTTTGTTGGGTGAGGATCCCTGAAATGCTCTCTTGACCTACAAAAGCATAAAGGATAAAATCTTTGTCAAACCTGGGGTTCACAAGCGTGGGAGCTTGAGAAATGGCTGTTTTGATGGCTTCAAATCTTTCTCATCCTTCCTTTGTCCATGAGAATGGCATGTTTTTCTTTAGCATGGCTGTCAGTGGTTTAGCCAATGTCGCGAATTGAGGGATGAATCTCCGCATGAAATTTATGGTTCCCAGAAAACTCTGGAGGCCCTTCTTATGACTTGGGAGAGATAAGGACATAATTGAATGAATCCTGGCTGGATCGATTGATAATCCTTCTGCTGAAACCACATGCCCCAACAATTTTCCCTCGTGCACTGCAAAAATACATTTCTTGGGGTTAAGTGAAACCCCAAATTCCCTACACCTTTGGAAAACTTTCCTTAGATGCGTGATGTGATCTTCTACATGCTTAGAGTATACAGTTATATCATCAAGGTAAAACAAAATAATATCGTTGATTAGTCCCTTAAATGCCATGTCCATGGCTCTTTGGAAAGTAGCCCCGGCATTGGACAATCCGAATGGCATTTTATTGTAGGCATACGTGCCCCACTTGGTAGTGAAAGCCATTTTGAATTGGTCAGATTCTTGGACTAGGATTTGATTGTAACCTGAATATCCATCGAGAAAAGAAAATCTTTGAGCTCCTGCCACTGTTTGAAGGATCTGCTCCATTGATGGAAGAGGATAATGGTCTTTTAATGATGCACGATTCAAATCCCTGAAATCTACGCATAACCGGATCTCTCCGTTCTTCTTCCTCACGGGCACCAAATTGGCTACCCATGAGGAATGCTTGATGGGAAAAATTATACAGGCCTCGATGAGCTTGGTTATCTCCTTTCTCATTAGTGGCTCAATTTTGGGATTAATTGGTCTCTGTTTCTGATGAACTGGCTTAGCATTAGGATCCAGTTCGATGGTATGTTGTGCTAGACCTAGATCAAAACCACGCAGATCTTTATAGCTCCATGCAAATATGTCATGATACTCTTGACAAAGTTTGATGAAAGCTTCTTTCTCTTCAGAAGTACACACTTTTCTGATCTTAAGAAATTTTTCATTTGATACCTCAACTTCCTCAAAATACTTCTTCTTTGACCACCATGTTGGGCTTTGTCTTGTGGCTTGGTCATCTGAATTGAAAATGGATTCCAAAGTGACTAAACCTTTTGGTAACTTGTTGCTTTTCAATTGGATAATTTGCTCACCATATGACTCCTGCAACTTATCTTGATTCTTTGTAGCAAACTCTGCCTCTTCTTGTAGGAAGAGGACAATTTGTTTGTCACTATCAAACACTTGCCAACTACTCACATTATCAGGGACTGCTGGTCGAACCACCATTTTAACAAATTTCTTCCCTTCTTTCATGATATCAACTGGTATGTTGTATTGTGAACCAATTGTAGCAAGCCTATCTGCATCTTGATTTTGATTTCTAGGGATTGCATGGATTCCAAAAGCTTCAAAATCTTCAATCAGGTCCCAGACTCGGTTCTTGTATGATCTTAAAAGATCATTTTTGGATGCACTACGTGTTGAAACTTGATGAACAACTAACTCACTATCTCCAAAAATAGTCAGGGCCTTGATTCCCTTCCTTTGGGCTAGTTGAATTCCTTGCACAAGAGCCTCGTATTCAGCAACATTGTTAGTGCAACTAAATTGCAACTAGAAAGATGAGAAGTACTTATCTCCCTCTAGAGAAATTAACATAACACCAGCACCAGATCCATTCTTACTTCTTGAGCCATCGAAGAAAAATTGCCACAGTCCTTTAGAATCACTTGGTGTTTTGACAAGTTGTGGTATGATCGTATCTTCTTCATGGATACAGTAAGTACCTAATCCTGTTTCTTCCAAGACCAAAAAACCAACTTCTTCTTCTGCCAATACATCAGTGTAGGGATCGTACTGATGATCTCTACTTACTTCATCCAGCAAAGTATCAGGGACTTCTTCAACAAGGGTGGTTGGTTCATGATCGGCATCTTCCTCTTCTGGATCGCCGATGGTGTAATTTCCATTTATGGGACTAGCAGTGTAGGGTTCTACATGATTATGGCAGATTGGTTCTGCCCTTATAGTTACTTTGGTTCTGTATCGAGTCCTGAGAATCATATGTGACCAATCGGCTGATAGGTAACCGCCCATCTTGGCAGTGAAATCTTGTGATAGGCAGATGGCAAAGAGAGGAGGGAGATCAATGACCGATATGTCTTGGGTGAATGAAAAACTTGGGCATGCATGAATGGTAAGTTGAAGTCCTTTGATAACCCCAACAGTCTTAACAGTTGTGCCATCTAGCTGAACAACCCCTCTTGCAACTGGTGCATATTGTATGCCTAGTACATCTGTAATTTGTTTCGGCATGACAGAGCTACTGGCACCAGAATCGATCATGCAATTATGTACCAAGTGGTCACCAATGATCAGGGAAATGTAGAATGGCAGTGGTTTGTTTACCATAGGAATGATTTTCCCTTCCGGTTGACACAAATTTGTAGCATTTGTCACTCCATGGCTTGGTGATCCGCTGGTTGTACTAAAACTGTTCAGAGCTTCTCGCAACAGGTTTCTTTGGGAAGGGATTGAGAGTGCATCCCACATGGTAACGCTCAGATTGGTTTTCTTCATTTGTTCTACTATGCTGAAGGGAATTGCTCCAACTTTGATGACACTTTTTTGGGCATTGGGGTCCTCCTTTGGAAAATGTTTGTTGGGTACCGTGATGCCTGGAGAACCATCTTTCCCTGCGGTGTGGCTAGCCGGTGTTTTTGGTGATTTCTTTCCTGCATTTTTATCAACTGCCATTTGTAACCCAGGTTGAGAAGTGGATGCTAGATCAAATTCGAGAGGTTGAGGCTCCATTGCTCTCTTTTTGGAACGAGTGTTTGCTGCCACTGATGAAGAATCTATATTCAATCCACAAAAATCTTCTTCTTGCCAGTTTAGCAAAGTGGATTCTTCAGGTGCCTGCGGTTGATCTGCTGCTTCTTGTGTAGATGAATTGTTTGTTAACTCTGAAGGGGAAGATACACTTTGAACCATAAGGCCTGGCTAAGAACCCCATTGGGACAAAGATTTTGATTGTGAGGTTGAGAGCAAGGATAACACCATTCGTAGTCTTGAACTAGATTATTTTGAACAGGTACTATAGCTCTAGATGAGCTAGCTGCAAGAGGGTTCTGAAATTTCAAGGGCCTGACATTTGCAACTTGACTTGTAGTTTGATTTCGAGGCTGATTGTTCCCTTGAAAAGGAGGATGGTTAGCTTGATACTACTGATTTTGTGGCTGATACGGACGATTGTATTGAAATTGTTGCCTTTTGAGTGCAACGAGCTCATTTCCAAAATTTTGCAGTAGTGACTTGACTTCAAATAGGTCATTTGAAGAGGCAGGGGAAGATTGAGATGGTTTCTTGGAGTCTACTGGAATAGGAGCAATGATAGGCTGATGATTCGTAAGATCTGGAGAAAAGGGCATTGGTGGTCGTGGAGCTATCTTTCCAGCCTGAATCAAAGAATTCTCTGCACTTATGGCAACTTCGTAAGCATCAGGAAGTGTAGTCCCTCCCATGGACTGGATCATAACTGCTACATCACTATTCAAGGCTCACAAATAGTACAAGAATGCATTATGTGCAGAAGGCTTTACGAGCGCCGGAATCCTATTCCAAGTCCTGTGGAATCGGAAGTTGAAATCACTCATGTATTCTTGGGAAGCTCTCTTTATGGTAGTAAGTTGTTCCAAAAGTGATAGGTGATCACTTTTGTCTTCAAATTGTTTACATAGATTTTCTCCCAACTCGTCCCAAGTGGTTATAGTGCCAACACCTAACCCGCGAAACCATTGAAGTGCTTTTCCCTTGAAAGAGGTAGCAAGAAGTCTAACTGCAACGTTGTCTTCGGTGATATTATGTACTGCACAGATGCTGGCTACATCAAAGATATGCTCCACTGGAGTAACGTGAGTTTCCCCCGTGTAGAAGGGTAAAATTTTGAGTGCCGCAACAGGTATCGGGTCACGTTGAGCCAACATAAGAGGACTGCTTGCATTGAAAGGGGGAAAAACTTGGTTCCTCGCCATAGCAACGAAAGGTTGATTGTTCCTGGGTGGAGGAAATCTTCCGTAAGGAGGAGTTGAATGACCCCTACTAGGTAAATCTGCAACTGGGGATGTGGAAATGCCTCTTCTGCTTCTCTTTGGAGGAGACAAGGAAAGTTTGATATGCTGATACTTTCCTTTCTTTGAAGAAGCTCTTGTCTGAATTCTTCGCATAAGTTACTGCACTGAGATTTGGAATCCAGAGATATAGAGTCACCAGGTACTTTGACTTGTGTAAGTGAGAAGAGAAGTACCAACTCTGTCCCACCGGGCGTGCCAAAAACTGTTGTGTGTGGTCGCACGGTGGCTTAAGATTTCCTGTTTGATAATGAGACACCTCTGAAAGATGGAACTCTAACTTCTGTGATGTCCCACCAGGCGTGCCAAAAACTGTTGTGTGTGGTCGCACGGTGGCTTAAGATTTCCTGTTTGATAATGAGACACCTCTGAAAGATGGAACTCTAACTTCTGTGATGTCCCACCGGGCGTGCCAAAAACTGTTGTCGCCAAATCACTGCACCCTCCGAATGGCCAGGATGTGAATAGGACATTCGGTGTGATTGGGACACATGGGATCACCTCTCAAGCTGTGGGACTTGGGCTCGAGGTGAACCTCCAGAGAAGGCCGGCTTCCTCTTCCTAAACTAAGTGTTGTACTACTCCTAGTGTAACAAAAATGATTATCTAGTCCTATGCTAACATTTTCATGGGGTTTTAGGGAAAGAGATTTACAGAAATGAAACTATACTAGGGATGGTGATGCACCAAATAAAGGGTGTCTTCAGACTCAGGAAGGGTTAATTTGAAGAGGGTGTGTGCACCACAGGTCAACTTCACCTACTGCAACTTAGAGAGGGTACAGGATACCACAAACTAAGAGACACGCGTTCCCTTTGTTAAACTTTATCAGACCGAGAAATATACCAGTTTCCCAGTGAAGAAGGATGAACTCAAGAAGGGTGAACAGACACCACAACTCAACTGCATGCAATACTCCACCACTCGATAAGCACAGAACTCCAAGAACCTGCAATAGAAACTTAAACTTGCACAGTGTACCTGCAAGTATGAGAAAGGCACAAAGAAGCATAGAAGGATGAAAGGACCGAGATTAGTCACAAAACACACACTTTTATTGCTTCAATAACATGCACAATGCATCATACATTCAGAAGAGGCAATAGTTTCCATTACAGTCTTGAAGAGGAGGCTTGAAAGTTCTCTCAACACACAAGAACAACTTGCAGAAGAGAGAGGATTCTTGAAAAGTATACACTTGCCTGAGATATCTAACTGTCCAACTTGTCTGAACTGTTGGAACCCTTTGAAATGAGCTTCCAACTTACATTTATAGAAGAATATGTGAGAAAGAAGAGGAAAGGTCATAATTACATTCCTAAAATGAAGGCCCATGATGTATTTATTGCAGTTAGTTGAACCACCTGAGAAGGTTCCATCATGGGTCATTAATTGCCTGATGACCTAGTCTTCTCAATTAATTAAAAGAATATTTAAATAAAATATTTAAATAATAATAATAAATATTATTATTAAAATATTTAAATAAAAATATTAATTTAATTAACATAATGTTGGGACCCCCCCCGTTGACCCGTTTGACTTGAAGAGGAGGGGGGTCCATGTGGATAGAGTCTGCACAAATCTCAACTCGGTGAGCTTCGAATCCTCTAACTCGGTGTTGCAATTGATTTTGAACCCCACACCAACTCTTTCCTCGTCTTGGTAATCGGGCTCTTTTGCATTGAGTCCTTCGAATGGTGAGCTATCAAACTTGATCTTCTTATCATCGAAATTGCAAATACATTTTCCTCTGTTAACTCAAAGCCATTTATGCATTCCATGTTCAAACTTCATGAAACATCACCACGAGCTCCCTGCGAAGTCACCGAGCTCTTCATCCAGCAAACGATCTTACCTTTCCTGGGCTCAAACTCACTTGAATGTCGAGCTTAACCCAACATTTCTAAAAAGAATGGTTTTACCACAATGCTCACGGTTCTTCCTTATCATATAACACTTGTAGTAAGAATGTTTTGGCTTTTCCATAATAAGCACAATTTGTACCTTCCAAACGATGAGAAAATGCCATTATCAATAAAGACCTAATGCTGCCATGATGATGACCCAGGCTCATGCCCATAACATGTCGATAGACACCCTTAAGACTGATTTTTGGCCAAAGAGCCCTTCGGTATTTTGGCAGTGCACTCGGCAATCTCGGCTCCAATCAACAATTATGCCACTATTGGGATCTTAGTATGGCATGGGTAGCTGTGAGCTACACAATATACTCATTTTTCCAGAAACTAAAAAGATCCTTTATGTTACAATTTGCAACACATAAAAGGAGCCCTTCAAAAAATACGTTGAACAACTGGGGCAACCAAAAGGACCTTGGAAAAATGTACAGGTAACAACCATATGAATTCTTCCTTAGTCGTGGATCAAAGCTAATAGAAATAAGCTAGATAAAATTAGCTTGAAACTGCAGTATAACCGTCCATTGTAAAAAACGAGCTTCTCTGAACCTGGTAAAAGAATATTTTTATTGTCTGATTGGACGTACATAATGGAAGGGTATAAATATTGCTTCTACCCTCAGAGTTTCTCAAAGAAACCATTTACGAGTAACAAGGATGTAGCATGCAAAACGGCTGACCAGGTATTTCAGAGTTGACCTTCACATTCAATTCGTTTCTAGGAGAAGCAATACTGAGCAATATGAATCGTTTCATTTCTGCACCGTAATAAACCTTCATCTCCTGACTCAGGAAAATTTTATGAAGCCTTGAATGACCGTGACTCCAATCCATCATATACGGCAGTGAATATTTGTTTCCTGCAGCTGATCTCCATTCGTCTGAGCTTAAGGTCATGGCTTCGATACTACCTTCACATGCTCAACCTGAGTTTGCCTGAGAAGTTCAGAAGGCTTCTCGCAAACCAATCATGCTCAGACATGCCTCGGGAGTTTGATGGTGAAAATTATGAGGCACCGTTGGACGAACTGAATGCTGGAAGCATGGGAGAAGGCTTATACTGGCAAAGGTGAACTGATGCTTGCTAGAAGCGGTCAAACATCTGTCTGTTGCATTGTGAAAAGTTTTCAACATTGCTTCTTCTGTAAGCTTCAATTATGGTATTCCATGAGAAGGCATCTTTCTTAAAGCATATCATTTGGCTTGAGGTCCACTGAAAATGTAGATACTGTTTCCAAGCTGAAATGGACACCATTTCTGTTCAACCATCTCAATCATGACTCTTCCTTAATCCTCATGTTCGGCCATGACTCAGACTGACACAATTTGCAAGTTTGGTCATGCCACTTTATTTCTCTTGTGTAATCTTCTCAAAACACTTGGCTAAACTTTCCAATACTGCACGGGGTTTTCATGACGGATACCTTCATCATAATTTTTCCACTTGGCAATGTTGATCCAATTTCTCCCCTCCATGTGGCAGAGTAAACATGTCATGGTTTTCCATCCCAAAATTTCCACTTGGCGGTGCTGACTCATAGAATCTCCCCCGCGTGGAATTTCTTCCTTGGCTTGCCATCCACTTTGAAAACCCACTTGGCATTGCTCACCTTATTTCCCACATCTCAGGATTGGAGTGCGGGGGTTTCGTTATCATTTGGCCATATCTCATTTTGGATAGATGGCCAACGACTTCCACCTTTCCGCTCAGCATGAGGAGACATCATTTTCTCAGTGCAAACATTTCAGCTGTAGCTTGTAAGGTGTGATAATTCCGACAGAATCCTTTATGCTCGCCAATCTAGTGACTCGTTGAAGATGCTCATATAATTGCAAAGCAAATTATGCTCCATGAATATTCTGATATGAACTTCTATGAGATTAGTTCCACCTCTATGAGATCCATCTTCCATGAGTTGCATCGTAAAACAAGTAAGATCTCGATAGAGAATCTTTGTTAATAAATTTCCTCAGGTCTCGATTTTCATAAAAATATCCTTGGAATTTGAGGAACTCAAATAGTTGGAACTACTTCTCAAAATGAGGCTCTTCTATACTAGCAACATGCCTATGCATCGAATGCTCGGCCGCTTTGAGCGTAGAACTGAAATTCTCCTAGGAAAGTGCCGTGAGGAAGTAATTGGCTATACGCAGCAGCTACAGGGTAGAGAAGTAAACTTATCTCAGAAAATGAGTGGCCTCCAGAGAGAGTTGATTGTGACAGCTGCCACAGGGTGATCCTAAGGAACCATTGGTGTTGATCCTGATGTTCTGGTTGCATGTGACCACAGTCGTGATCAGTTGTTGTAAAATCTTGCCGCTGTAGTAGAAGAATGAGATAAAGTTTTAGTTGAGTTGTCTCACCTTTTCATTTTGGAAACTCTCTTCCATGGAAGAAGCTCGACCAAATCTTGAGGCAGCTATTGTCTCCGTCGAGTCATTAAAACTGAATTCATATTCCAACAAGGAAGCATCAATCTCTCCATGTTGAATTAAACCGGGTCGAGCTCATCATTTCTCTGCCTCAATGAGCCAACCATCGAAACATCCTCCGCTCCTATCGAGACTCTTTTATGACAAGCCAAAGTTGGACAACTGAACTTACATTTCCTACTCATGAACTCGTCTAAGGCTTGTGATCTGAGTTATGACCGAGTTAGGACAAGGCACAAGCTCCTCCTGAGACACTGTTTTAGTCATCTCTTTCAAACTATTCCTGATTTGATCTCACTGATGACCAGAAGTGGGTCCCTGGGACCAATGTCGTGATTTGATAGTAATAAGGCCCTGTTTTCCAATTTTTCCATGTGCATAAAATTGGATACTGTAAACTCATGGGCTATGATTCTGATATTAATTACAAGAAGGGTAAGTAAAATTTCATGGTTGATGCTCTCTCACGCATGTTTGAGGACTAGGGTCCCTTTCTTCCATCTCCACACCCATTCAAAAATGGTTGAAATATGTAAAATAAGGGTATGAAAATGATCACTTATTACACCCCCTCATTTAATAGTTGGCCACTAACCCCTCTACAATACACCATTATTGATGGGATGGTGATTCTATGTGATATAAGGTACAAATTGTGCCTCCCCATATCAAAAACATTTATTATGCCATATTCTATGCAATCCATGCCTCTCTCTCAACAAGGAACCTAGGATTTATCAAAACATATGAGCAGTCAAATCAAAAATTCTTTTAAAAGGGAAATATAAGGAAAAATCAAATAGATGATGGGTGAATGTGATACCTGCCAATGCAAAAAAGGTGAAACAAAACTAATTATTGGTTTGCTCAATCATTTTCTCTTTCCTACTAGGATTTGGAAAAATATTTCTATGGGTTTCATTGAGGGGCTACATGAAATATAGAGTAAAAATAATGATCCTAGTTATGGTAGACAACCTCTACAAATATAGTAATTTTTGTTCCTTAGGCCATCCATATATAGCCTTTATGGTCACACAAGTTTTCTTGTATTAGATATTTTGTCTTCATGACATTCATTATTTAATTGTCTCCAGTCATGACAAAAAATTCACCAACCATTTGTGGACGAAGCTATTCTAATGCACATGCATACAATTGAAGATGAGATCTAGGTATCACCCAAAAATAATTAGCTAGACCAAAATTATCAACAAATAATTTGAAACATTCCTTCATTGCTTTACTTTGGAACAACAACACTAGTGGGAAAAGTACCTCCTCCTAGCAGAATGGTGGTACAATATATTATACCACACTTCTAATATAATCAATCCATATCATTTGGTTTATGGTCAAGTGCCACCAACACTTCTCCCTTATACCTCTGACAGCTCATATATTCAAGAAATTGAAACTACTCTCTCAATTTAGGATCAAATTCTTAGAACATTGCAAGAAAATATCCATATGGCATAAAACCAAATAAAGCAGTAGGATGAACAACACTACTCTGAGTGCACCTTTCAATTAGGTGTTATGGTTTTTCTTCATCTACAACCATAAAAAAAATAATCCCTAAAAGTGATAGGGCATTATAAACTTACCCGAAAGTTTTATGGGCTATATACATTTTTCTAGATGATTGGAAATGCTACTTACAAGTTAGATCTTCCAGCCTCCTCCCAAGTTCACCATGTATTTCATGTATCATGTTTTAAGAAATTTCTTGGATCTAACATCAGAGTGAAAATCAGTTTACCAAAAATTGATAATGAAGGATCCATCCTTCTCGAACTAGAAGCAATCCTAGATAGGTGCATCTACCAAATTTTCTCCCACTCAATCATAGAAGTATTAATCTAGCTGCACAACATACAACCATTAGATGCAACATGGGAACTAATATTTCAGATTCATCAATAATTCCCACATATGAAGATTTGAGGATAAATATTTTTCAATAGGGGAGGGGATGTTAGGAACCATTTTCCTAACCTACTCTGTAGATTATTAGTTTATTAGTCACTATGGATGCATATGCTTTATAAGTCATCCCTTGAGCATATTTGAATTATCCCACATATAGGAGAAGTAATAGTTGTTATAACAGAATTAGTATATAAGTAAGTGTTGAGGACCAATGAATGCATCCATGAATATTATTGTATTGATATTTATCAAAGGAGATTTTCCTCTCTAAGTGGCCTATGATATAAAGTTTATTTGAGTTATTTCACAAACTTCATTTAATTTTTCATTCATTTTATGTAGTTTATAAATTTGTGCATAAGGATATTTACATAATATTGATGTATATAAGAGGAATTTTTATTTAACACCAAATATAAATAAAACTATTATTTCCAATCCTTGGTTAAAGATAAAGAAGAAAGGACCTTCTAATATGGATAATAATCTCTACCTAAATGATTTCAGAGATAATATATATGACATTATCACCTTGTTAGCTAAGGTGTTGGTTCTTCCATCTACTAAATAATTCCATCATTATATGAGCATATTCATAAATTTAATTTGTGAAGAGAAACAAACTCTGAGTTGGGGAGAAATCATTTATGAAAACTTGAACAAATAACTCATCTAAATGAATATCACCAAGTAATTCTATACAAATTCATATTTTATGTATACCATTACATGTTATTGAATCAGGGTGGGGATCTCAAGTCATGAAACATACAATATTTCTTAACCAATCTAGGAATGCCACACTTAATTTACCCTTGAAAACTAAAAAAATAATTCTAAATGGTGAATGATGCATTCACCATGTTCATAATCAAATTGTTAGAAGGTTGTACCAATAACATGATTTTTCAGCAACAAAAACAACTGACTATTTAGTTGGGTAGTATTTTCATTCAATTTTAGAGGTTCTCCTACATAAAATTTTTGGGGTGTGATGGATCTTTGTAAAATATTCCAATCTATTGTAGTGACAAGATAATCTTGATTAAGCTATGCAGAAAACTAAATATTATTCATAGAACTTGTAGAGATAAAAAAGTCCTATGAATTAAATTCCCTTTAACTCTTGGAAACTACATTTATAGATTATGTATTAATGTTTAGAATGTTGAGATAGAAATTTCCCCATTTAATATGCATCCTTTCCACTAGAGAGCATTATTTGATAAAAATAACTTCATAAAAAAAAATTTAGTTTCCAGCCTCATATTATTATGATACAACTATTTAAGATTACTAGTAAGATTTTGATGATGAATTTGAGGTAAGAAAAATATTATTTGGCAAGATGACTCTTCAAAAAATTCAAGTTTTTCAATTGTATCAGGTAAAATATGGTATGGTAGATGATGGATTAGATATGCATGAACTTGGGTTCATAAATCACATTCAACATTATCCTCTTCTTATCATTGACTGGTCCCAAAAGGAAAATGATAAAATTGAGGATATCATTGCACTTGTTCTCCTAAGAACCAAGAAGTGATTCATGAAAAATTTCAAATAATTCAAGGATTTTCAGAAATCTATTGTTTCCCAAGATGTGCCTTCTTCCTCAACCCAACAAAATATAAGTAAAAAAGTCTATGTGTGGAATCTGAGAACTGGTCTTGAAGAGGAGGAAGATGAAGGATAAAAATTTAGAGAGGAAGAAGGTGAACAAAAATAAATTGAAGGAAAAGAGGAGGAAGAATACAAGGATACCAAAATTACTATGAAATACATTAGTTTATCCAAATTATCCTCATTTACAAACACCGATATATGATCTTCTTAGAATTAGTCACATGTAGTTACATTACATAGAGATAATTGAGAGCTTTCCATTGATATATTGTTTACTGAAAACTAAGCCCATATGCAAAAGATATATCATTCTAAATTTTTTGGCCAATTAGCAAAAATAATTGACTACACACAGGTGACATGGATGCATGCACATATGCTAAGTGGACCAACAAAATTGTGAGAAGTTGCACAAGTGGTATTAAGAAAAATGTGGATTTGTGACATTGGTCTTCGAAACTCATTTATTGACGGGTGGTCCCTGTTATTTATTGGTTGGGGGCCCTTAACCAGGGTCAAAATATTCCATTTATGGAGGGGTGCCTTTTCCTCTAATCTTCCTATCACCATTATTGAAATTCTATATATATATTTCTGATGTTTCTATCATAGGATGAACGTGGGATAATTTGATATTTAATTATAATTTTATAACATTGAAGCTAACTCACCTAGGTGAGTCAAGATCTATACTAGCTTAGTCAACCAAGTTAAGCTCACTTCTTATCTATCAATGCTCCCAATTTATCCACTATCTCTTCTAACTTTCTCACCAACCCTCTTATCTCCTTACCAACTACTCATCATATCCTCCAACTTGGTGCAAGGCTAAGCTTATGTGAACAACCAAACAACACCACAACATGACCATAACAAAATCAATCCTTTAACTGATATACCTTCAATGGATGTCTAATTTTAAACCACTACCCTACTTAACCCACACTCACTATGGGAATTTTCCCAAAAAGGAAAACTAAAGTGGTGGAGGAGGGATAAGGGATTCAAAAGCTTATCATGTGATTTGAAAAATTATAGGCTTGACCATTGCACCAAGCAGTTGAAACATGTTATATAAAGTGTTATGTGCTATTTGAAGAGTAATGTGTAGTAGACTTTGTATTGTAAAGGCTATTTCTGACAGCTTGGAGACAAATTGGAGAAAATTTCCAAAAGAGAATAGGCATTATTTTGTTGGAGGATTATTGTGGAAATTGGAAAAGGTTATATTTTGCCTTTTTGAAGAATTGTAAGTATATTAAGGAGCTTTTAAAAGATCCTTTGTATTTATATGAGCCCATATACATAGGATTTAATGGTGAAATTCATTATCAATTGCGTGTCTCAAATTTCTCTATTTTTAGTCTAGTTCTTCTCTGATTTACACAAATCTTACATATTTTGAAAATTAATTAAAGATACAGAAAATTCGTAATGTCAAAATTAATTCAAGAAATCATTTTTAAAATAAAAATTAGGTGAATGTTTTGCAAAATTTTTAATGATTTTGGATCATATTTTGGTATCATAGTTGGTCTAGGACTAGTTTAACAGTGTTTAGATTGCAAGTTGTGTTGAATGATAATAAGGTCCCATTCTAGAAAGGGTGAAGGAGAATTAGTAGGTGCTGATCTAGAAATTGGTTCAAGAATATCAAAATGTCCAAAGATGGAAGAGGAATGTGAAGAAGAGTTTCATCAATCCTTCAAATAAAAGAGTTGGTGCAAGAATTGTACTGAGATAGGAGAAGATAGATGGAAAAAGGAGATAAAAAGGTAAAAATAAAGATGGCTCTTCATCTGATTCTAATTCTCCTAAAGGTGAGAAACAACTTTTTTTTCCTAAAGGTGAAGCACAAAAATATGATTTTCTTCCATCATTAAAACCAAATATTAAGTTTGAATTGCCAATGTATAACGAGGAGCTTAATGAAGAAAAGTTGGATAACTAGATCAAAAAGATTGATGTATGTTACAAGGATCATAAAATTGTTGATGATGAAGAAAAAATCCATTTGCAAACTCTTAAAATGGGTGGTAAAGCACTAATATGGTGGGAGAGTAAGCTTTGGGATGAAAATGAGAAAAAAGGTAAAGTAATCTCTTCCTGGTTTGATTTAATTTCTGATCTAAGGAAAAAAATTATTGTTTGGTTTATATACAACAAGCTATGATGGATTGAAATTTTTTGAGACAAAATAAGGGACATATTGTTCAGGATTATACACAAGATTTTAGGAAAAGGGCTCTTATGCTTGGTATTTCTCTCCATACACAAGAAACATTATTTAAATATATTGGTGGATTACATAGTTATCTGATATATATGATTCTCATTCTTAATCCTAATAATCTTGATACAGTGTGTGTGCAAGCTAGAAATTTGGAAGCAAGATGAAAAATTAATAAGGATTCTTCCTCCTTAAAACAAAATAACAAGCAATCTAAAGCCAAGGTAAAAGGTTTGAAATAAAAAGGTAAAGGAAAGGGTAAGAAAAATACTAATTCTACTGTTAAGAAAGAAGATGAAAAAACATTTTCCAATCATTGTAAAAATAATCATGATGAATCTAAGTGTTGGAAGTTACATCCAGAAATGAAGCCTAAGTGGTATAATAACAAGAAGGGAAAAGATAATAAAATAAATATTGTGGTACATGATCTTGGGTCTAATGTAGGAGATGAAACCAAGATCAAGGAGATGAGTTTTCAAGGTTGTAATTATTCCTCTTCTTATAGCACTAGTTCATCTAATGATGCATCTTCTTCTAAGAAACAAGCAAGGCATGATGAAAATAAAATAAATGATATTTTCCACTTTAGAGTTGTTTCTAAACATACAAGAATAAACACTCTATTTGAGAAAAATTGCAAGTAACAAAAATTTGTAAATTTAGATTTTCCATTACGGACAAGTTTATTGATGAAGTTGATTTGGATGTTGTTCCTTTAGATATTTGTGGTGTGGTTTTGGGAATTCCTTATCTATATGACCATAAAGTAATATTATACAAGGAAGATAATAAATACTTGTTAAAGTTTGGATTGAATATATTGTTATTTCTCATCATGTGAAAAAAAGTATTTCTTTGGTTACTACTGGAAAGATGAAAAGGCTTGTAAATTCAAGTAATAATTTTGTACTCATGGTGATCAAATCCAAAGAGAAAAATCATGAAAAGGATTTTGAGGATTGTGATCCTAAACATCCTAATGAATTGGTTAAAATTATTTCCAACTATGATGATGTTTTTTGGGATCCATAGAGTCTGCCTCCTAAAAGAGGGGTTCAACATGAGATAGAGTTGTTTCCGAATGAACCTATTCCTAACATTTGTCCACTCAAAATTCCCCTGCTTTTAAGAAGTTGAAAATTTAAAATTTTGAGGTTAAGTGCCTTTCTTGTTGTGCTGATAATGTGAAAAGTCAAAGAAATTGAGAAAATCTACGTTTTTGGGTCATTTTGTGTGTTTTTCGGGCCTGTCGGACATTTTTGTCCCGCGTGTCCCAAGTTCAATTGGGCCCTCTGTTCCCCGATCGGCCGGTTTACCCGAAGTCTGTTCTTTTCGGGCCCGTCAGAACTTTTTGTCCCAAATGTCCCAAGTTCACCCGGACCAGTTGTTCCATTTTCGTCCGATTCGTCCGAGTCACGTACTTCGCGTACTTATGTCTCGCATGTCCCAAAAGCATTTGTGCGTCTTTTCCCCGCATCGCCCGAATCGGCCGAGCCGCGTACTTCGCGCTTTCGCGTCCCTCATGTCCCAAATGAACCAAGTGCCATTCGTGCTAATTTTTCCCGCTCTACCCGAATATCTTGCTTTTCAAATTTGGTAGGTATGTATTTAATGCACATTTATTACCTTTCTCTCTCCTAAACGGCTATATAACGAGCAGCCCCCCTATGCGTTTTGCACACTGCTTTCATGCTATCTATTGCTCGAACCCTTGCAATCTAAATTCCTGCGCGCGTATCCATTCCCTCTGCAATTCCATCCCAAGTCTAGCTTGCAGCTCTGCTCTCTGAGTTACTATCAACATGAAGATCAAATTCCAGGGGCAGGAACAAATTTCACCACTCGAGTCTGTCGTTCCCGATATCGGGGACAGTGAAGTTCGCCACCTTGACTTTGGAGATTTTTGGACAAGGATGACAGACGCGAACCCCTCACCAATGGCACAGATGATTCATGACAGTGGTCTGGCTTTCACTGGTGGTTTCCCTATCTCGGTGCAATGTGCAGACACAGTGCTCGCATGCGGGGCTCATTTCAACCCTGATTCGAGTGAATTAACAAACATACACGGGGAGCTCATCGCCAAACTTGACGCTGCCACCATTGGCACTGCACTAAGGATTCCAGAAATGGATAATGCCATAGTTGTCTCCCAGAATCAAGCACAGGCCCTTTTCAATCAAGACAGTGATAACTATAAGGCGCGGGTGGCGAAGTCCTGGCTTAAAAACCCTAAGAAGGGGGCATCTCGTCTATCCAAGACTCTTTTCCGTGTAGATTTCAATGAAGAATTGTCAGATTTCATAATCCTACTGGCTCGGGTTATGGGCTTACCCTCTACAAATGAGTTCCATTTCTGGATGTGCCCGCTCATCAATATGGTGTGCGAGGGAACTCAAAATATCAACTGGGCAGAAATCATCAGTATGAACCTAGCGGAGCAGCTGTCCAATGTACAGCAAACGAAGAAATTCTATATGACTTCATACCTGATGTATACTCTGGCGGCATCAAGGCAATGGTTTGGCTTTTCTTACATTGATGCCCACAAGGATGATCCTGTGTATGCCTACTGCCCGCAGTTCACCCTAGAGACCAGCAATCACAATTTCCGAAGGGTGAATGATGCTTTCACCATGTACATGGTCAGACTTCTTGAGGGTGACACTGCTAGAAGATTTTCTGATGAAGCCATGAGTCTGATATCGCACTACGGTGCTTATTTTATCCAATTCAGAAATTTTTCCTATATCAGGCTTGCTGGCTACGAGAGCACTCCTCTTAGGCTTCCTATGTTCTGCAGTGACAAGATGGCCTTGATAGAAGTATGCAGGCAATTGGAAAAATTGCATAGAACCTGCAGAGACAAGAAAATTACTGGTTTGCACTTCCCCATCTCTTTGGGAAACTACACTTGCAAAACAGCCCTGGACGCACAGAATATAGAAAGAGCCCTGGCTCCCATTACTGTCCATTTCTTCAAGCCCAGAACTTGCTTCGACTTGAAAAAGTTTATTGAGCAGAATATCAAGATAACCTATCATCATAGGGTAGACACAGAAGACTATTGGGCTGACTGTGCTGATGATTTTGAAGCCAGAAGGAGGCATTACGGCAGGTTTTCTCTACAATTAATCCAAGAACTCGGCTTGTACCAAGTTCCTGAAGGACTCAAGGATGAAAACTCTGATCTGTACTCATATGAGTATGACAATGTGGTCAAGCACACTCCCTTGGAGGACTTGGATTGGTTCAAAAAAGAGAAAGATGATTTGGCTGAGATCCTGGCTCCAGTCTTAGTCAGGACTAAGATCTGGTTTGATAGAAAAGTCCAAGAGATTAGGACGCATTCAGGGGAATCCTCCTCCAAGGATGCTTCAACACCAAGGAGGGAAGCATCAACTCCCAGATCAGAAACACCTGTGCAAACCCCTCCTGCCTCGTCAACTCAAGGACCTGCAGCCTCTACTCCTTCCTCATCCACCCAGGTATATCAGAAGAAATTCAAAGAAGTTAAGAAGGAGCCTGTGGAAGAAGATCCCCTGAGAAAGCATGCAGAATTGCCTTTGGGACCAGAGAACATTATTGTTCTCAGTGAAAGTGAAGAAAGTGAAGTGCCAGCTCCTACAAGCGCCCCTGAAGCTCCAACGGATAAGGACAAAGAGGTACAGAGCACTGAACTTCCAAGTACTATTGATTCCTCTGCACCAGTTGTCTCAAGCGCCCCACTCATGTCTCAACTCGAGACAACACAGTACAAACCTTGGGCACCATGAGTTCTCTGTCTCTTGGTCCTCTTGCCCCTCCTGCTTCTTCCTCCTCCTCTTTTGCATGGGTGCAGCCTCTCGTCGACAGTAGGAAGAGAAAGTCTTCCTCTCAGAGCTCAGGACCAAATTTTGATGCTGTGGCAGCCTTGTTAGGCACTACTCCTCCTTCTCGTGCCCAAAAAAGCCAAAATTACCTCCAGGATAGTGTCTTATGCTTAGGGCCAGTAATTCCTGGAGATAGCTAAGCCTACTGTAGATAAACCAGAGCAGGATTTGCAAGCATCTGACCTAGAAATCTCAAGAATTCCCATGGGAGAGTCTACCCCTGAAGGTGAGATCCACAATCTCCAGGAAACAGTCACAAGAGTCATTGGGAGGGTAGAGAAAGGGCAGCAAACCATAGAACAGTTGGAAGAACAAGCCCAAATTCTTACAGGTTTCATCAAATCTCTTTTGTCCAAGGACAAAGTTTTGGACCCTACCCCATTGACTACTCTTCCACCACCTGTGATTTTGAGCCAAGATGAGGTACAGAGTATCAAAGATATGCACAAGTATTCCGTCTATGGCAGAGCTATGGAGGCCATGGTGGAAGATATGCTTGTTGCAGGATTGAACTTCATTGATGAAGCTTTCAAACTCCACGGAAAGGTGAACAACTTGCAACAGAAGCTCTCCTCCACTATTGGGATCATAGATAAAGAGCTTAAACTTTGGAGCAGTTGCATAGTAGACCTCCGCCTCATGGGACAAACAGATGAAAACATTTTATTGGCGAGTAAGGTTTTTGATGATGTAAAGGATAATTTGTCAAAGTCCTAGGTTTACAGCGTGGAGTGGAAGATCAAGGTCCTGGAGGAGGCTTTGGGAGAATTGAAGAATAGCTGGCAGAAGGGTGAGGCTTTCAAAACACTAGTTGTATCTGCTTTCAAAGATATATATTGTCACCTTCAGGATGAGACTTCTGGTGTGCCTCTCTCCTTACAAGAAATCAAAGCTCAATTCAGAGCTTTTGTCAAAGGTAATCTGTTCAAGGAAAGCTCCATTTCCAAAGAAAAAATGAAGGAGATCTGCTCTCTTCAATCTGCCATTGAAGAAGCAAATAAGGATTATCATACTCATGTCGAGTTTGATAAGGAAATGGAGAAGTGCCTCAGATTTTGGACCAGTCTACAGCCAACACGTCAGTCCCTCGTGGCAGAGACATAGCCGAGGCGTTGAAGAGATTCAGACAGTGGATTTTAAAGTCAGTGGGTCCCTCCCAGTCATAAGCACCTGTCTTCTTCTCCTAATTCTTCTCTTCTCTTCCCATTCTTTCTCTCAGATTTATTGTAATAATTAGTTGGGGTATTGCGATTGGCAACCCTTTAACTAATCATTAGTTAAAAGAAGTAGTTACCGAGAGTAACTGATTTGTAAACTATATAATGGCCTCTCCTCGCCATTTTGAAAGGAGGAAGAACTTGGCTTATTTTCTGAAAGTGTAAATAAATCATAAAGAAATCAATACAGAAGGGCTTTTCATTCTTTGTCTATCTGATTTCCTTTATCCCTAAGCTTTTCATTTAATCTTGTTAAGATCATTTGTCTGTATTATGTTAAGAAGCTTTGTATTCTTGCAGATGTTATTTATAGAACTTTGTGTCTTTCAAATTTCATCTTACTAATATGATACAAATGATCTTGTTTCAATTCACTGTACCTTCGCATGCATAAGGAATTACTCTGTCATCTATAATTCTGAATGGTGCCTTTCTGCTCGTTCTCATATTCTCATTCCTCAGTCCTTTTGTAATTGATGATCCTTATAGAAAACACTTTCATAATATCCAAGTTCCACAAGAAAATCATGTTTTGTATATGTGTAAATAGGTTCGTTTCTGAATAAGGGAACCTCTCCCATTAAAGAGGAGGGACTTCTTGTCCCCTGACTGTTGCTCTTCGTGAAGTCCTTTTTGACGACCAACAGTTTTTGGTGACTCCGCTGGGGAATCATATTCCAGTTTATTTATTGATCATCTTTTGATCTGGCGACTCCGCATTTTACTCGAGGGAGAAGGGCCCTTGGTATTGAAGATTCTCAGTTTCAGCTTTTGGAACAGCAGGGTTTTCCTTTCCCTTCAACAAGAAGAAATAGAAAGACTCGTTCAACAAGCACTCCACCTGTCCAAGATAGAATCCCTACGGGTGGTATTCCTTCAGAGCCAATCAGTCCTAATCTTCGAGCTTTGATTCTTGCTGGTGTTGCAGTTCCTCTTCAAGCCATTTTTCCAAGAATGGTGGTACCATTGCCCTGGGGTCATCGTGTCGGGCCCCTTGCCCTTCCTCAGCCTTTGCATGAGTTACCCAGAGGTAACCGGAAGAACTTCCCTAAATTCAAAGGTGATGGTAAAGTGCATCCTGATGAACACATCGCAGCCTTCATAGTTGCATGCGGAGTTCTGGGAGTTGAACATGAAGATGTCTCCGTAAGACTTTTTGTTGAGACTTTACAAGATAATGCTGCTGATTGGTTCTATCACCTTCCGGCCGGTGCTATCACTAGCTGGGACACAATGAGAACTAGGTTTGAAAACCGTTTCAAACCAGCAGAAGACGTGCATGCCTTGCTAGCCCAAATCTCTCAAATAAAGAAGGATTCACAAGAGCCCATGAGAGAATTTGTGGCCCGATTCAACAGGTTGATTAACAAAATTCCGCCAAATACTCGACCTGTAGATCAAATTCAAAAATGTTTCTTCCTAAATGCCCAATCGCCTGAAGTTAGTTATGCACTGAGAAGGGCTAATCTCGCAACATTGGCTGAGGATCAAACTCTTGCTGTTAGTGTCGAAGATGATTTAATCATGTCAGGGAAGTTGAGGAGAGACCCTTCTAAATCTAAGTCTGCTTCTTCCTCCTCTTCCACTCCTGGACCTAATACTGATCCATTGGTACAAAAACTTGCAAATGATCTCATCGCCATTAAGAAACAATTGGCTCAGCATGCTCCCTATGCAGACGTTCCAAGGAGGAATTTTCAGCCCAGAAATCATTTGCCTGCTTCTCAAACAAGGCTAGCACTTGAAGGACCTCCTATTAAAGTTCCTGTCAATGCAACCTGTGAAGTTGAGGAACCAGAGGATGAGGAGGTTAATGAAGATTGTGAGGAATTTGTTGAAGAGGTTGATGATGAAGCAGATGAACTTGAGGGATCTCGAGTTAATTTCTTCACCACTGAAGGCATTGATGAAGGGGATGATTATGACGAAGTAGTAGCAGACATGAATAGCGAATCATACGCTGTCATGACTCGAGAGCAGACAAATCAGAGGGAGAAAGTGATGCAGCCCACCAAGAAATCTAAAGAGCAGCCGACAACTATCCCCGTAATTGCAAAAAGAGGATCTCCTATCCCCATTTCATCTACACCAAAGGTGAGTCCTGTCAATTCTGCTACTAAAGTTACTTCTTTTTCCCCTAAAATTGATAAACCTAAGATTTCAAGTGATGATAACCCATCCACTTCTGGGTCTTTTGATATTATTGATCACCTAAAAAAGACTAAGGTTCAAATCTCAGAGGCTGAATATTATCAAACCCATCCCAAGGCTTTTGCTAAAATGATTCACTTTGTCAATTCCCATTCTAAAACTACCTCTAAAGGCCTTTTACCCACTCCTTCTTCTGCACCACAGCCTAATCTGGTAGCCGCTGTCACCTCACCCAATGACAAAATCAAACCATTCTATGTGACACTTCTTATAGCTGGCCATAGGCTCAGTAATTACGTCATAGACTCAGGAGCATCAGACAATGTGATGCCTGCTAAAGTAGCTCATGCCTTAGGCTTGACTCTCACACGCACTTATGGATCTTGTTATTCTATGGAGAGTAAGGAAGTGCCCTTGGTCGGAAGAATTAAAGATGCACAAGTGGCTTTTGCTGCTTTGCCTGAGAAGAAAGTTTTGGCTACTATCTTAGTAGCAGATATTCCTCCTTCATACGGGATGTTGCTAAGCAGAAACTTCTGTAAGGATGTGGGTGGAGAAATTCAAATGGATTGGTCACATGCCCTCATACCTGTTAATGGGAAAATGAAGAAGCTGCTGCCTGAGAAGCAGTCTGAGTATATTGTACAAAAAACTGATGATCCCAAAGCACAAATACTCTATGAGGATATGGGGCATGGCAACTACATGATTATGTCTCCTGAAGAAATCCAACTCCCCAAAGTCTCACCTAAAGATCCTAATGGTGTTTGGATATTAGAGTTTGATGGAAGTTGTTCCTCAGCTGGTTCTGGAGCTGGTGTCATATTGGTGTCACCTGAAGGAAGCCTTCATCCTTTCTCATTCAAGTTACAATTTGAAAATACCAATAATACAACAGAGTATGAGGCTCTCATTCTTGGACTCCAGGTGGCAAAAGAACAAGGTGTGAAGAATCTTCTAGCTCGTGGAGATGCGGAATTGATTGTAAAGCAAGTTAGAAACCTCTTCCAGGTAAAAAATGGAAGGTTGAAACATTACAGGAATCAGGTTTGGGATTCCATTGAATTTCTTGATGCTTTCTCCATCGAAGCAATACCTAGGGAGAAGAATACCAGGGCTGATTCACTAGCAGTCTCAGGGTCACTGCTCATACCTCATCCTGACTTTTCTCAAGATAAGTTCACCATTGAGATGATCCATCGACCTAGTGTACCTGATAATACAAGTAACTGGCAAGTTTTCAATGATGATCAACACTTGCTTTCTTTCTTAGAACTCAAGGATAATTTTGAACAAGCTGTACTTTGAAGGAAGCGATAAATTGCCTCGTGAAAGTGTGCCCTTTGACAAAGCAGCCACCCAAGAAGAAGAAACGGATCAGGATGGATGTATCAAACTCAAGGGAAACAAGATTCCTAAAGGATTGGTGAGTTTAGAGGAACTGTTTGATAAACACGACAGGTATGTAAAGTCTAGAGCTTCTACTGGACCTCAACAATCAGCTGAATATGAAAAAATTAATATTGGGAGTTCTACTGACCCTAAGCTCGTGAACATTGGAAAATGTTGCACACCAGATGAGAGGAAGAAAGTAATTGATCTTTTAAAGAGGTATAAGGATGTTCTTGCCTACTCCTATGAAGATTTAAAAGCTTTCCAACCAAAGGAGATGCAACATTTTATTCCTCTCAAACCTGGAATTAAGCCTTTTAAACAGAAGCAGAGGCAATACAATCCTAAAATAGCTGACACCATTTTTCAAGAAATACAGAAGTTGTTGAAAGCCAAAATCATTTTTCCTATCCATCATTCAACATGGATTGCCAATATTGTACCTGTTAGAAAGAAAAATGGTGAGATTCGTATCTGTGTTGACTTCAGGAATCTGAATCAAGCTTCCTTAAAAGATAATTATCCTTTACCTATGATGGATCAGGTCTTGCAAGTAGTAACGGGATCTGAAATGTTGTCTATGCTTGATGGATTCTCAGGATATAACCAGGTAGAAGTTAATACTGCAGATCAACACAAAACGGCTTTCACTACCCCTTGGGGTACCTTTGCTTACAAAAGGATGCCTTTTGGGCTCATTAATGCCGGTGCTACTTTTCAGAGGGCTATGGACTTGGCCTTTGGAAGTTTGAAAGGGAAGTGTATTGTTGTATACCTTGATGACTTGACTGTGTATTCTAAAACAAGGGCGGATCATTTTCAGCACCTGGAGACAGTTCTGCTAAGATGTAGAGAACATGGGATCTCTTTGAATCCTAAAAAATCTGTCTTTTGTGTCACAGAGAGGAAATTATTAGGGCACATTGTCTCCAAAGATGGTATTAAAATTGATCCTGAGCGAGTTCAAGCTATTCAGCAAATTCCTCTCCCAACCAGCAAAAAGGGCGTGCACTCTTTCTTTGGTAAGATCAACTTTTTGAGAAGGTTCATCCCTGATTTTGCAGAGCTAACTTTGAATATCTCCCAAATGATGAAAGGAAAACAAATGTTTGGTTGGTCTCCTGAAGGGAAAGAAGCCTTTGAAGGTATTAAAAGAGCCATTGCTAAAACTCCTGTTTTAGCATGTCCAGATTTCAGCAAAGATTTCATTATCTATTGCTACGCCACAGATAACACCTTGGCTGCTGTTTTGACTCAGGAAGATTCTAATGAGCATGAACTCCCAATTGCATTTATGAGCTATATTCTGAAAGATCATGAGTTAAAATACACCATGATGGAAAAACATGCTTTTGCAGTGGTTAAAGCTGTCAAGCAGTTTCGTTTTTACATTCTTAACTCTCACTCCATGGTGTTGGTACCAGATACAACTGTTAAGTCAATTCTCACACAGCAGGAATTTGGATCCAAGAGAGGGAACTGGGTGGCCAAGGTCCAAGAATATGATATTGACATCAAACCAACCAAGCTCGTCCGTGGAAAAGGCCTGTGTGAACTCATCGCTGAAGGAGCTAGACATGAGTTACTGGAAGATAAAGTTGGTCTTCCTACCATTCTGTTTCTTAGCTCAGTTGACGAATGGTATGCTGATATCACTCATTTTCTCACCTATGGGGAATGCCCCTCTCATTTGACTGCCAAAGAAAAGAGGGTTGTTAAACTAAGGTCAGTGCAATATGTGTTGTGGGAAAATGCCTTGTTTAAACGTGGGTTAGATGGAAGGTTTTTGAAATGTGTGGACAAGGAACAGCAGAAAAAGCTACTCTCAGCTTTTCATGATCAGGCATGTGGAGGGCATTACTCATCAACTGTCACTGCTCATAAGATACTTCGTGGAGGATATTACTGGCCTACCTTGTTCAGAGATGCATCAAAATGGGTTGATAAATGTGAGGCTTGTCAAACTTTCGTGGGTAGACCCAAATTGGCCTCTTTGCCCCTTAAACCAGTTGTAATTGAAGAACCTTTTCAACAGTGGGGTTTGGACTTCATTGGAACACTTAATCCCTCTTCTAGTGCTGGTCATACTCATGTATTAACTGCCACAGATTATTTCACCAAATGGGTAGAAGCCATTTCAGTAAAGAGTACCACTTCTGAAGTGGTGTGCAGTTTCATCAAAGAAAACATCTTGGTAAGGTATGGTGTGCCAAACAAGATTGTGACAGATAATGCTTCCAATTTTTCTTCAACTGAGATAATGGATTTTTGTTATGGATATGGCATCTCCTTGGCTCACTCCTCAGATTACTATCCTCAGGGAAATGGACAAGCAGAATCCACTAATAAAAATCTGGTGACCATAATAAGGAAATTAGTCAATGAGTCCCAACGAAACTGGCACAAGAAACTCTATGATGCTCTTTGGGGCAGATAGGATCACACCTAAGAGAGCCATTGGAATGTCTCCTTTTCAGGTGGTATATGGAGTAGAAGCTCAATTGCCAGTAACAGTGGAGCTGCCAGCCTTGCATCTAATGAAGGCCATTGAAGATACCAGTTTCAATGATGCTTTGGATAAGAGAATTATGTACCTTCACAAATTGAATGAGGACAGATTGGAAGTTGCTGATAAGATATCTGCTCACCAGTAGAAAGTAAAGGTCCTGTTTGATAAGAAAGCTAGGTTCAGAGATTTCCAAGTTGGAGACACTGTTTTGTTGTGGGATAAAAGGCATGAACCTCGTGGCAGCCATGGCAAGTTTGATTCCCTTTGGCTCGGACCTTTCAAGATCAGGCACTTTGCTGGTAAGAACTCTTTTTACCTTGATTATATGGATGGTTCTTCTCTCCCACTTCCTTATAGTGGGCAGTACCTAAAATTGTTCAAGTCATAGGTGATTAGGAAGTCCTGTGTATATTCTATACAGCGTTTTGTTTTCCTTTCCCTCTGTTTTGGTGTGTTGTCCTCTGTATTGGTTTTCTTTTTGACTTCGTGGCCCAATGGATAAGGTACTGGTCTACTTCCCTGAGTTTTTCTAAATTCTTACCTTGTCTCATTTGTTGAATTTATGCCAAGTCATCCCCAGAAGGAGCCAGCTGTTGTCCACTCAAAATTCCCCTGCTTTTAAGAAGTTGAAAATTTAAAATTTTGAGGTTAAGTGTCTTCTCTGTTATCCTGGTAATGTGAAAAGTCAAGAAATTAAAAAAAAATCTACATTTCTGGGTCATTTTGCGTGTTTTTTGGGCCTATCGGACATTTTTGTCCCGCATGTCCCAAGTTCAATCGGGCTCTCTGTTCCCCGATCGGCTGATTTACCCGAAGTCAGTCCTTTTCGGGCTCGTCAAAACTTTTTGTCCCAAATGTCCCAAGTTAGTTCGGACCCTTTGTTCCCTTTTCAGCCGATTCAGCCAAGTCACGTACTCTGCGTACTTATGTCTCGTATGTCCCAAAAGCATTTGTGCGTCTTTTCCCCAGATCGTCTAAATCGTCCGAGCCACATACTTCATGCTTTCACTGTAGTCCCAAAAGCATGCTCAGCGAAGACTCAAATTGAGAAATGAGCCAACACGCAGCATATCATGGTCTCCAACAGTGTCAATTCCAACCAGTACTTATAACCCAGGTTTCGATTGAAGTTGAATTCATACGACAATAATTCAAGAATCCTAAAAGTACTCACAACAACACTTCTACAGAAGTTAAAACATAAATTATGTTCCAAGAACTCCATCAAAGTCAGTAACATTTAGTATTCTTAACAAAACAATAGCATTCATAACCAAGCTTAGACAGAAGTTTGAAATACAAGATACATTTCAAGGACTCTCACTGAGTCAATACCAACCGTATTCACAACTAAGCTAAGTAGAAACACTAGTTATATTTCAAGAACTTCAACAGACTCAAAACTAATGAGTATCCACAACAAGCTTCCGCAGAAGTCAATAACAAAACTTCTTACCGAAGTCGAAACATCAATAACGTTTCAATGACTCGAAAGGATTCGAACCCATGTAGTATTCTCAATTAACCTATACAGAAGTCGCAATATACTATCCATTACAAGGGTTCCAATAGTATCAATAACATATAGTATTCACGGCTGAACTTCTACAGAAGCCAAAACATGCTATCATATAAAAAATTCCAACAGCAACAATAACATAAAGTACTCACGACTAAACTTCTACAGAAGTCGAAATATACTCTACATTTCAAAAATTCCAACAGTATCATTTTCAACAAGTGAAAATAGCAAGGCTTTGACTGAAGTCTAAATCAAACAAGAAAACAATACATGGACTTCCACAGAGCCAATTTCATACATTATCATTGTAAGCATTTCTTCGGAATCTACCAAAATGCAAAAATCAACAAGATAATTCGGCAACACGAAACCAAATGTACACCCAGCAAGGAATCAACTGAATAGTAGAGCCAGCATGAAAACACAACAAGATAATTCATACATTGCTACCATTAAAACCAACTGAACCAAAAAGCATCTGAACAGAGTTGTTCTAATGAAATCATTTGAAGGAAAGCAAGATTTTTAAAAGTTAGGGCCTAACATGCCTGGTAATGCCGCTTAAAAATCTGAAGAAGACCTCTGAATGAGCTCGAGCCTTCTCCTCTTCTTCCACGTTAGATTCAACAACAATAATTTGTTATTTCCATGCCTTATAAACTTTCCTCGACAGAGAAAAGAGCTAGTTATTCTCATAGTTTCCATGCAACACCAAGTAGACTGGTTCGAAGAACCAGTGATCAAACAGAGAGAAAACCGGAGTGTATGGAAAACCAAACAACCAACTAGTTTTCCATTTTGCATGCCTTCCTGAGCAATCTGTGCTCAGGAACCGAGTTCATTAATTACATTTACTCCAAAATTCCCGCTCAATATCCATTTCCATCGACCGCCATAGTTGGCGATGGACAAATGCAAACCAAAGATCATTTCTAGATTTGGCAACTCTGCCACGTCAGTCTCATTGGCTGTTTGAAATCTCTGCTAAATCCCTTGTCCTTCATGCTTATCCCTTTCATTTAATGCCATAGAAACTACCGGCCCATGGCTCGCACCCCTTCATAGGTCCCCCTTCATCCATAGTCATTAGTTAGGTTAGAAACATAGGTTAGATCTTAAGGTGATACTTAGTCTAACTTCCTTAGTGCTAGGTCACTAACCTTAGAAACATTTAGCTTATAGTTTAGGGCTAGGTTAGATTAGCACTAATCCAACCCATAGGTTATAGTTTAGGTTTAGGTTATTAACCTTAATAAATCCAGTCTAGGTCTAACAAATAGAATCGTTCAGTATAAGAACCAACAGATATACATTCCCGAAATGGATTCAATCCAGCATTGATAATAAGCTAGCAATATGTATACCAGAATTTATTACCTGGCTCAAGGTCTAGACCTTCCTGATATTACGATATCGGGAACCAATTCATATAACAAGATCAGCCTGAGTTAACTCCTGAATTGCTCATTCCACACATTCAGACCTTGCAACCTTCGTAAGGTCTATAATTTTTGGTTCATCCAGAATAAACTTAAAACATCTCTTGGATCAATGCAACTGATCCAAGGCTGAGTCATAAAGATGGGTAAATCCACAATTCACCCCGAAATCAGATTAAACTCAGGTGCTAAAAATGAAAGAAATAAAAGAGTCCAAGCATATCCTGACTCAGTCAAAGATCTTCAAGAGCAAAGAAGATACAATCCATATCAAGCATGACTTCACAATCAAAGGAACACGTCCTTTTTATAGAAGAAATCATATATCAACACTTGAATGCTCAGGAGGAAGTAACAATAGTTCAGAGTGTTACATGCTTCCCTCCTAAAAGATTCATCGTCCCGATGATTACATATTTGATTTACCTTCAGGTCAACCAATTTATTAGTTCACAATACAATGTGACTATTTCCAACTTGAATAGTTCCAGAAATCAATGTCACGATACATTTTATTCAGCCTGAATAATGTTTGCCTCAATCTGGCTTTCATATAAACATGAAAAAGATAAGTTCATAAAAAAAAATGTTTTGTCAACAGATTTCATTCTGTTGAAAAAGAAAAGGAAAAGCAATTTTCATCTCTTCCAGATTTTCCCAAGTTGCACTTTCTTTGTTAAACTGGTCCCACTGGACCTTACATTGCTGTATTTCACGATTTCTCAAATGCAATTGGTGAGTTTCCAGCACTCGTGTGGGTTTAACCACGATTATTCCTGGGTCTTGGACCTGCAAGGAATTCCAATTTAAGACATGTGACAAATCTGAAACGTATTTCTTAAGCAAAGAAATATGGAAAACATCATGCATGCGAGACAAAGCAGGTGGTAATGCTAATCGATAAGCTACAGGATTGATTATTTCAACAATTTCGAAAGGTCCCACGTAACGAGGTGATAACTTGGCAGCCTTGCCAAAAGTTATAGAACTCTTTCTGGGTTTAACACGAAGAAAAACCTTCTCACCAAGCTCAAACCTTCGATCAACCCGCTTAAGGTCAGCATAGCTCTTCTGCCTATCTGCTGCTTCCTTTAATCATTCACGAATCAACTTTACTTGCTGTTCCATTTCAGTGAGGATCTCTGGCCCAATTACCACTCTATCCTCAATACTATCCCAACTAACAGGGGTTCTGCACTTTCTTCCATAAAGTGCTTCAAAAGGTGCCATTTTAAGAGATGAGTGATAAGTGTTGTTGTATGCGAATTCAACTAATGGAAGATACTCTTCCCATTTATACTGTTGATCCATGCAATACATTCGCAACATATCTTCCAACACTTGATTTACTCTCTCGGTTTGTCCATCCATTTCAGGATGATATGCAGAACTGAAGTTTAGTTTTGTTCCAAGAGCTGTATTAAGCGTTTGCCAAAATCTTGACGTCATTCTAGGATCCCTGTCAGATATAATCAATTCTGGTACACCATGTAACCTGAAAATTTCATGCACGAATCTTTTGGCCAACACTGGTGAATCATCCTTTAGATTTCCAGTGATGAAATGAGCTACCTTAGTTAGTTTATCTACAACTACCAGGATAACATCATGTTTATTCCTGGACATAGGTAACCCTTGTACAAAGTCCATGCTTATTACTTTCCATTTGTACTGCGGTATGCTATGAGGATATAATAGTCCAGCAGGGTGCATGTGTTCTGCCTTAACCCGCTGACATTCCAGACAATGAGTCACAAAATCAATGACATCCTTTTTCATACCTTTCCAAAAGTATTGTTGTTTTAGATCAGCAAGCATTTTTGTGATACCCGGGTGTCCAGAGAAAGGTGAATTATGAAATTCAACTAACAACTTCTTTCTCAAATCGTTCAGCATAGGTACGTATACCCTGTTTTCATAACGTAAGATTCCTTCATTATCAAAATGAAAACCCTTATACCTTTCATCATTAGGTTCTGCAGCAAGCGCTGCTTTTACTTGCTGAAAGTATATATCAGATTCTGAGGCACTTTTTACCTCATCCTTAAACTGAGTTCTTAACGTTATAAGAGCAGAAATGTGCTTCCTACGACTTAGAGCATCTGCTACCCTATTCTCTTTCCCTTTGATGTAGCTAATATCAAAATCATATTGAGATAAAAATTCTAACCACCTTCTCTGTCTAGCATTTAGATTAGGCTGAGTGAAAATATATTTCAGTCCTAAGTGATCAGTTTTCAACTCAAAAGGTTTCCCAAGTAAATAGTGTCTCCAGACTTGAAGCGCATGAACAATGGCAGCAAGCTCCAAATCATGAGGAGCATAATTCAGCTCATGTAACTTAAGTTTTCTACTTTCATATGCTATTACTTGATCATTTTGTAACAAAACACCTCCAAGGCCTTCCCCAGAAGCATCCGTTACAACTATAAAGCTCCCATTAGGGTCAGGTACAGCTAAAATAGGTGCGGAAGTCAACTGGATTTTCAGACTTTTGAAAGCAGTCTCGCACTTATCATTCCAATTAAATTTCTTATCCTTCTTCTGCAATGAAGTTATCGGTGCAGCCACTTTAGAAAAATCCTTAACAAATTTTCTATAATAACCAGCAAGACCCATGAAGCTTCTTACTTCGTGCACATTCTTTGGTGCAGGCCACTCAGTTATTGCCACTATTTTTGAAGGATCTACAACAATTCCTTCTTTACTAATGACATGACCCAAATAGTGAACTTCTGAATCAAAGAAAGAACATTTGGATAACTTACCATACAACTTTCTTTTTCTCAAAATTCCCAAAACTATCTTCAAATGCTCATTGTGCTCTTCAACACTTTTAGAATAAATGAGAATATCATCCAAGAATACAAGTACAAACTTGTCCAAATATTCTTGAAAGATATTATTCATTAAGTTCATAAAAGCTGCGGGTGCATTAGTTAATCCAAAGGGTAGAACCGTGAATTCATAATGTCTGTACCTTGTTCGGAAAGCTGTTTTATGAATATCTTCTTCTCTAATCCTTAACTGATGATAACCAGATCGAAGATCTATCTTAGAATAAACCACTGCCCCACGCATCTGATCAAATAGATCGTCGATCCTTGGAAGTGGGTATCTATTCTTGATTGTTGCTTTATTCAACATCCGATAATCAATACACAGCCTAAGTGTTCCATCCTTCTTTTTCACAAATATTACTGGTGCTCCCCAAGGTGAAACACTTGGTCTAATCAAACCTTTAGACAAAAGTTCTTGCAATTGAGCCTTAAGCTCGACTAACTCTGTAGTAGTCATCCGATAAGGTGCTTTGGAAATAGGTTCCGTTCCTGGTTTGATTTCGATGGTGAAGTCAAATTCCCTCTTGGGTGGTAACCCTGGTAATTCCTCCAGAAAAACATCTTTGAAACTTTGTAGCAGAGGAAATCGTTTCATGGAATCACCATCTTCTTCTGAAAATTTAGATATCTTTACTGCATAAAGGGTGCATCCTTTGTTTTTAGCCTTTTTAAGCTGCATAGCTGACAATTTTCTAACTGAAATTTCCCGTTTCACCCCTTGAATCTCTGTTGTTTCCAGCCGATCATCTAAACATTTTATATTCTTTTCATAGCAGTCTACTTTTTCTTTATGGTCAGCTAACCAATTGACACCGATGACAATGTCATACGATCCCAAAGGTGTAACATAGAGGTCAACTTCCGTGGAAAAGTTAGGTAAGTCAAGGACTGCCCCAAAAAGACACATACTCACTGTATGAACAGAATTATTACCATACTGTACAGTCCAAGATTTATCCATTTTTCCAGCTTTTCTCTTAAGTTTAGAAGCAAGTTTACTAGAAATAAAACATTCAGTAGCTCCTGTATCAAAAAGAATAGTGACAGGTATGCCAAATAACTTACCCAGAACTTCTATAGGTGTCACCTGCTTTTCAGCTTGCTTGTCTGCTACTGCAGCATGTATCTTATGCTGCTGATTATGATCATCCTTCTTCAAAGGGCACTGATTTGTGTAGTGGTCTTTGCCACAATTGTAGCAGCCTCCTACAGGTCCCTTTTTAGGCTCAAAATTGCCTCCAGCCTTGTAATTATCTCGTTGTCCTCCATAGGGCTTCTGCCCATTGTTATAATTTTTGGCAAAATTATCCCTTACATTTCTAGCAGGCTTATTTGCTACTGTTTTCTTACTATTATCCCCCGGAAACTTACTTCTGTTTCCAAACTTTTTCCATGGTCCCTTTTTGGGTGCAAGTGAGGTTGAAGAAGGGTTTGAAATCTTCTTCCGCACTTCCTCTTTATGAGCAGAAATAGCCTTTAATTTCTGTTCTTGTCGTATGGCCTTTTCAACAACTCCTTCCATAGTGGTTGGACTGTGAACATCGACCTCTCCCCCTATCACGGGATTCAGTCCCATGATGAATTTTTGTATTCTGAACTTCTCGTCAGTTTGATACTGCGGTACATACTTGAGGAGTTTGGTAAACCACTCCCAGTATTCAGTTACCGTTAGCTTCCCTTGAGCTAAGTTCTGGAATTCTGTCATTTTCTGATCATAGAAGAGTTGTGGCAGCCAACGTTGCCTAAAATAGCCCTTAAATTGATCCCAAGTAATATTGGTCTCATCAATATTCAGCTCGGCTTTACGGCTATCCCACCACGAAGATGCTTCGTGGGAAAGCTGATAGGCTCCCCAAATAGCTTTGGTTTCCTCTGAGAAGTTTCTTATTGCAAAGTACTTCTCCATTTCGCTGAGCCAGTTCTCAGCTCCATCTCCTAATGTGGTGCCATCATATTTAGGTGGGCTTATCCTTTTTATATCATTAGTGAGTTCTGCTGCCAACCTGGCCTTTTTGTTTTCTGGTTGGACAGGTGCATTTCCAGCATTATTATCAACACCCATATCGGGGTTGTCCTCAGGAGGTTGCTGATTGTTATTACCAGCTTCATCTTCCTCCTCATTTCCCATTACTTGTTGTTCAAGTACAGCTAAACGATCTCTTGTGTCCAATAGGGCAGCAAGGATCTCATCAAGCTTTTGGGTTGTTGCTGCCCCTCCCTCTAGTGGAGCATTATTCACAACGTTCCCCCTTATTCTAACCATTTTCTGTTACAAGAAAATTCAGGTTTTTATCAGATTATGGACACAATAGGTCCAAGAGCTGCAACCTTCAGCTCTGATACCAAGATGTAACATCCCCATTTAAGAACATTAGAACAAGTAAATTTTTTTTTTTTGATAAATGCTTCCTAGTTCTAAATACATAATTTAGAACTCACAAATCAAAACCACCATTCTTATAACAGATAACCATATGCAGCTGTAATGACTCGGAGTACCTCCGATCTATTCATTCCATGACTCGGTAATCCACCGATCTATTCATGAGTATCAAAGAGTTGGCGTTTTTATTTTAACACATCACTCTTGCGGTTCTCTTCCCTAATCTGGGATTCAGAATGCTCTGTCCAAGGAACCTATCTGAATAATTGTTACCATTATTCATCGGCATCTCGTCCCTTAGACTAGGTGACATAGGACAACGCAATCAGCAGCTTGCGATACTTTGGCCAAAGATTTGAAACATACTGCTTATGTCTCGTATTCCTTGACGGCATACTCGTCATTCTGGAATACGTCCTTCACCCCATTCCTATGTTATGTAGAATGTCTTATACTGACTTCTGTCAGTCTCTCCTGCCCCAAGTTATTCACTCAGGAACGGATTAGTAATATGACAATGTTATAGGGATGCTCCCGAGGGCTAGGGATACGCTGACATACTGGGTCAACCCTAGTTAACCCAGTGTGTCAAGATACCCCGAGTCTCCTGGGGCAGCCTTATAACATAACCACGTTCCTAATCAGTCCCAGAGTAAATCTTGTTCGAGTTTAAGGTGTAAATCTTAACGATCAATGCAAAGGGTGTCGCCATAAGTCACCTGTATTGTTGTATCTTCGAGAAGATCCTAATCTTCTCGAAGGTACAACCCTGCAGTTGACTTGTGCCATCAACCTTCAAATCCACCTCGAAAAGATCTACTTATATATAAGTGTTACATACGTTGAGTTAAAGTTATACTTTAAGACGCTCCTTTTAGGGTAGTCTTTTCCCAACCCCTGGGTTCCTCACCTTAGGATTACCTTTCTCAATAAAACCCATTACGCAAAGAGAAGTTATTAAGACTTGAGGTCCCAACAAGGAGTTCATAGAAAAACATAAATCTAAATCAACGAAACTGGACAATAACCCTTAATCTTCACATGAGATTGCTAACCAAACCCTTTTTGGTTTATATCAGATCTCATAGCTGAAATATATCTTACTTATTAGTATTGAGATATAGTGATTAAAAATCCAATTAAACGTTGTCTTGACTTAGATCAAGACTAGGAAGTAATAATTTATTCAGCTCATTTAGCTTCCTGTTGAGGTTTATTTTAACCTTAGCTTCTCGAAAGACAGTGCTCTAAATTCCAATTTAGCTTTAGATAGAACATAATAGAGCTACTAAACAATCATAAGTATTCAGCCACATAACCTTGCAAAGATTACTTAGATAATCACAAATGTTTCCAAGTTATACAATAATAACAATGCTCTTAAAATCATTCGAACCGAAGAAGATCAATCCATCAAGATACGAATGCAAACACATAAGTAACAAATACCTCATTTCATTCATTTCAAAGCTAATCAAATACATTTTATGCATTCAGCATATTTGATACAATACTCAACAGCAAAAGAACATCTTTCTTCAAGTAGTACATTTAGAGAATCAAGTTGAAATTCATCATAAAACCAAATTAAACAATCTGAACATCATATCAGATCTGCGTGCCTTTACCACTTACGGCAACCATCTGCAAAAATTGTCAACACGGGTCAGTTCGGTGAACTGAGCATGATAAGCACTAATTCTTAAAACAATTGCAATCCACCAATTGTTTTCATTAAACAACCTGTTTAAATGAAATCATTTCTTCACATTCCAAACTTAAATCAGGCTATTCATCCTATATGTTAGAGACTAAGAACATATGAATACAACCATTCTTAAGACAACAAAACTCCTACAAGATTGTTTCTACAATTTCTCAATGGCAGTTAAAACATTCAACAATCTCACAGTCTTAATTCTTTTATCATCCTAACACATTTCAATGGTATTGACAAGTATACCTATTTATACAGCAGCACACATTTTATACCAGTCTCTCCATACAATACCTCAGTTTATTCTTGTTATGCCCTTACCATAGAGATCGCAAAAGGATGCAAGAAGAAAGCACACAAGGTTTCCTGACTAGGAGAGAGAGAATTTTCCCTTCAACTTATTTATACATCAACATATAAATTACAGTCTAGAAGAAGAAACAGAGTCCATCAGAATCCTAAGTCAATAACATTCTGAACTGTACCGATTCCTTTAGATTAATGCAAATACATTTACGCATGCGACTAAACAGTCGAAATTACAAGAAGAGCTACAGTTCCATCTAATTCCAAATATAAAAGTCACCTGTAGCTACTAAACGATTCAAGAGTTCACGCAACAAGCATTAATAAATAATCCAACTCCAATAGGCTCAACAAAACTTTCCATATTATTCAACAAACATGAAAAATATCCAACGCCATCGCCTGTCATGGCACAGCTAGTAACTCTTTACCCTGGTCAAGCACAAGACTAGATAACACAATAACAGAAGAGGTAACCATGTGCAAACACAGCGACATTCCCACTGAGTCGAAACACTCAGCAACATACACAGCTTCATTCAACTAATCAAATCCCTACGATTATACAGCAAGGATGTAAATTAGAAGCCGATTTCAAGAAGAATAATCACAACAAGGTCTTCACAGAAGCCGAATTCCCTATCAATAATTTTCCTCAAAGTTTCATCGAGCTACTACGAAATATAACACAACAATATTAAGAAAGAGTCAAAACAATATGCATGCTCAGCGAAGACTCAAATCGAGAAACGAGCCAACACGCAGCATATCATGGACTCCAACAGTGTCAATTCCAACCAGTACTTATAACCAAGGTTTCGATTGAAGTTGAATTCATACGACAACAATTCAAGAATCCTAAAAGTACTCACAGCAAAACTTCTACAGAAGTTAAAACATAAATTACGTTTCAAGGACTCCATCGAAGTCAATAACATTTAGTATTCTTAACAAAACAACAACATTCATAACCAAGCTTAGACAGAAGTTTGAAATACGAGATACATTTCAAGGACTCTCACTGAGTCAATACCAACCGTATTCACAACTGAGCTTACACAGAAGTAGAAACACTAGTTACATTTCAAGAACTTCAACAGACTCAAAACCAATGAGTATCCACAACAAGCTTCCGCAGAAGTCAATAACAAACCACCCATTTCAAGGATTCCAATGTATGCACTATGAAACTACTACAGAAGTTAAAAACATACTATACATTACAAGGATTCCAACAGAATTCTCAACAAAACTTCTTACCGAAGTCGAAACATTAATAACGTTTCAAGGACTCGAAAGGAGTCGAACCCATGTAGTATTCTCAATTAACCTATACAGAAGTCGCAACATACTATCCATTTCAAGGGTTCCAACAGAATTCATATAACAAATGAACTTCTACAGAAGTCAAAACATACTATCTATTCAAGGGTTCCAACACGACTAAACTTCTACAATAACATATAGTATACTCACGACTGAACTTCTACAGAAGTTGAAACATACTATACATTTCAAGAATTCCAACAGCAACAATAACATATAGTACTCATGACTAAACTTCTACAGAAGTCGAAATATACTATACATTTCAAGAATTCCAACAGTATCAGTTTCAACAAGTGAAAACAACAAGGCTTCGACTGAAGTCTGATATCAAACAAGAAAACGTTTCATGGACTCCAACAGAGTCAGTTTCATACATTATCCTTGCAAGCATTTCTTCGGAATCTACCAAAATGTAAAACACAGCAAGATAATTCAACAACACGAAACCAAATGTACACCCAGCAAGGATTCAACTGAATAATCGAGCCAGCATGAAAACACAACAAGATAATTCATACATTGCTACCATTAAAACCAACTGAACCAAAAATCATCTGAACAGAGTTGTTCTAATGAAATCATTTGAAGGAAAGCAAGATTTTTAAAAGTTAGGGCCTAACATGCCTGGTAATGTCGCTTAAAAATCTGAAGAAGACCTCTGAATGAGCTCGAGCCTTCTCCTCTTCTTCCACGTTAGATTCAACAACAATAATTTGTTATTTCCATGCCTTATAAACTTTCCTCGACAGAGAAAAGAGCTAGTTATTCTCATAGTTGCCATGCAACACCAAGTAGACTGGTTCGAAGAACCAGTGATCAAACAGAGAGAAAACCGGAGCGTATGGAAAACCAAACAACCAACTAGTTTTCCATTTTGCATGCCTTCCCGAGCAATCCGTGCTCGGGAACCGAGTTCATTAATTGCATTAACTCCAAAATTCCCGCTCAATCTCCATTGCCACCGACCGCCATAGTTGGCGATGGACAAATGCAAACCAAAGATCATTTCCAGATTTGGCGACTCTGCCACGTCGGTCTCATTGGCCGTTTGAAATCTCCACTAAATCCCTTGTCCTTCATGCTTATCCCCTTCATTTAATGCCATAGAAACTACCGCCCATGGCTCGCACCCCTTCATAGGTCCCCCTTCATCCATGGTCATTAGTTAGGTTAGAAACATAGGTTAGATCTTAAGGTGATACTTAGTCTAACTTCCTTAGTGCTAGGTCACTAACCTTAGAAACATTTAGCTTATAGTTTAGGGCTAGGTTAGATTAGCACTAATCCAACCCATAGGTTATAGTTTAGGTTTAGGTTATTAACCTTAATAAATCCAGTCTAGGTCTAACAAATAGAATCGTTCAGTATAAGAACCAACAGATATACATTCCCGAAATGGATTCAATCCAGCATTGATAATAAGCTAGCAATATGTATACCAGAATTTATTACCTGGCTCAAGGTCTAGACCTTCCTGATATTACGATATCGGGAACCAATTCATATAACAAGATCAGCCTGAGTTAACTCCTGAATTGCTCATTCCACACATTCAGACCTTGCAACCTTCGTAAGGTCTATAATTTTTGGTTCATCCAGAATAAACTTAAAACATCTCTTGGATCAATGCAACTGATCCAAGGCTGAGTCATAAAGATGGGTAAATCCACAATTCACCCCGAAATCAGATTAAACTCAGGTGCTAAAAATGAAAGAAATAAAAGAGTCCAAGCATATCCTGACTCAGTCAAAGATCTTCAAGAGCAAAGAAGATACAATCCATATCAAGCATGACTTCACAATCAAAGGAACACGTCCTTTTTATAGAAGAAATCATATATCAACACTTGAATGCTCAGGAGGAAGTAACAATAGTTCAGAGTGTTACAAATTCACGTAAACCCTCATAATGTTGAGTAGAGTCCCAAGATGAACCTAAGGTTTCTCATTAGATGCTAATTCCAATGAGCTCTAGATCCGAAGAATCTAACTCCATAATATTCAAAAAATTTGGTATGAATTTAATGCACATTTATTGGAAAGTGATGAGATGCTCTGAATAATCCTAAATGTGGATAAACATAAGGCAAAGCTGCCCACCTATGAAACCAATTTTCACAAGAGCTTTCTTTGTAATCTGGAATTTCTAAGTGAACCCTGAGCAACAAAATCACCTGTAAACCTCGTGCTACCAAGTCCCATAGACAAATCCATCCAAACACCTAATTTCAGCTAAATAGCTTAAGGAAATGAGGCTACTTTCTGGAACATGAAGATCAAATTCCTTCACAGAACAACATCACTCAGTGCTTCCCATTTAGAGTCTGCCATTCCTCCAAACTTATCGGGGACAATGAAGTTCGGAACCTTGATTTAGTGAGATTTTTTTGAGGTTGACAGGACGTGAATCCTACACCACATGGCACAGATTGATTCATGACCTAGTGGTCTGGCTTCTTACTGGTGCACATTTCCCCAAGCTATTAGCTGCAGATGTTGTCATGCAAGGAGTGCAACATGGAAATGCGGGGCTCATTTCAACCATGAAAACGAGTAATTAACAATACATACACGGGGAGTTTACCGAATCCAATAAACTTGATACCTAGTCAATTAGTGCACTCTACAAGGATAAATCCAGAAATGATTTTATAGTTCATTAAAATAGGTGCAAACTTCAGAATCAAATTGTGGGAAGCCCTACTTCACTGGCCTTCCAAGGACAGAGATAATCCTATAAGCAGACGGGTGGCAAAGTCCAAACTAGAACGGAACCCTATCAGAAGGGGGCCTTCTCAACATCTAAGACTTTTTTTATGTAGACTTTAATGAAGAATTGGAGCAGATTTCACCGAATCCTAGGGTTCACTCGGCCTATGTAGTGCACAACCCTCTACTAAGTTGTTTCCATTTCTGGATGAGCCAGCTCATCAATATGGATGTGCGAGGAGAACTCAAAATATCAACTGGGTAGACTCCATCATCAGTATGAACCTAGCGTAAGCTGTTTAATACCCTAAATATGGTAAATTATTGTATTGGACTTCATATCTGATGGTTTACTCTGGTCATCAAGGCAAGTTCAGCTTTTTTACTGCCCGCATGTGGATTCACCTGAAGAGACTAGAAATCACAATGTTCCAATGATGAAATGTAGGAATAATGCTTTCACCATGTACATGGTTAGATGACTTGAAGGTGACACTGCTAGAAGATTTTCTGATGAATCCCATGAGCTCTAGATATCGTCACAACGGTGCTCTATGAGCGATTCGGGATTCAGAAAATTTTCCTATATCAGGCTTGCTGGCTACGAGAGCACTCCTCTTGCTTCCTATGTTCTGCAGTGAACCCTTATGGCCTTGATAAAAGGGATATCCTAGGTACATTGGACAAATTGCAGCCCCTAGAACCTATGAGATCCTCAAGACAACCTTACTAGACTACACTTCCCCATCTCCTGGGAAACTGGTACACCTACAAAACAGTCCTCTGGACCGCAACAGAATCTAGGAAGGCACCTGTGCAATCCCTATTACTGTCCCATTTCCCTTTTTCTTGCTTTGAAATTGAAAAAGTTTATTGACCAGAATATCAAGATAACCTATCATCATAGGGTAGACACAGAAGACTATTGGGCTAACTGTGCTGATGTTTTGAAGCCAAAAGGAGGCAGCCCCCGAGAGCTAGTGGCAGGTTTTCTCTACAATTAATCCAAGAACATCGGTCTTGTCACCAAGTTCCTGAAGGACTCCAAGGATGAAAATTCAGATCTGTACTCATATGAGTATGAAAATGTGACATGAAAAGCACACTCCCTCTGGAGGACTTGGATTGGTTCAAAAAGGGGAAAGATGATTTGGCTGAGATCTTGGCTCTAGTCTTAGTCAAGACTAAGATCTGGTTTGATAAAAAAGTCTGAGAGCTTAGGAGGCACTCATGGGAATCCTCCTCCAAGGATGTTTCAACACCTAGGAGGGAAGCATCAACCCCCAGATCAAAAACACCTGTGAAAACCCCTCCTACCTCATCAGCTCAAGGACCTTAGCCTCTTCCTCTTCATCCACCTAGGTATATCAGAAGAAATTCAAAGAAGTGATCAAAGAATGATCCTGAAGAAGAATGAAGAACAAAGCATGTAAAGAATTGCCTTTGGGACCAGAGAACATCATTGTTCTCAGTGAAAGTGAAGAAAGTGAAGTTCCAGCTCCTGCAAACCTTGAACTCCAAGAAGATAAGGGCAAACAAGGTTTTCAGAGCATTGAGCTTTTTGGAGACCTATTGATTCCTCTACCTTCCAGTTGTCTCAAGTGCCCCACTCACATCTCAACTCGAAGAGGTCAATAGTTGCACAACCTTAGACACCATGAGTTCTCTGTCTTTGGTCCTCTTGGCAGTCGAATCGAAGTGATTCTTCCTCCTCTTTTGCATGGGTGTATCCTTTCCATTGACAGTAGGAAGAGAAAGTCCATCCTCTATGTATTTTTTAGGGTTTTGATGCTTGGCAGCCTTGTTAGAGGCTACCCTCCTTCTCGTGCCAATTTAAAAGCTAAAATTCCTCCAAGATAGTTAAGCCTGATGCTCCAAGTTTCAGCAATTCTTGGAAATGCTAAGCCTACTGTAGAAAACTAAATGTCAGGATTTGCAGGATCTAACCTGGAGGGTTCACTCTCAAAGAATTTCAGGAGAGTCTATCCCTGAAGGTGATTTCCATCTCCAGGAGACAGTCATCAAGAGTCATTGGAAGGGTAGAGCTTGAAAGGGCAGAACCATAGAACATGTTGGAAGAAGGTCAGCCCAAATTCATCATGGTTTCATCAAATTTCCTTGTCCTAAGGAAAAGTTTTGGTCCCTACCCCATTGACTACTCTTCCACCACCTCTGAATTTGAGCCAAGATGCATTGGTGAGTAAAAATGATATGGCACAAGTATCCGTCGGAAAATGGCAGTTGAGCTATAGAAGCCATGCTTCTTTTTCATATGTTGCAAATTAACTTCATCGATGAAGCTTTCATGAACTCCATGGAAAGGGTATAACTTGGAACAGGAATCTTCTTTTTCTATGAATCATGAGATAAAGATAGCTTAATCCTACATGGAGCAGTTGCATAGTAACCTCCACCTCATTCCACAGGACAGATGTAAAACATTTTATTGCGAGTCTAAGGTTTTTGATGATGCAAAGGAGTAATCCTTCGACAAATCCTGGGTTTACAGCATGGAGTGGAAGATCAAGGTTTTGGAGGAGGCTTCGGGAGAATTGAAGAATAGCTGGCAATCACCAATGGAGGCATTTCAAGTGTTTTTTAAACACTCTCATCGAGGTTGTCATCTGATTTCAAAGATATACATTTTTCATCTTTAGGATGAGACTTCTGGAGGATCTAGGTCCTTGCAAGAAATCAAAGCTCAGTTCAGAGGTCATTTTATCATGAAGGTAAGTTGTATGACAAAATCGGTGAAAGCTCCATTTCCAAAGAAAAAATGAAGGAAGTTCTGCTCTCTTCAATCATTGAAGAAGCAAATAAGGATTATCATACTCATCAATGAGTTTGATAAGGAAATGGAGAAGTGTCTTTTTGGAACTAGTCTACAGCCAACACGTCAGTCCCTTGGAAGAGACATAGCCGAGGCATTGAAGAGATTCAGACAGTGGATTCTAAAGTCAGTGGGTCCCTCAACAAGTCATCAGCACTTGTCTTCTTCTCCTAATTCTTCTCCTTCTTCTTCCCATTCTTTCTCTCAAACTTATTGTAATTAAATAGTTGGGGTATTGCGATTTTTTGACCCTTTAACTAATCATTAGTTAAAAGAAGTAGACTTTACTGAAGAGTAACTAATTTGTAAGCTATATAATGGCCTTTCCTCGCCATTTTGAAGAGAGGAAGAACTTGGAATATTAGTCTGAAAGTGTAAATAAATCATAAAGAAATCAATACAGAAGGGCTTTTCATTCTTCGTCTATGTAATTCCTTTATCCCTAAGCTAATATTTAAAAATTTTGTTAAGTTGTATCATTTGTCTGTTAGTATGAGAAGATATTTTTGTATTCTTACAGATATTATTTATAGAACTTTGTGTCTTTCAAATTTCATCTTCCTAATATGCATACCATATGATCTCGTTTCAATTCTTTGTACCTTCGCTATGCATAAGGAATCTATCTCTGTCATCTATAATTCAATGGTGCCTTAATTTTTCTCATTATTATAATTCCTCAGTCCTTGTGTAATTGATGATCCTGAGCAAGTGGAAAACACTTTCATAGTATACTGTACGTACCCAAAATTGTATGTACTGCAGTCGGAAAATTGGTTACACATGCCCCAATGATGATACAGGTCTCTTCGCAAGGTGTTCGGGATCCAGAGAAGCTTTACGGATATGCGTTAACATCCCGCATGCCCCGCTTAGCCCCCGCGTGCTTTGTTTTCCCCTTTTCCCCTCTTTTCTTGGCTTTTTGGTCTTCAGTGACGAAACCGCCGCCCTGAAGGGCGGCGGTCTCTGTGACCGCCGCCCTGAACAGGGCGGCGGTCTGTGACCGTTTTCCTGAACAGTTCTTTTGGCGGTCCTGTAAAGCCGCCCTGCTCAGAGCGGCGGTCCTTTACGCGTTTTCCCTAGAATGTTTTTCTTTTAATTGACTCATGTAAATTTCAACGTTTCACCAGCTTTCCTTGCCCTATAAAGCATGCATTTATGCAAATTCTGGTCCCCTGGAATAGTGTTTTTTTCCTTTGTTTATTGTTTAGAGTTCAGTTTGGTTTTGATCTTTGGGTGTTTGAATTCCTATAAATGCATGGCTTGTGCTCAAACAAATGGCCCCTCATTCTTTTTCAAACTCTCATTTTCAATAGTTCAGTCTTCTCCTTTTGCTTGCTTAGTTTGATAGTTTCAATTTTTGCATGCTTAGTTAGCATTGTACTCAGCTGTTGGTAAGCCACATATCCAACTTGTGCAAACAGTGTATTATTTCATCCTTTTGGAGTAGAATAGTTTAGGCAGCCATTAAAGTTGCAGGTTTTGCTCTTCATACAGATAGTTTCAGGTTCTGGACGCTTTTTGTTGCATGATTCGCAGTAGACCCCGCTAGGAATTGCATAAGCCAAGCTCTGTACTCTTGCGCTATCCCTCTCCTATCGCATTCTATTCAGTCTGCATTCTGAAGCTGTCCATTGATCCAAATATCTATTCCTGTTGATGCTAGCATTACACGCTTTTCTGGATTCACGTGAGCACAAAGAACGAGGAGATCATACTGAGGGGACAAGAACACACACACCATCGGATTCGCCACTGTTCTGCGAAATCCAGGTTCCATCTTTCAAAGTTTTAGTTAGAACTTATCAAATAAAGTAGTTAATCACTTTATTTCAGTTAATTCTCATTCTCGATATTGCCAGGGAAGCTGTGGGGATTGATAGTTTCTGAGAAACTATGATTCATTCCTCACTTCTGAGGTAGGATCGAGAATCTTGCAAATAGATTAGTTATTTCATTATTTAGAATAGATATACAAAATTGCACAGACAAATAGCTACACTCGGCTATTTTGTTTGTTTTACGTTATTAGTTTACTTGTCAATTCTAAATATTTTAAATAGCTGCTTTCTTATAAAAATTGCATCAGAAAATACAAAAAGAAATTATATATGCTAGAAGTTCACGTACTTAGATTTTACTTTATTATAGTTAGTTTACATTGTTACTTTTGCATGACAATTACGGGACCTAGGGAGCCCAGGGAATACATTTTCGAGCCAATCGTGCCCCAGCCCAATCTCGTAGTGGCAATAACTGACATTGACCAAAACCTTAGGATACAAGTCTTCCAAACAACAACAGACTTCCAACAGATCAGGTCACAGTTGAGAGGGTTAAACATAGAAGACGACCAAGCACACACATTTTGGTCAAATCAGCCAAACTACAGATTACCCTAGAAAACATCCACATGACTGTAGAAGGGTTTGAAAGAGAACAAATATTCGGGTGTGATCCTTTAGTTCCACAGCCAGACGCTGGAGACACCCTCGTAGATATAGATACCAGCTTAAGAATTCAAGTTGCTAGAACACCTGTGAGGTATTCTGAGAAAATCGCACAACTGCTGATTCTAAACATAGAGGCTGAGAAAGCATACGATTACTGGATACTAGGGATTAGGACTTGATCTCGCGTATGACCATAACAGGACCGCAACAACCAAGAGTCTACGGTTGTGATCCACAAATCCCACAGCCTAACGAATCCATAAGTCAGAATTAGACATAGACACTGGCCTACGCACATTAGTATTTCAGTCTACTCCGATTCCACCTATCATCATTCAACAGTTATCCCTACTAGACACAACAGCTAACAAAGCTAGAGAATTTTGGACTAGGCCAGAGAATCGTCCATAGAGTTGACTATATTCACCATATGACCCTATCTGGAGAAATACACGAAACCATCCCAGGTCATTTTCCACGTATCCCACAACCCATAGATCGAATCACGCCAGAGCTCGATATTGATTGGAGCCTTCGAGCAGTCATCCTCGCTGATCGATCTATCACACCAGTCCAAGTTAGAAGGGCCTTCTTTGCCTTAGATTCGCAAATTCCATTAGTGCGTGTCGAAGACATTAGACTGCCTAACTAGTTTGTCTGCATATTCTACCCCCACCGGCTGTCTCGGCACGACCTCGGGAGGTCGGGTACGCGGAAGAGTTACTTGTAGATTCTCACGCTCACCTGTTGCTTTTCCGGCGTACAAAATTGGTGAACCCAACGTGAACTAACAACTGTTTCACCTTCTCTTTGAGAAGTTTCATCTTATCCAAATCACCTTCGCTCCTTCCCATTATTTTGCAGGTATTCATATACCCCCCGAATATGTCGGGATTCGATGCATATGGCAGACCCCTCTTGGGTCTTGAGGCATACTACGCCCAACAGAATAGGCAATCATCACCCTCACTCTCAATATGGGGCGACAACTATTCAACTAATCAGTTGTCAACACAAACCCCAAGGATCAGATATAATTCGTCTTTTCAAACCGAGGAGTTGGATCAACCCCCTCAAACAACAAACAGAGCCTTCAGGCTCAAACAATATGACGTTTACTGGAGAATCTGGTTCATCTCCTCAGGTGCTACTCAGACCACATATTAGTAGACAATCAGATCCATACCTGGTCTTAGATGATGGACAATCAATACGTTATCCTAGGAGTGAACAACGCTCTCGGGGTATATGTACCCACCTATAGGAGGTTTACAAATACAACCCGAGACTCTTTTCAAGAAAATACCTCTATGCCATCTCATACAGGAAATATTCTTGGAGAAACTTGGCAAGATAGCAATCAGTTCATGACAGGCTATCACATGCCTATACAACACCAGGGTATACAACAAACGCCACTCAGGCAAAGTACCGTGACTTCACCAAATGAAGTCATTTCAACGTTAGTAGAAAGAGTGAGAGGGTTAGAACTTGCTCAAGCAAATCAAAATTCTCCGTTCATGCAAACAGGGAGTTCCAATCCTCCATACCATCCTAGCCAAGTAGATCTCCTCACAGGAGTAGGCACGTTAGGCATGACTCCTCAGTATTCACAACAAATGCCAACAAGACCCACCATCTCTAGCATTGTTCCTCCTGGTCTAGTACAGAACAATCCATTCTTGGATAGTAGCCCTTCGTACTTAAACATGTACTCCAAATCACCACAAGGGGATATGTTCTCATCTCCCGGCATGTTTTCTCAAATGCAGGGATTTCCTTATGCCCCTGCCAATGCATACGCTACGCCATATCAACAACCCGTTCCGCCACCGCCTCCCTCAACAACCACCATCAATGGTCGAAAGCTATGCGATAGGGACTTATTCAAAATATCTAAAGGAACCCTTAGACTTCACCATACGAAGCATCATGCTTCCAAGACCTCTTCCTGATTTGCCCAAATACAAAGGAGAAGGAGATCCGAATGCGCATATCAAAGCTTACGCTACAGCCATTCGAGAATTACTCCCATGGGATGGGGTTGTTGCTAAAATATTCCCCAAAATGCTGGAAGGCATTGCCCTCGATTGGTATTACAGAATACCCGAAGCTTCCATACATTCATTCAAACAACTCGTGTCTGAGTTCATCAAAGCCTTCGACATGAACAAACTATTAAGGACAGGAATCAGGGAGTTCTTGCACATCAAGCAAGAACATAACGAATCTGTCGCCCATTTCATCCAAAGGTGGCGTAGAGTTCTTTATTCCTCAGCAAGCGCTCCAAACATGGATCAGATGGAACTATGCGATTTATTCCTTCATTCTCTCAGCAGAGAAGTGAAGGAAGAAGTCCAGAAGTTCCCACTAAGGACTTATGATGAAGTACTTGAGAGCGCTCTGCGAATAGATCAAGCAGCAATAGATAGTGGCCGTAAGACATATGGAGCAAACGGGAGGTTAATCACCTCCTAGCCAAAACACTACAACTTATCCTACTAACGAATCGATCAAGGACCCAAAATCCTTAATGAAAACCATGGGGTTACAACAGATGGAGTCACTGATCAAGTCAAAGGACCAAATGTTGTGAACACCCCGGCACCTACTAACAATCAACGCAATAATAACTTCACCCCAGCGATCAATACGGTGGATTCTAATCATCCTCCACAACAGAAAATCCAGCCACAAGACCTTTGCTCGGGGCCCAGATGGATATCAAAACCAAAGCCAAAGGCCACAACCTCGAAATTTCAACTATAACAACCAACAGCCCAATCAGAACTTTGGGCCACAACAGGATTCAAACCGACGACCACGGAACTATAATCCCAATCTATATTGTGGTTTCCACAAAATCAGGGGTCATGATACTAGACTTGCCATGACTACAATAAATTCATGCAACGCTTGCCAGAAGAACAAAAACAACTTTTCATAGATATGTTCTTGGCAGATCCTGCGTCACCAGCACCAAATACTTTTGCAGGGGCAGTTTCCCCTCAAAATGCACCTCTCAAGATCTTCAATGATCCTCTCCCAAATCATTATAACAATAACAGGTTAGATCCAAATGGGAAAAACAAAGGTATCATAATAAGAAATAACAATCAAGACGCCTCAACTCCTGACAACTCTCAGATTGCTCCTAACCTAGGTTCAAATGGTAATACAAAAATCTTGGGATTAGTTGAGCTAGAGGTTGAGTGTGAAATTAATGCAACAACTCAGACAAAGGAGTATGTTTCACAACCCCTACCCGATATTTTCTCCACACGAGATGAAGTTCCTACAAATGCTAAACCGGTAGGATCCTATGATTTAATATACGAGGTGGCAAAGACAAATAAAGATAAGTCAATTTCTGTGGAAACAGTCTCCACTAAAACCACAACAGGAATTATGAAACTCTTGGAGAATGACGAACCGATCTTTCTCCCATTCGAACCTCAAGGAATGGGTAGTCTTCTCGGTATAGCATCTCTTCCCTCCGATGACCTAAATCTAGATATAAACATGATAGAATTAACAAACGAAGAAGGGCAATTTAAAATTGAAACGATGCCTATCAAAACCATCTCTAGGCACTACCCTATTCTAAAGTCTAGTTTCGACCCATGCGTGTCTAAAGCTAAGTTTTCCCTATCCATGGGGCAAGACCTCATCATTAACACAATGCTCACTATGAGAGAGAAGGTCGAGCAGCATAGTCATGCTCACCCACATGTCATCTCTCAAAAACATGACAAAGAGGTACGCGAATGCCTCTTTCAGAAAAATGTTTTTAATAATGGGACATATACACCTCTGGGCAAGGGTTGTAAGTTCAAACCCAGAATGGTAGGCCCTCGTCAAGAAAATGAAAAATTTGAGGATAATGGTTCTCCGCTGTGTACTTCTAGGGGTGAAGAATTCGATATTCGTCAACTTTCTTCACCTTAGACATCATGACATATGGTTCCACCTGCATTTTCATATGTACATGGTTGCAGTTGCATTACATTAGTAATTTAGTTGGTTCATTTTGTTCACTCGTTTCATAAATATTGTAGTCCAGGAACTTACTCTTAAGTAATCTGTTACAAATTTCTGAAGATATTGGCAAAAATATTCAAATCACATCTCTTCAAACATCATCAAGTACTTTCAAATCTTCTCATCAAGTTTGACAGACAAACATTGACGGAAACCATACCAAGACCTGCATACTTGGCTTTGCTCTTTCTTTCTACTAGGTAAAGTTGTCCTTGCCTACGGTCTGTTCTAGAAGCTTCTTGGTGTCACATCTATCCCTCTTAAAATCTCTTGGAACAAAAGGATATCCCAAAGTCATAGATCAAAAATGTCAAAATCAAATGAAATCAAAAGCGCCAAGCAAACAAAATATTTTATTTTACACACTTCTTTGCCCCATCAACCTTCGGTGATAAGGCCACATCTCTTACTGGTGATGTGAGGTTGGGAAAGGAAAGAAGTGCCCTTACTCACCTGTATCTTGCCTTTGGTGACAAACCCATGCTTCTTACTAGTGGCGTGAGGCAAGGTGTGGGGGGTCCAGTCACACAAACTAACAAATCTTGGTATGCTAAAAACACAAGTCAAATTCTGTTAAAAGAAGGCAAATATCCAAACATCTAAATTCCAAAGAGATCAAATCCTCAAAACCAGATTTTGTCAACCAGGTTGCCATTTATGAATCTAAGTCTAGATAAACTGAAAAGTAAGTGGCCTTCTAAGCTTGGTAGTAGTTCTGAGTAGGGTGGGTGTGTAGGTCCAAATTTGGTTCTTGTTCTTGTTTTGTATGTCTCTCATCATTCCACTCAAATCAAACTCATACAACTTGTGCCCTTCCCAATTCTTGGTGTTGAGCCCTCGCATCTTACTAGTTGCATGGATTTGGGATTGGGGCAAGTTCATCTCTTTATCGCTATACATTCATCACGTTTTGCCAACATAAGAAGAAATCACAGACATTGTCTAAAGAGGCCAAAAGTTCAAAACTACAACATGTTCGTCATCACATATCAGCATTGCAAAAGCAAATAAAGTAAAAACATTCTGTTTAACATTTGTTATCACTTGTCATCCATTGCATACATTCTGAAAAGCATGTGAAAGTTGGCGGCATTTCGACACACGGGCATGTCAGGTATAGCCTCTAACTCCCCATTTTGGGACCGCCATACTCGGACCCAACGTTTTATGCCTCTTCATGGCTAAAACGCTTCTCCGAGGGGGCAATATGTACGTACCCAAAATTGTATGTACTGCACCACCGGAAATTGTTACAGAAGCCCCAATGATGATACAGGTCTCTTCGCAAGGTGTTCGGGATCCAGAGAAGCTTTACGGATATGCGTTAACATCCCGCATGACCCACTTAGCCCCCGTGTGCTTTGTTTTCCCCTTTTTCCCTCTTTTCTTGGCTTTTTGGTCTTCAGTGACGAAACCGCCGCCCTGAACAGGGCGGCGGTCCTGTAACCGCCGCCCTGAGCAGGGCGGCGGTCCTTTGCGCGTTTTCCAGAACGTTCTTTTGACGGAACGCACGCAAAGTTCAACGCTTCACCAGCTTTTCTTGCCGACTTGAGCATGCATTTATGTTTTTGGTCCCCTGGAATAGTGTTTTTCCTTTGTTTATTGTTTAGGAGTTCAGTTTGGTTTTGATCTTTGGATGTTTGAATTCCTATAAATGCATGGTTTGTGCACATGCAAAAATTTGGCCCAAGTTTGTTGCTCAGTTTCTTGTTTAAAAACATTATTTGCCCCTAGCTTTCTTGTTTCAAGTTTTCTCATTTGCAGTAGTTGCAGTCTTCTAGTTTGCAAACTTAAGTTTGATAGTTTAAATCCTTTAGTTTGCTTAGGATTGGTGCATAGTTTGTTACAGGTTTGTTTTAGCTTTGTGTTGGTAAGCCACAGATCCAACTTGTGCAAACAGTATTATTGTTTTGGAGTAGAATAGTTTAGGCAGCCATTAAAGTTGCAGGTTTTGCTCTTCATACAGACTAGTTTCAGGTTCTGGACGCTTTTTGTTGCATGATTCGCAGTAGACCCCGCTAGGAATTGCATAGGCCAAGCTCTGTACTCTTGCGCTATCCCTCTCCTATCCGCATTCTATTCTGTCTGCATTCTGAAGGCTGTCCATTGATCCAAATATCTATTCCTGTTGATGCAAGCATTACACGCTTTTCTGGATTCACGTGAGCACAAAGAACGAAGAGATCATACTGAGGGGACAAGAACACACACACCGTCGGATTCGCCACTGTTCTGCGAAATCCAGGTTCCATCTTTCAAAGTTTTAGTTAGAACTTATCAAATAAAGTAGTTAATCACTTTATTTCAGTTATTTCCATTCTCGATATTGCCAGGGAAGTTGTGGGGATTGATAGTTTCTGAGAAACTATGATTCATTCCTCACTTCTGAGGTAGGATCGAGAATCTTGCAGATAGATTAGTTATTTCGTTGTTTAGAATAGATATACAAAATTGCACAGACAAATAGCTACACTCGGCTATTTTGTTTGTTTTACGTTATTAGTTTAGTTGTCAATTCTAAATATTTTAAATAGCTGCTTTCTTATAAATTGCCAGAAAATACAAAAAGAAATTATATATGCTAGAAGTGTACTTAGATTTTACTTTATTATAGTTTGTTTCATTACTGCTTTTGCATGACAATTACGGGACCTAGGGAGCCCAGGGAATACATTTTCGAGCCAATTGTGCCCCAGCCCAATATCGTAGTGGCAATAACTGACATTGACCAAAACCTTAGGATACAAGTCTTCCAAACAACAACAGACTTCCAACAGATCAGGTCACAGTTGAGAGGGTTAAACATAGAAGACGACCAAGCACACACATTTTGGTCAAATCAGCCAAACTACAGGTTATCCTAGAAAACATCCGCATGACTGTAGAAGGATTTGAAAGAGAACAAACATTCGGGTGTGATCCTTTAGTTCCACGGCCAGACGCTGGAGACACCCTAGTAGATATAGATACCAGCTTAAGAATTCAAGTTGCTAGAACACCTGTAAGGTATTCTGAGAAAATCACACAATTGCTGGTTCTAAACGTAGAGGCTGAGAAAGCATACGATTACTGGATACTAGGGATTAGAACTTGATCTCGCGTATGACCATAACAGGACCGCAACAACCAAGAGTCTACGGTTGTGATCCACAAATCCCACAGCCTAACGAATCCATAAGAGAATTAGACATAGACACTGGCCTACGCACATTAGTATTTCAGTCTACTCCGATTCCACCTATCATCATTCAACAGTTATCCCTACTAGACACAACAGCTAACAAAGCTAGAGAATTTTGGACTAGGCCAGAGAATCGTCCATAGAGTTGACTATATTCACCATATGACCCTATCAGGAGAAATACACGAAACCATCCCGGGTCATTTTCCACGCATCCCACAACCCATAGATCGAATCACGCCAGAGCTCGATATTGATTGGAGCCTTCGAGCAGTCATCCTCGCTGATCGATCTATCACACCAGTCCAAGTTAGAAGGGCCTTCTTTGCCTTAGATTCGCAAATACCATTAGTGCGTGTCGAAGACATTAGATTGCCTAACTAGTTTGTCTGCATATTCTACCCCCACCGGCTGTCTCGGCACGACCTCGGGAGGTCGGGTACGCGGAAGAGTCACTTGTTGATTCTCACGCTCGCCTGTTGTAGTTCACCTATCATTTTGGTGCCTAATAAATATGACACATGACAGATATGTGTTGGTTTTCACGCCTCTAAAAAATCACAGTGAAAAATCATTACCCTCTTCCTCATATTGATGATTTACTAGATTAGTTAAAAAATGTAATATATTTCACTAAGTTAGAATTGAGAAGTGGTTATCACCAAGTTAGAATTAGTGAGTGTGATTTTTGGAAAACTTATTTTAAAACAAAACATGGTTTATTTGAATGGTTTGTTATGCCTTTTAGATTGTGCAATACACTGGCTACATTAATGTGTGTGATGATTGATGTTTTTAGGCCATTCATTAATGATTTTTTAATAGTCCACTTAGATGATATTCTAGTTTTCAGTAAATCATGGGATGATCATAGCATTCATATTCAAAAATTATTATATTATTTAATAAACAATAAATTATATTTGAAGTAGTCTACATGTGAATTTGGGAAAAAATATTTGGTTTATTTAGGTTATGTTAAGAGATCACATGGTGAATTGAAAATTGATCCTACAAAGGTTGAGGTCATTTTGAACTAGCATAGACCCAATAATGAGATATAAGTTAGAGGCTTTCTTGGCGCATTACAATACTGGAGAAAATTTATTGCTAACTTCTTGTTTATTGCATCTCCTTTCATTTTTTAATAGTATTAAACATGTATTGGGGGAGGAAAACATCAAAGATATTTTGATACACTGAAAGATAAAATCAGCACCTCTTTTGTCTTATCACTTCAATATTTACAACATTCATTTGAGATCGAGATAGATGTCAATGAATATGCAATGGGGGAAGTCTTAATGCATAATAGAAATCATGTTTATTACCATTTTCAGACCTTCACGAGTGCGGTAAGAAACTATACAACCTATGATAAATATTTGTATGCTTTGGTTCAAAGGGTAAATAAATGGAAATATTTCTTGATGGGAAAGGAAATAGTAATTCATATAGATCATCAACCCCTCCATTACCTATAAACACAAACCAAGATACAATAGTCTAGACACTTCCGTTGGATGAGATTATTACATAAATTCCACCTGGTGATCAGGTATAAGAAAGGTATACAAAACAAGGTTGTTGATATACCATCTAGGCTTTCATTTGTTGTTACATATGATATTTTACAACATAGTTATTTGGATCATGATAGTTATAAGGAAAAGTATGTTTATGATGATTATTTTAAAGAACTGTATGAAGAATTAATGAGTCAAAAAAAAGTAGGATAAATGGATTATCATGTGCATGATGGAATCTTGTATAATTCTATTACAATTTTTATTTTTCAAAATGAAAGATTACATATGATTAGGGAAGCTCATACTTATCTTATATATAGACATTTTGGTGTTGGTAAAATAATTTCACATTTAGAGATGTATTTTTATTGGCCTAGAATGTAAGAACACATAATGAGGTATATAAAAGGATGTTTTCTTTGTGTCACAAGAAAGCATAGAAAATGGAAGTTAGGAATTTAAAATCCTCTTCCTATCCCTTCACATTAGTGGGAAAGTATTTCCATGGATTTTGTAGGAATTTTTCCCATGTCACAAAGGAAACACGACTATTTATATGTGGTTGTGGACAATTTTAGAAAAATGTGTGTGTTGATTCCTTGTACTAAGAAAATAACTGGTGAAGGGAATGCACATTTATTCTTTCAGTTTTATGGGTTCATTTTAGTTTTCCCACTTCTTTTATTTCAAATCAAGATTCCAGGTTTCTTGGGGAATTTTGGTAAACTTTGTGGGGTTTGATGGACACTAAACTGAAGAAAAGCACTACTTTTCATCCACAGACCGATGGTCAAATAGAGGTTGTGAATTACACAGTGGTACATCTACTCAGGGGTTATTGTGGTAAACATCCTAAATTTTTGGATGAACATTTTTACTATGTGCAACATGTTTATAACCATGCACTAAATTATTCTACTATGAAGTATCCTTTTGAGACTTGTTTTGGTTATATACCTAAATCTCCATTAAATTTATCATTTGGACAAGAAGTTATTGTTATTGGAGTAAGTGATACTGATAAAGCTAAAAATTTTGTGTAGAAAATACAACATGTCCATAAATTTGTCTAAGAACAGTTGGAGAAAAGTCAAGAAAAATATAAAGCTAAGCATGATAAAAATAGAATTGATCACAAATTCCAAGTATTTGATTCATTTTGGCTTCACATTAGTAAGGAAAGGCTGACAGGTGAAGGTAAAAATCAAAAGCCAATTCGGTATGCTCTACTCCAAATTTTAGAGAAAGTTGGTAATAATGTTTTTTGATTGGATTTACCTCATTACATACATATTTATTCAGTTTTAAATGTTGAAAATATGAAATTGTATGAAATACCTATGATTATTGATCATTATGCTAATGTTGTACCTTATGTTGATGATTTTACACATGAATATTTGAATGAGTTACATGAAGATATAATTTTGGAATGGAAGTTTAGAACCTCATGAAGCAGATGTTAGAGCTCAAACTTGCACCCATCCCACATCAAGTTGAAATGGGTCGTTGAGGTAACAATGGGACTATCTTCAAGTTGTGGGACCTTGTACGCTTGAGATAAACCTCCGGAGAAGACCCTTTCTTCTACCTATCTCTATTACTATTGTTAATCCTAATTCTAAAGTGGAAATAGAAAGCTCAACATGCCAAGGGACTAGGAATAGAAGGATATGTGAAAAATGGAAAACTAATATAAGGGAGGCAATAACAACAAAAATAATGGGGATGAACATGATCAACTTTGAGTAAAAATTAAGGAGGATGCACAAAGGAAGGTTAGGCACGCGTAACACATACTGAAATGCATATACATAATAATTTCCAAGGGAGACAATTAGAAAAGGAGATGAAAGAGATGTGAGAATTCATAACAAGCACACAACGTAAGGGAAAGGAAAGAAAGAAGAATAAAAATAGGTTAAGGCATAATGTAGCCACAAAAATGCTTCTATTACTTCCAGAAATGTACAATCTATTACAATGGCATATGAGCCCAATGTCCACACAAAAAGACTAGATATAAAGTTTTGAAATCAAAATTCAAGGAAACACCTATACAAAATAAAAGAGTCCAACCATTTACAATGAGCAATGAACTTACATTTATATAAGAATGGAGAGAAGAGGAGGAGAATGGATGGAAAAGAAGATTTGAATATTTAACTACCAACAACCAACAATGAATGCCTACAAATCCACTTGCAAATCTATAAAATTTTATTCCCCATGACTATTTGGCATGTAAGAGAAGAAAGGAGGTGATATTTGAATCAAATTGGGTGTTTGGGGTGATTAGATCCTATATTAATGGCGTGAGGGATGTTTTCCTACTTCTCACCTACCTTATCCCACCAAAATGTAAACTCAAGTGATATACAGTGTATCCCACATCACAAGTTATCCAAAAATATAAATAACACCCAAATCTGATCTTTCTATCAGAAGTTATGGCAATCTGAAGTCTACAGGTCAAAATGACACGTGGCGCATGCATACTAGCTCATGGATTTGATTGATTGTTCATATATTTTATCATTTTTTTGCATGTGTTGCACCTTGGTTGGTCATCAGGATTAGGCACCTAGCTTACACACTCTTGATAGGTTGTGTGTAGAACAATCACATCTAACAGGTTGGCACGTGGCATAATAACTAACACAAAAGAAGGTACAAATGCGCACGAAAGGGGAAGGCACAAAAGAAGAAACTAAAGAAAAGGTGCACAAAAGTATTGCACATGGGAGAAACATGAACATAATTATATGAGATAAGTATGTATGCAGGGCATAGGAATCTAGAAGGAGATTCACGGAAGAGAGGAAAAGGGTGTGAAATAATGTCAGAGAATTAACTAATTTATGTAAGCAAATTCAAGGCATGTGCGAAGGGTGAATGAACCACTGGGAGGAAGGTAAATGCAAAGGGAGTGCATGTAAGAGGAGTGAAAGAAGATAGAGAAGGGGAAAAAATAAACTAGAAAGTGCTAAGAAAATGGAGAGCGTGAGGAAATGTGGCAAAGAAATTGTGCCAAGGGAGCAATTTAAGGGCGCACAACCTACAATGTTGATCCTTAAAGTCAAAATTTGGATGTAAGTTATCAAATTAAGTAGGGGAGTTATTTTGGACAACATTTTGGAAAATTTTAAGGCCACCTTCATGCTAGATGAAGGAAATTAGTAGCCTAGATCATTCATTAGGCATGGAGCCAGCTTGAAAGTATGAAGTTATGATCTTAAACATTGAAGAACTACCCTTTGAAGTCACTTGAAACACTTTTCTGAACTCTATCCTGAATCTTGTAAAACTATATTGAAACAACTATAAGATTACTGGCATCATGGAATAAAAAAAATATTTCGCATGGGAAGCACACAAAAAGAAGGAACTATGTAAAAACAAAACAATGTGCACCTAACGCACTTAGAGGAATTGAAACTACTCTAATATATACAATGACATAGAAGACTCAATGGAAGGGTTTGAGATAAAACCCATTGAATGTGATTGATAGTGCACCTTCATCAAGGCAAGATAACTTGAAAGAGTTAGCCTCTTTACATGAACTGATGATGTATAGGCCATCCCAAGGTGAATCAAACTTTGAATGTCATCCTAGTTTGGATGTATTAGCATCCCATTTTAAGACTAAGTTACCAACTTTGAAATCTTGAGGTCTAACCTTTCTATCAAACCACTTCTTGATAATTCTATTATAGCTTGATTATGTCAAAGTTTCATAATTCTTCAAGTTCAACTAGCTCTGCCATTCTAATTTCTCTCTGATCCATACCCTTAAACTCTAGATGTTGGGAAACCTTCAATTAAGGAAACTCAAGAGATAAATGAAGTCGAGCTTCCTTTCCATAAACAAGTTTATATGGTGAAGTACCTATTTCATTTTTCCTCTTGATTCTATTTTCTCACAGCACGCATGAGACATTTATGTGTCACTTCCTCAGGTTGATATTCATTTCCCACTTCATGATTCTGACCAGGTTCTTGTTTGTTGATTCTACCAAGCCATTACCTTAGGGGTAATAGTTTTAAGAAGTATTCAAGTATATTCCAAGGCTTAGCGCCCAATCAAAAATTTTAGTACCAAGGAAGGCCTTTGTATTATTAGAGATAATGGTTTGAGGAATTCTAAACCTTGTTACAATGCCCTTGAGAAAGTCAAGGATGACTGAATCGGTTGATTCCTTGAGCGTGAAAGTTTCTATCCATTTGGTGAAGTAGTCCATAGCTATCAACACCCACTTATGCCCAGTTCTTGAAGGAGGATCGACCATGCCTATGAATTCTGTACCCCATTACATGAAATAATGATTTACTTGGACTGGTCGAAGGGGAAGTGCTGCCAATTTATTCTTTCATGTAAAGAAAACACATTCTTTACATTTCATGACCTAATTATGCACATATGTGAATAGGGTAGGCTAGAAGTATCCTAGATTGATGATATTCATTGTTTTTGCCTTGGTAGATAAGTGTCTACCAGAGAATCCATCGTGAAACTATGCTAAAACTTTCTCAATATGCACATCGTCAATACACCTTAGCAACATGCCATCAATATTTCTTGTGAAGAGAGCATCTTCAATCAGTGTAAATGGAATAGAATGTAGCCTCCGAAGTCATCTCTTATCTTTTTTCAAACCAAAAGGATATGTTCCATTGGAAAGTAATGTGATCATGTCCTTCATCCAATTATGCACACCAACATCTTAGTTTTGTTCAAGTTCTATTCATGGGAGTTTGTTATCTAGAAATAATTAAGTTTCTTGATAATTATACGCATCTTCAAGAATCTGCTTACAGAGTGCATTACCTCTAGCCATTTTATGGTTTTGATAGTCATATCATACTCCATGATTTTGGTCACCCACCTTGCTCTTTTCTCATTAATTTATGCTCCCATGATGAAGTCTCTTACACATGAGTGAAAAAATAACACCTTAATATGATTTTTGATGAGCATACTTTTGAACTTCTTAAATGAGCGCATGATGGTGAAGACCTGTTTCCTGTTGTGACTGTATTTCAATTTGTAATCCTTTAGTGTTTGATTAAATAAATCCACTAGCTACTCCAGTCCTTGTTCATTTTCTTGTGTCAAGACATCAATAACACTCACATCATCTCCATAAGCATAAAGGATGAAATCTTTGGAACAATTTGGATTGACGAGTTTTGACACACAAGTAATTTCTTGCTTGATCTTGTTGAATCTCTCTTTTCCTTCTATTGTGCACCTGAAGGTTGTGTCCTTTTTTATCATGAGGGTAATGAGCCTTACCAACCCTGTGAATTTAGGAATATACCTCCTAAAATTTTGATTTTTCCTAGGAAACATTGTGAGGATTTATTTTTTTTAGGAGGAAGAGAGAGAGAGGATGGTTGAAACATGCTCAGGATAAATGGCAATACCATCCTTAGAGATGAAATGGTCCAAAATATTTCCCTGCACCACATCAAAATTGAACTTCTTAGGGTTAAGAGATACCCCAAATTATCTGCATCTCTCAGATACTTTTTCCAAGTGTGCTATATTATCTGTGCTCTACTTTGAGAAGATAGTTATGTCATCTAAGTAAATTAGGATGAAATCAGTTATATAAATTTTGAAGGCAATATCCATGGAGAACTGGAATGTTATGCCTACATTTAATAGATAAAAGGGAATCTTCTAATATGTATAAGTTCCCCATTTGGTTGTGAATGATGTTTTGAATTGATCCTCTTCGTTGACCATGACCTGATTAAAGCCAGAATACCCATCCAACATAGAAATTCTCTACATGCCAACCATAGTCTATAGAATATACTCCATAGAAGTAAAATGATAATGATCCTTCAGGGATGCCTTTTTCATGTCTTTGAAATAAAAAATAGAGTCTGATTTCACCATTCCTTTTACGTACTCAAATAAGATTTATGAGTCAAGTAGAGTACTTGATTGGAAATATTATCGTCATCTCAATGAGTTTAGAAAACTCTTTCCCTATGAGGGGATCTATCCTTGGATTAACTGGCCTTTGATTTTGTCTGATGGGTTTGATGCTAGGTTCAATGTTAATGGAGTGTTGAGCAACACTTGGATCAAATCCTTTGAGGTCTTCATATTCCCATAATAAGATATCGTTGTATTTTTGACATAGAGAAATGAAGGCCTGTTTTTCATCATGTGCATAAGCTTTACTTAACAACAAATCCTTGCCACATGTAATAGTAATTGGGAAACAATATTCTTGCACTACACATATACAATTTTCTTCACCCTTGAACTCATCATCAGGGCTAAATTTTTTCTCAAAGGTGACCAACCATTTAGGTAACTTGTTTGTTTTTAATTGGATCACTTCATCACCATAACTGTCATGCTAGTCAACTTACATGCTTGAAGAGAATTCAACTTCATTCTAAATTAATTGAAAAATTTGTGCATCATTGGAAAACACTTTCCATCTGGTATTATTTTCTGGAATAGATGGTCTAATCGCCATTTAGACATGCTATGTATTTCCTTTGACAAAATCCTTAGTAGGAGAGAACTGCGAACCAAGTGTGACCATCTGATCTACTTCTTTATTCATATTTCTTGGAACCACATGCATATTTAGAGCATTAAAGATTTCAATAAGGTCCCAAACTCTATTTTTATAACATTTAAGAACTTTATTATTTATCACACACTCATTCATAACCTGGTGGATGACCAATTATGTGTCCCTAAAGATATGCAATGCCTTAATCTGTCTCTTCCCTATAATGAGAAGACCATACACCAATGCTTCATATTCTACTACGTTGTTCAAGAATTTAAATTTCAACCTATGCATGAAGAAGAAATTATCATCCTTGGTAGAAATGAGAATAACACCTATGCCTATTCCATTTATGCTTTTAAAACCATCAAATTACAGTTTCCATAGACCAGAATTTTCTTCATTTTTCTTGAGCATGGAAACACAACTTTGTTTTCAAGGATGCAATAAGTACTAAGACCAGTTTCAAAGGATTCAAGATCTTTAAAATATAGATCAAATTTTTTATTCCTTGATGTCCACTCATCTAGAAATAAATTAGGTAGAGGAGGAGTCATAGGTTTTTCTCTTCAGAAACTAAAACTTGTTCTTAGACTTCTTGGATTCATAAATTATCTTGGAGTGGGGATGGATCATAAGACTCAACATGATAAGAAAATATTGGCTAAGATATTCTAGTAAATAAGGCACCATACCTTGTCCTTAGTAACCTATGAGACCAATCATAAGACAAGTAGCCACCCACTTTAGCAGTGAATTCCCTTGATACACACAAGGAAAAAAAGGAGGTAGGTCAATGATTGACACATCTTGAGCTATTGTGAGGATTGGACATGCATATAGAGTTAAATCAAGATCCTTGATGAATCCTATAGTGGTAACAGTTGATCCATCATGATGCAAGAATCATTTAGACAAAGGTTTGTACTTAAGCCCTAGGAAATCAAAAATATTATTGGGCATGACATAATTACTAATGCTTGAGTCAATCATATAATTTTAGACAAGGTGTTAACTTATGATCAAGGACATATAAAATGGTGGGGTTTTGAAAAATTACTTACTTATCCTCTTCCTGATAGATATTGACAATAACATGAGACTTTTGACTAATTGGATATGTACGTGGAAGTTGTTCCAAAGCTTCATGCAACAGATCGTGCTGAGATGGAATGACTAGGGCATACCACATTGTGACATTTACATTTTCCTTATTCATATAGTCCATAATGTTGGATGGAAGGCCCATTGACTTATGCATTTGAGACATAACAACATATTTTGTTGATTGTTCAGGTGCAGCGGTAGGGGACTTAACTTACGTAGAGGATTGACCTATGAAAGGAGGGGCACATGTTTTTTCATGTTGGAGAATTGTATGAAACCTCGCATGTAGGAGGTCCTTACATGCCATTTACTGCTAGGTTCACTTAGTTTGATTATCTCTTTCTTTTGAGGATCATATCTTGATTTTATAGGATTTATGAAAGGTTGTGCAAAACTCAATAATTATACCCTTTCTTGTAGCTTTTATTTTTCAGAAACCTATGTGCACACGGTCTATTTGTATCAGATATAACTTGATTGATTTCAACTTAAAATTCTTCTAGTGCCAAATAACATCAATTGGCTCTCAGGAGCTTCTCATCATGGGATTTCTTTATTTTCAGCCTCATTTTTGCTGGTGAAGGCTACACAGTTAGAAGCAATTTTGATGCAATGTAAGGCCTTGCCCTATCTGCTCATAGAATTAGCACAATGATTATTGACTGTGAGGCATATTATCAAGGAAATCACCAGTTTGGGAATCTTGGGCCATGTTGTTCTATAACTGGAACTAGTGCTCCCAGCTTAGACTGGGAGGTGGAAGAGGCTTATTGCACAGAGTGAACTATTAGCAAGGAAAATGTTCGTTACCCACCATGAGATTTATCATTTGAGTTGATTCTACCCATATCTCTCGCTTCAGATAATACAAGAAAGGATGTTGGCCTTAGTTATAACAGATCTAAAATTATTTTGGGGAATTGTGTCCTAAGTGCTTTTCTGAAAGATATAATTTTTATTGTACAAGTCTCTAATCTGGGCCTTCATTTCTTCATTTCGTCTTTTTGTTGCATGTAGGATAATAGGATGTGATGCACCCATTTGCATCTCTCTACTCAGGGTGAATAGGTTACAATAGAAGGTTGGGTTCACAAGAGAGATCTCTAGGAATAACGGCACTGAATAGTTCTAAGAGTCCAACTTTACCTACCTGGATGAGTGCTATTTTATGCCCTTATTGATAATATTATAAGAAACAAGATAAGCTTCTACCTCCCATGGATCAAATCATGATTGACCATGTCACTATTAAATCCCTTTGGTAATACAAGAAATAATACTAAGGTTATAGGCCTTACCACTTGATGGATTCTTGTCCCAAGTCTTCTGATAATTTGATGTTGAAATCAATCATGTTGCTCATTGGGTGCCCCTCTTTTATTGTAGTCAGTTGGTTTCTCACCAAGGTGGTGGTTGATCTATACTTATCTTCAAAGTACTTAGAGAAGAGCCTGTTCCAAAGATCATGGCCCACCTAGAATTAGATGCACAATCTCAGGCCATTCGGTACCATTGGAGTGCTTTTCCTTTAGAGATGATGGCTGCAAGTACCCTGAACTACTACATCATCATGTCATGATTAGATCTGATATAGCACACATTCATGAAAGACATCGCTAGATATGCTAAAAAGTAGAACTGGTGACTTGATTGCTCACTGTGTGAAATAAGGAATACTTCAAACGGTTGGAAATCAGCTATTTCACATCATGCTAATAAATTACAGAAATGATGAAATTCTAAGCTAATACAAGTCTATTGGTACCCTTTCTTAGGATTTGTAAACAACACAACAATGGAGTTCATCCAATTTCATAGTCCATCCTCTAAGATCTACTTGAGGGGAATTGGGTCATTGTGTGGCACACCTGGGAGTTATCTTCAATGTTGTGTGGGCCTTTCGCTGAGATAGATGAAGAAGGCCTTCTTCTACCTAATTAGAGGTACTCTTTAAACTACTCCTAATGTTGAGATTTTTCATAAATCCTAAACTCTTATCATGTAAAGGCACCAGGGATCTTTGATACTGGAAAATAAAACTAATATACACCCCTGCGATAATGTCTGAGAATCACCAGATGTCGTTGAAACAATATCCCAAATCCTGAGTGAAAATCAGGAAATGAGTAAGTCCCATTCCACACACATAACATGTTATGCAAGTCTATGAGCACATTGCGCATTATTCTACATAATGCTAGTCCAATAGAAAAAGAAATGTTAGGGACATGAGATAGCATTCCAAACACACAACGTAATGCACCCAGGTCTCAAGCAATCTGAACAAGTTAAATCCTGAGTTGTCCTGAGCCACAAAACAATATGATTGTCTTCCAATCATGCAACATTCACATTGCATGGCGTATGAGACTGACATCAATGTAAAGACTGGTATACTCTACCTAGTTCTATTGCAACTCATGGAAATGATATATTAATTCTTAGACAAATGATTCCTTAAAAGTGGATTAGGAATATAACATATCAACACCTTATAAAGAGTACTGTTATGCCAAACTAACCAAGGTGATAGGGGCACCTATCATCAATGTTTTCACAATGACCTTCTTATCTGATTTGAATGAAACCATAGAGGACACACACGTAGAGAGCCATTACCAGGAGAACACAATGACACTTAGCATTAATGTTAGAATCCAAAATGTAAGAAAACCCATTCATCCGATCAAATAATGAAATTTTACCCTACAATTAGGATAATTTGTCCAGCTTAGTTTACAAAGTTCAGACAAGAGGAAGCTTCAACTCAAATCTGGATCTTGCTACTCGCAACCATTTAAAAAAGCATGTTACCTATCTAAAAATCTTCAACATGCAGGAATTCAAATGCTTCACAGCTTCCCAGTATCTGTTTGGTGGTCTAGCAACTCAGAAGGTAAAGATGCAAGATCCATATCAAATTGCTTAGTCTGCCACTTACCCACTTGTTCACAATATTTTAATCACTAGAAATGATGTTTTATATCTTATGATGACGCTAAAATCACCACTGAATGACTTACTCAATTCTTGAATCTAGTTTGCCCCCTATGAGCCTGTCATGATATTCATCAACTCAATGAGCATGGAATCGTAAGCCACTCATGCTATTTTATGCTCTTTATTCAAGTTGAACATATAGAACTCTTATCCAACGTTCTTTTATCGAAGCATATTCTTCTACACTTGTAAATCCAATATGTCCAAGACATTTGCAGAAGCTGTCATTTATTGGTCTTCACAGAATCAAAACCATACACTTGAGATTATCTTCTTTATTCTTCTACTCATGCCTTGATCACTATAATCTTCATGTCTTTTGCCAAGGATTAAGTGTCTATCTCACACCATGTGCCTTGAATGGTCATGTCATAGCACTACCTCAATATGATCACATTTCACATAGTATGAAGATGTAAAGGCTTGCTCATGAAAGAGCAATCATCAAAAGGATCATAATAGACTCATGCATCCTAAAAGTGATGTGCACTAGAGGGAATGGGTGAAATACCTAAGTTCCATATTTGAAATGTATTTCAATGGTGGTACAATCATAGTCCAAGCAATTCCTCACTATTATAGGACCCATGGATGACTGATGACCCAATCTCATTTGGTTTCATGAAGGAAACTATTGTAAATATCATCAAGTGAAAGCTCATGACATTAATAAGTTTTATTCCTTCAAATATCACATCCAACAACTTATAAATCAAGGGGTTATCCAAATAGACAGCTCCATTACTTCACCTAACCAACCTCGTGATAGAGTTGACAAACCTTTTCCTAATCAACCACCGAAAAATCACACCACCCCTTCTAAATCTAAACTACCCAATGCTCATACCATTAACATGATTAATCAATATCTCATCCCATCAATGACACTACCTACTCATACCTTAGACAGTACTCCCACCCCTTATGCAGCACTGTACACACCCAAAATTGCATGTGCTACATTGGCAGGAAAATAGTTATAAAGGTCCCCAGTTATGATTCAAAATCATTCTGAGAAGGTGTTCAAGCTCCAAAAACCCATTTGCAGTATATATTTGTGGCATAGATAGCCTTACTTATCTTTTCCTTGCATTTTTCCCGTTTCCCCTTTCATTATGTGCTTGTGTTTGGCCTTCAGTGCCAGGACCGCCACCCTGTCAGGGTGGTAGTTCGAAAAATACCGCCCTGACTGGGGTGATGGTCCTAAAACTACCACCCTACACAGGGCAGTGATCCTGATTGATTTTTCCAAAATCTTCACGTGAGAAATTACATGTGAAAATTCAATTAAGTTTATCTTTTGAATGCATACGTGAGTTGAATTTGCTAAAAATAGCTTCATTTACTTGGTTCTCCTAGTTTTTTCTATTTTTAAATAGATTTAATGAGTGGAACTACCTCTTCAATTCATTTTGCATGAAGTAAAATTCTATCCTCCATTCCTATATGGGTAAGTGCAGGAAGTTGATGGACAAATATAGGGTCATCCGTGGACATCATATTGCAAATAACAACATAATATCAACTTGTAGGGATTAATAACAATATATACACTCAAAATTAGACAAAATTATATCAATATTAATCATAGCATCCGGAATCTAGTTTCTAAAATACTCATTTTTGTAAAAAATGGACAAGATTAGCTATATTAAACACTCAAAATTCAATGACTTGGTTTTTTTTTTTAAAACGCCGATAAGATTATAGTCCGTTTGCCCACAATTTGGATGACCAAAAATTGATATATATTTTTTTCCTTTGGTGAGAAGTTATATGCCACTATCTATCTTGGGATGGATTTTATTTTGTATTTTTTTGAGTAATATTTTATTTTTTATGATTTTTTCCATGAAAGTGGTATGAAAACATAAAGAAAACAGAGCACTTTTCGTTTGCCCGCCATAACTTCATCAAAAAATATTGAAATCAAATAATTTTTTTTTTTGAACATGTATATAATTTCACCACGGTTGGGATGGTATAAGTTTTATCACATTCTGATAAGTGAAACAAATTTTGCAGTCTTAAACGTAGACATAAACATTCACAGGAAAAAGTGTCTTAAAGACCTACTATTAGTAAAAAATTATAAAATGATATTTATCCTCTTCTATTCACTTTAAAATCAGTATTTCTACAAAGCTAATAGTCTCCCCTATGCAATGGTACCATTTTTATGACATAGTTTTTACTTTTCGGCATGGTTCAAGTCCACGGAAGACTAAATTTGATGTTTTGTTGTTTTTAATGTAAAATTCAGGATTTGATGTCCACTTAATTGTCCCCCAACTTGGTGCACTTACCCATATATTTCATGCTTGTATTCAAGAAAAAGGCCTGAGAATTTTGTGTATCTTGCATTGTTGTTTTGTAATAATCTTGCTAGAAATTACATAGCCAAGTTCAGATCTCTTGTGCTATCTTTCTTCTACCTGCATTATACAACAAATTTCTTCCAAGCTGCCATCGCTCAAGTGCCATCCTCTTGTTATTGTTCTTTGCATTCCCATCCTTGGACTGACATGAACACTTAGAGAAAGAAAGGTAAGAACTGAGGGGACAGATACTCATACTTCCAGATTTTCCAAAGCTCTTGCTCTTCCATGTTGGAGTTGTGTATTTGTTTTCTTTGTTTTTTCAAATTACATATCAAATAGAGCAGAGAAACAATTCATTTCAATTAATCAGATAGCTACAAGTAGATCAAGTCAATAGGAAGTTTCATCTTCAATATTGCCAGGGAAATAGTGGGTGAATGATAGCTCTGTTAGAGTCATGATTTATTCTTCACTTTTGAGGTAGAGTTGGAGAGATTTTATTTAAATTAGAGTAGATGTTAGATTTAGATTCACACATCTACATAGATAGATAGCTACATCCGGCCAGCTATTTTTTTTTTGTAAATTGTTGGTTAGATTAGATGCATTGTCTGAAAAGTTAGAAAAGAACAAAAAAATTTATTTCCATAGATTAGCTTGTTTTATTATTTTGTTCTTATACATTGAGAAAAAACCAAAAATATAGTTTAGATTTCATTTGATAGATAGTTTATTCACCGAAAATGAATCAAATTCATCTTGTATGACCATCAACAGTCCGCAACAGGAAAATACCTATGGTTGTGATCCTTTGGTCCCACAACCCAACGAGCTAGAGTTAGTAACTGACATTGAAACAAATATATGCTTAATAATATTACACACACCTGCCACATAAACAAAGAAAATAAGATAGTTAGAGACTTTAAACATAGTTGTTAACAAGGCCTATGACTTTTGGACTACTCCTGGGAATAGGATTTGACTACATGTATGACCATTCCAGGGCCTCAGCCTCAATGAGTCTTTGGTTGTGACCCACAAATACCACAACCCAACAGACCTACTAGTTAGTTAGATATCGACACTAGCCTATGCACGCAGGTATTCATATCCTCACCACTTCTGCTAGATATTATCTCACAGCTTTCATTGTTGAATATAATAGATGATTAGGGTAAGACTTTCTGGACGAGACTAGAGAATCGCCCATAATACCTGCAGCTCTGCTAGGTCTCTTGTCTCAATTTCCATGACCTTGTCTAGAAACCCATACAAGGCACCTATAGGCTACTTTCCACATATTCCACAACCCACCAATAGAATCTCAGCTGAGCTAGACATCGATTGGAGTCTCTAAGTAGCTATCATATCAGACCCTGTCATTACACCCCTTCAGGTTAGGAGAGCATTCTTTGCCTTAGATTCTCAGATTCCATTCTTGCGTGTCGAAGACATAAGTTTTCCTAATTAGCTTAGTCACCACCATCACTTTCACTCCCATTTCAAATTCCACACCAGCTGTCTCAGCACGACCTCGGGAAGTTGGGTGCGCAGAAGGTCACGTGTTGATTTTCTATCATACAAATTGGTGAACCCGACGTGAAGAGCTAGTCTCTAAACATTTCCAATTTCATCCATCCTTTATTCTATGGGTATTCTTATACCCCCCGAATATGTCGGGATATGATGAGTAAGGTCGACCCATCCTGGGTTTCGACTTGTACCAGCACCACTCAAACATACCACAATAGTCACCTTTGCTTTCAACATGGGCAGACAACCGCTCATCCACTCAAAACCCTCTACTTCAGGGAACCAATGTTGGTTCTTCTGTGTGCATCAAAGAACTGGATCAGATCACTCAGACTTACCCCCTTGAACAATCAAGTTCAAATAACATGACATTTACTAGAGAAACTAGTTCATCTCCTTGGGTATTGTTTCGACAGCCCATCACCGTGTAATCCGATCCACTCCCCCATCTTGATGAGGAGTATCTAGCACGATATGCTAGGAGTGAGCAGAAATTCCAACAAATGAACCAATCTTTTGATAGGTTGCAAGGGCAAGGTAGTGTCCCACTTCAAAACAATAACGCTACCCCACCACCAACTAACAATACAACCAATGAGGGGTGGCAACATCATGAACAATTCATAGCGGGACACCATATTCCTCAACAACCTTCAAGGGTTCAACCAAAGGAGTCTAAGCAGGGCACCACCCCGTCAACGGGTGATGTCATTTCAGCTTTGGTTGATAAGGTCAAGGAGTTAGAGCTTGCCCAGAATACACAGAATTCATACGCAGGGCAAGCGTGGGCTCCTTCTTACCCACAGAACCATGGGAAAATACCGACTGCCCAGAACCTGCCAATCTACATGAATATTCCGAACCATGTAGACTTGTTAACTGGGACGGGTACCTTAGGTATGCCTCCTCAAGCCACATATGGTCATCTACAATAGGTGCAAGATGGAAGTGCATTCTCAAATGCTATACTAGCCTAAAATGTGATGTTCCCTGGCTTCGCGCCTTCAGCTCCATATCAAGGAAGTCAACCCCCATATATACACATGTATTCCAAATCTCCACAGGGGGACATGTACACCTACCCAGGTCCATATGGACAAATGCAAGGGATGTCATACACCCCGCCAAATATTTATGTTGTCCCATTTCAGCAACCAACACAACCCCCACCTCCCCAACAAGGGTCTTCAATGGTGGAAACATATGCAATGGGGACTTATTCTGAATATCTCAAAGAACCCCTAGATTTCTCCATTTGGGCAGTCATGCTCCCGAGACCCTTACCTGATCTCCCGAAGTTCAAGGGGGAGGGTGATCCAAATTCCCACATCAAAGCTTATGCAATGGCCATTCGAGAGCTACTCCCATGGGATGCAGTCATTGCAAAGATTTTCCCTAAGACACTTGAAGGTATTACTCTCGACTTGTATTATAGGATATCAGAGGCTTTGATAAACTCGTTCAAAAATAGTGTCAGATTTTATCAAAGCCTTTGATATGAACAAGCTTTTGTGAACAGGAATCAGAGAATTTCTTCATATCAAACAAGAACATAACGAGTCTGCAGCTCACTTCATTCAGAGGTGGTGACATGTTCTCTACTCTTCCGCAAGTGCTCCAAACATGGACCAAATGGAACTTTGTGATTTGTTCCTCCACTCCCTCAACAGAGAGATGAAGGAAGAGGTTCAAAAGTTCCTGCTAAGGAGCTATGAAGAGGTGCTAGAGGGTGCTCTTTGGATCGACCAAGTGGCCATCGACAGTGGTCGTAAGACCTATGGAGAAAATGGGAAGTTAGTTACCCCTTCTCAAAACACTCCTGGATACTCCAACAATACAAATAACAATCAAGGACCAAAGATCCTTAACAAGAATCATGGAGTCATGACCGACGGTGTAACTGACTAGCCCAAAAAGCCTAATGTTGTTAGTCCCACTGGTACAGGTACAACGAATAACAACAACAATGGGAATAACAATGACAACAATCAGAGGAGAAAAAATTTCTCACCCTCAGTAAACGTTGTGGATTTTAATCATCCCCAACAATAACAACAACCTCAGCCACAAAGACAAATGTCTGACCCCAAGCCCTAGTCAATACCCCAACCAATTCTAGAACCAGGGGCAAGGGTTCCAAAGTGTTAACTATAACAGTCAACAACCAAACAATAACCGTGGTTTTGGACCACAACAAGGAACCAACCAAAGGCCTCGGGATTATGATCCTGACTTGTACTGTGGTTTCCATAGGGTCTGTGGGCATGATGCAAGAACTTTCCGTGATTGTAATAAGTTTTTGCAATGTTTTCCAGAAGACCAAAGATAGTTGTTTGTTGACATGTTTCTGGCCAACCCAACTGCGCCTAATCAAAACACCTATATGGGACCAGTGTCTCCACAGAACACGCCATTGGGAATCTTCAATGATCCTCTCCCCACACATCTGAAGGATGGAAGACTAGATCCTAATGGTTTGAATAAAGGCATTGTAATAGGGACTCATGATCATGAAGCCTCAACTTCATCAAACCCATAGGTGGCACCTCCTTTGGATGGTCACCAACAAATGAAGATTGTAGGTTTGGTTGAGTTGGATGCTGAACTCTAGATTAACACTGCAACAAGAGCTAGAGACTATTCATCACAGCCGATCCTAATTTACCCAGTTGTCTCAAATAATGCTTATCACATGCTAAGCAAGCCAGTAGGGGCTTTATGACTTGATCAGTGATCTAACCAAGACCTTTTCACACATTTCCTTCTTAGATCTACTGAAGAATTCTCCCACTCATCGAGCCGCTCTCTTGGAAGTGCTCGGTCTCAGCCATTTGGCTAACATTACCCCACCACCAGAGGTGCAGATAAACCATATAGACTTTGATGTTTTCCCTCCAGGACAGCCCGAAAGGGATATTGGGTTTGTATTTGACATAAGCAAGATGCCTATAGATGCCGAAATAGCTCGTAGAGGTGATCCAACCCTATTTTTGCAAGTTTGGATCTATAACAACTATGTGAAGTGTGTGATGATCGACGATGGGGCAGCAGTTAACATCATCCCCTTCTCTTTTCTTCAGAAGTTAGGATATGGGGAGACTAATTTCTCCTTGACGTGAAACACATTAAGAGGCTATGATAGTCTCAAGGTAACCTCGATTGGGATCATAGTATTACCAGTCACTCTTGGACCCAAGATGGTGCTTACTGAGTTTTATATTATAGATCAGGAAACCAACTATAATATGATTCTTGGTCACCCTTGGATACACCGCATGAAAGCAATCCCATCCACCCTATTCCAAGAAGTTAGATTCCTACATTTAGGGAAAGTCTTTGTCACTCAGGGTGATCCAAAGCCCTTTGACATACACCTGGCCAACTTGAAGAAAAGGACATGGGTCCACTCTAAATTCAAGCTTCCCACCAACCAGTTAAACAAACTAGTAAGCATGTTACCAGAAGAAAAGATGGTTCCCATGACGGAATTAGAGGTTATAGGTTTGATCGAGGGTATTCCGGCCTTCAAGGATGAAAGTGTTGTTGTAGAGATAGTTTTGCTAGGAACTACAACAAATATTGTTGAACTATTAGAAAAGGATTTTCCTATCCTTCTTCCCTTTGATTCCATGGGTATGGGACATGCTTTGGGACCTGGTTCCCTTCCAACAGATGAGGTTTGCATGGTAGATGTAACCAAAATAAAAGAAGAACTTACAAAGGATGAATCAACATCTATCTTTCCGAGTGATTGCTGGACTCTCCACTTTGATGGGGCCAAGTGTCACTTCGGTGTCGGGGCAGGTGCAATCCTTACCTCACCCAAAGGAAGGGTTTTACCTTTTTCTTTCAAATTGAATTTTGAATGCACAAACAATGGGGCTGAGTATGAAGCTCTTCTATTAGGTCTCATTATAGCCAAGAGAATGGGCATCCTCAATATTAGGGTGTTGGGTGATTCACAGCTAGTCACAAATCAGGTATCCGAGGTATACGAGACTAGGGCTGAACACTTACAACTCTATAAAACTATCGTGTTGGACCTAACTAAGGGGTTTGATTTCATATCAATTGAGGTAGTTCCACATGAACAGAACCTTCTGGCAGACTCTATAGTGACTTCACCTCACGCTTCACCCCAAGTAATGATTTAGAGGACACCAACTTCACGGTTTCACTCCGCACTGAATCCTTGATTCGCAAAGTGCCAGTGGCGTCAATGTTGACATACGTGGAAGCTGAGGGCTAGTTTGACTCTTCGGACCCTGTCGATGGGGATGAGTCAACCTTAACTTATTTAAACACTTTGGTGGAATTACATCTTACTTGTCAAGAGGTAGACTTTTCCTTAATTCCACATTCCTCCTCTTATTTTGGGAATCCAATGATTGAGTCATCTCTGGGAAGAGATCTTGAAATTTACGAGGTAGAAGAGGAAGGGGACTTGGAGTTTTCGCCAGCTCCACCTGAGTTTGAGGAGGCTAATGCCTCCTTAATTGAGGGAATGATTGATATAAATATTGGAATGGAGGAGAAACCAAAAATCTTAAAACTAGGGTCCTCTTTAACTCCAGAGGAAGTAGAAATTCATACCCAAGTCCTTAAGGAACATCAGAAAGCCTTCACATTTAGTTATAAGGAAATGACGGGAATTACACCACACATCACAGTTCACAATCTTGTTACTAAGCCAGACACCAAACCAATTAAGCAGAAATCAAGACCTATGAAGCCAAAGGTAGCCCTTATGGTAAAAGAAGAAGTAACGAAGCTTCTCCAAGTAGGATTTATCAAGCCAGTTGATTATTCACAATGGGTATCTAACATTGTCCCCATTCTAAAAAAAATGGAAAGATCTGTATTTGCATAGACTTCCGGGACATCAACAAGGCTTGTCCCAAGGATGATTTCCCACTACCATCCATTGATGTTATCATCGATGCAATGGCTGGATTTGAGTTGTTGTCCCTCATGGATGGGTTTTTGGGATACAATCAAATCAAAATCTCTTCCGAGGATCAAGCTAAAACTATGTTTATAACTCCTTGGGGAACTTATTGTTATGTCATCATGCCATTTGGTCTTAAGAATGCTGGCACTACATACCAATGAGTAATGACCTACATATTCTATGATCTTATTCATAAGATTGTGGAATCCTACGTGGATGACCTATTGGCCAAGGCCAGGAAGTGCTATGATCACCCAGAGGTGTTTTGTATCATTCTCTCATGCTTGATTGAGTATGGAGTCACATTGAATCTAGAGAAATGTGTATTCGGTGTAACAGGCATAAAGTTCCTGGGTTATATTATATCTTCACGAGGAATTGATGTTGACCCGGCCAAAATCTGGGCTGTGTTAGAAATGGTTCCACCATCGGATGAGTATGGTATTAGATCTTTTCTTGGGAAACTCAGTGCAATTCGAAGGTTCATCCCTGACTTGACCTTTGTTGTTCATCCAATCAACAATTTGTTAAAGAAATATTATAGCATGAATTAGATGGAGGAATGTGATGAGGCCTTTAAGGAAGTTAAGAAATTTTTGTTATCCCCTCCCACGCTAATGCCACCAAGGTCAGATCACCCTTTGATCTTATATTCACGGGCTACAGATGTTTCACTGGCCTATATGTTGGCACAAGAGGATGATGACAAATGAGAATGGGCTATTTATTTTATCAGTCAAATGTTACTCGATTATGAGACATGCTACACGCAGGCAGAAAAGGAATGCCTTGCCATAGTTTTTGCAACCAAGTGCTTAAGACATTACATGCTTAATCAAGAGACAAGGGTCATCATCAAGTCAGACCACTTACGAACATTCCTCATGCAAGGATCCTTGTCTAAAAAGGATTAGTGTTTCATTACATTAATGGGAGAGTTTGAGCTAATGTTTGTAAATCAAAAATCAGTTAAGGGTCAAATCATCACAGATTAGTTGGCTGATAATCCATTAGATAGGGGTGATTTAGTATATTTGGAATTTCCTGATGAGTGCATATATTTCATTGAAACCAGGCCCCCTATCTCTGTATGTCCTTGGTACACTAACATCATCAATTTCATCATGGACCACATGTACCCAGAAGGGGCAACGTCACAACAAAGAAGGTAGTTACGCATAATTGCTGCCAAGTACATCATCCTAGAATAGGTGCTTTATCGCAGAGCCTTTGACAGAATGTTATTGAGATGTGTTGATTCTGAAGAGTCTGAAAAGATTCTTTATGAGTCACATAGCGGGGTATGTGGTGGTCACTTCGGTGGCCATGCTACTTCTCGAAAGATACATCGGATGGGCTATTTCTGGCCCACCCTCGAACATGATGTGGTAGAGTTTGTGTGCAGATGCCACAAGTGTCAAGATTTTTCCCATGAAATCCACATACCGGCACAAGCTTTACAACCGATGCAACTCCATGGCCCTTCTCCACATGGGGCCTAGATCTGATAGGGAAATTCTCTCCCTCATCAACAGATGGCCATAATTTCATAATTACAGCCACAGAGTACTTTACCAAGTGGGTAGAGGCCATGCCCCTTACCACTGTCCCTGGCTCTGTAATCACTAAGTTCATCTTGAACCAGATCATTTGTAGGTATGGGGTGCCACAGGTCATTATTTTTGATAATGACACATCTTTCAAAAATGATGAGGTGTGTGAGTTATGTGCAAAGTTCAAAATAAGTCATCACACAACTTCTCTCTATTACCCTCAGGCTAATGGACAAGCCGAGGCTACCAATAAGACTTTAAAGTCCATTCTTCTAAAAATTGTTAAGGAGAATAAACGAGATTGGCATCTGAAGCTTTTTCCAGCCTTGTGGGCCTACCAAACGTCGGTTAGAACACCAATGGGAGCAACTCCCTTTTCTTTAGTGTTCGGTGCTGAGGTAGTTCTACCACTGGAGGTCGAACTACCCAGCCTCCACATTTCATTACATGGGATCCTAGGAGAAGAGGGTTATCGAGAAGCTCGTCTCTCCCAATTAGAAATCCTCGATGAAGTTAGATTGAATGTTGAGCAATGACACAGTGTATATGCTGACCGCATGGCTCGGTAATACAATAAAAAGGTATATGAATGTGAGATCTACGAAGGAGATTTGGTGTTAAGGCTCGATAGCTGAATTGACAAGAAGACCGGCGAGGGAAGAAAGTTCAGACCTAGGTGGATAGGTCCATATCGAGTGGTGGAAGATTATAAAAATGGTGCATTCCATTTGTGTACTCTAGAAGGTGAGGAGTTTAGTGAATCCATGTGAACTCCCTTCACCTAAAGAGATACTACGCATGATCCATCAGCATTCTCATATGTACATTATTGCATCTGCATTGCATTTTCATTTGTCTGTTCATTTTGTAAAAAGTGTGATCAAGGAGCTTATCCTTATAGCAATCCCCAAGAACTTCTAAAAATATTGGCAAAACATTCAAATCATGTCTCTTCAAAATATTTGTATCATCAACTATTTCTGCATCATTTCATCAGTTCCAGCAGGATAAGACAAAGTTTTGACAGTAACCATACCAAGGCTGCATACTTGGTTCTACTTCTAACAATTTGGTTTTCTTCTTAGGATAGGTGTCTTTTGTTCATGGTTTGTTCTAGAAGCTTCATGGTGTCACATCCATCCCACATACATCTCCTTGGAAATAAGAACATTCTAAATATTTTTCCCAAATAAGTAAGTCAAGTACAAATCAACAGAAAATTTTATTTTACACATTTCTTTTCCCTACCAACCTTCGGTGTTGAGCCTGCATCTCTTACTAGTGATGTAGGGTTGGGAAAGGAAGTAAATTCCTTTACTCACCTATGCTTTTTCCATGGTGATGAGCCTGTGCTTCCTACTGGTAGCATGGGGCAAGGTATAGGGGGTCTCTTTGACAAACCTGAAAGTCATAAACAATTAGACCAATTACTGGGAAATCTTAAGTCAAAGCAAAGTGGATTAGATGTTCAAAATTCCAAGAAGAATTCAAAACCTTAAAACCATATTTTGTCAACCAAGTGGCCATCTACGGATCCAAGTCTAGATAAACTGCAGAGCAATTCACATTCTAAACTATGAGGTAGCATTAGTGGGGTAAGGTTGTAGCGTCCCAATTTGGCTCTGTCAAACCTCTGTCTTCATCTCACCACTACCATTCAACAAATTTCATGGCTTGTGCCCTTCCTAACTCTCGGTGTTGAGCCCTCGCATCTTACTAGTTGTGTGGGGTTAGGAGTGGGGCAAGCATATCTATTCATCATATCATTATGTCATCACGTTTTGTCAAGACAAATATGAAGTGCTGAAAATTCCAAAAGAAACTAATTTTTAAGATCACATTGTGTTTGCATCATCATATATCAGCATCATGAAATACAAAAAGAAATCATTCTATTATCATTTCACATCCATTGCATACATTCTGAAAAGTATACGAAAGCAGAAATTCTAAACATCTAGATTACACATGAGAGATAAGCCAAAGAGAGTCAACTTGGATGCAATGGAATGCCAAACCAAAAATAGAGTCTGTATATCATAATGGATCAAGTTTGTATACAATGTCATCATGCACCAGGCATGGTCAAAAACACTCGCAACGAGCCCGAAACACACAAAAAAATTGTATAATGTCAAAAAAATAGTATCAAAGAAATAAAATCTCAATGACCTGTCAATCCCTATGGGATCCCTCAGATGGTATGCGGCCATGCCTAGGGCTCCTGCTATGACTATGCAATGACACTCAGAATGGACTGAATGGTGTGAGTGCTCATGGTGGCACCCGATGCCCATAACCTCGCTATGAGAATGGCTTCATCTCATCAGGTGCTCGGTGGTCTTGTACCCAACTACTTGTGGCATGAAGGGAGGTCACCATCTCCAGTGATCTTCTAGACAAGAGAAAATACATATGGAATGTCGGCCAACAGCTAAGGGCTTCCCTAAATAAGCAACCAACTCAGCCCAAGTCTTCCCCAAGGGGATGCTACACCCTTAATCATATATCTTATATTGGATGTATATAGCCGACTTGTGGCTATCATAACTTCTTATCATTATGTATTCTCTTTCATATATGTTATATTTTCATTAGTGGGTCGGCCTTGGTGTTGGCCATAGCATAGGAATAGTATATATAGAGGTTAGTAGGTAGTATTTGATCATCATTGGAGCATTTGAGTATTATTGTATGGTTTGGAGGTTGCCCCCTCGAAGTGGCGTAGCTATTATTATTGCATATTGAGATCATTATTATAGAATATTGTGTTATTGGGTGTTATATTTCTGCTCATGATCTGAATTATACAAGTAATTTCATTACAAGTGGTATCAGAGCTTAAACTCGGCCAACACTGCGTCAAACCCTAATTTTGAAGGTTCGTCCATATCTCAACATCAGTAGCGAATTTTTCTACAATTGTTTTTGTGGTATAGCAAAATCAGTCAAGTAAGCTTCCGCCAAAATTTTAGTACTTTTTGACTTGTTTTGCAAAATTTATAGCGGTTTTATATTTTTTCATAATTCGGCTACATAGGGTGCAATTTGTGGAATTTTTCAAAGTTATTTACATTTCCAAAAAGAAGATTAAAAATCAGTTTGAGTTCGTTCTTTGAGTTTTATAAAAAATTTCCGAATTCCTATTGAAATTTGAAACCCTAAATTTCGACCTTGATCCTTAAATCTTACCATTTTGGGGCATCATGGCTGGGCCTTCGACAAGAGGAAAAAAGAATCCCATCACTCCGGGTAAAACCCCTGATAAGGATGAGATAATAGTTGAGGAGTTAGAGTCAGAAGGGGTAGCAGAGTCCTCAGGGTTAGGGTTTACTTCAACTGACCATAAGGTCAGCTATCTTGAGTTAGAGTTGCGAAACCTTGAAGGTAGAGTGGCTAGCAAAAAAGATGTAGAAAAGATTGGACAACGATTGGAGGATTTCATTCAACAATTTAGCTACAATATCATGGGTCATCATATCATTCCTAATGAGACACAACTCAATCATATCATATTACATGGTGGATCACAAAGTAATAAATAAACTAGCCAGGGTGGATCTACAAACATGACCAATCCAAATACAAACACTCTACAAGCCCGTAACATGCTTCCAAAAGTGGAAATGCGTAAGTTTGATGGAAAGGATCCACTCAATTGGATTAACCAGATGGAGAATTTCTTTGATCTTCATCAGATTCCATTGGGATAAAAGGTTACCATGGCATCGTTGTATCTTGAACCTGACCAATTCATTTGGTATCGATGGTTATGTGCTCAAAGGAAAAAGAGTGGCCTCAATGTTACATAGACAGTATTCACTGAAGAGTTGCAATTACACTATAGTTCTAGTGTGTCATAGAATTATTTCAGCCAATTAGCAAAGCTCAGACAAATAGGAACAGTCAAAGATTACATCCATCAATTCCAAAACCTTTCCTTACGGGTGGAAAATATTCCTGAAGATAATTTGAATGACTTATTTCTTGGGGGTCTTAAAGAACAAATTGAGACTGAGGTGCGTATGTTTAATCCTCATAAGGTTTCAGACTCTATGATCATGGCACGTAGGGCAAAGGAAAAATTTCTTTCAAGTCGGAAACAAACTGTCAGTACTATCAGAGATCGTAGCACCCTTCCACCATCATTCCCTCGGCCAGTGAGACTGACACCTCAACAAATTGAAGAAAAGAGAGCCAAAGGGTTATGTTTTAATTGTGACAACAAATTTGGACCAGGACATAAGTGTGCAGAAAATAAATTGTTCTACATTGAGGGACCTACTGAAGAAGAAGAAAATGAAGAAGATGAAGAGGTAGAGCCAGAGGAGGAATTAGGAGATTCCCAACCAACAATATCATGCCATGCAATTTCTGGTATTAGCACTCCCCAAACTCTCAAAGTAGTTGGATTCTTAAAAAAACAGAGGGTAACAGTGTTGATTGATTCGGGAAGTACTCACAATTTCATCAATCATAAGTTAGCGGTACGCTTGAACTGCTTTGTTTATCCAGCTCCAGAATGTCAAGTCATGATTGCTGATGGGAAAACTGTTAGTTGTTCAGGAAAATGCCATAACATTAATCTCACCATGGGAGATTACTTGCTAACTAGCAATATGTATGCCATTGCCATGGGAGGAGCAGACATTGTGTTAGGAGTTCAGTGGCTTACCACCTTGGGAACCATTGAAATGAATTTCCAAGAGTTGTTCATGCAATTTCAGTCAGAAGGGAGGAATTTTAAACTAAAAGGACTAAGAGCAAAGTCCCCACAGATGGTAAGTTCTCATCAGATGCAAAAATTGCTTAGAAAGGGTGCAGAAGGGTTTGTGGCACAACTATTTTCATTGGAAGCACATCATTCCAATACATTTATACCCACAGATATGCAAGCAATTATAGATGAGCACTTAGGGGTTTTTGGAGAAATGCCCAAGGGTTTGCCTCTAAAAAGAGACCATGACCATGCCATCCAGCTAGTACCAGGGACTCAACCACCCAACATCAGACCTTATAGGTACCCCTATATGCAAAAGAGTGAGATTGAGAAGATAGTTCAAGAGATGTTAGAAGCAGGACTTATTCGTCATAGTCAAAGTGCTTACTCTTCTCCTGTAGTGATGGTACGGAAAAAAGATGACAATTGGCGCATGTGTCCAGATTACAGGGAACTCAATAAGTACACAGTTAAAGATAAGTTTCCTATTCCTGTAATTGATGATTTGCTAGATGAGTTACATGGTGCTGTTTACTTTACAAAACTTGATCTTCGTTCTGGATATCATCAGATTAGAATCAAGGATGAAGATATTCATAAAACAGCCTTCAGGACACATGAAGGACACTATGAGTTCTTGGTAATGCCTTTTGGACTAACAAATGCACCCTCTACATTTCAAAGCTTGATGAATTCCATCTTTAAGCCATTTCTTCGAAATTTTGTTTTAGTGTTCTTTGATGATATATTAATCTATAGTAAAACATGGGAGGAACACCTGCATCATGTAAATAAGGTGTTGGAAACTCTTGAACAACATCAACTTTATGCAAAGCCTTCTAAGTGTTCTTTTGGTGTCAAGGAGGTTGAATATCTAGGTCATATTGTCTCTTATGAAGGTGTTAAAGTGGATCCTAACAAGATAAAAGCCATGCTTGAATGGAAGGTTCCCAAAACCCTAAAAAATCTCTGAGGATTTTTGGGGCTTATAGGTTATTATCGTAGATTTGTAAGGAATTATGGCAGCATCACAGCACCACTCACAGCTTTATTGAAGGACTCTTTCCATTGGAATGAGCAAGCTACTATGGCCTTTGAGAAGTTGAAGGAGGCCATGTGCACCACTCCAGTTCTAGCCACCCCAGATTTTTCAAAAACATTCATTGTTGAATGTGATGCTTCAGGGTATGGTATGGGGGCAGTACTCATGCAAGAAGGGTGACCCATTGCCTTTGAGAGCCACCAATTCAAAGGTAAGAATATCTCTAAACCAGTTTATGAGAAAGAAATGTTAGCAATACTTCATGCAGTGAAACAATGGAGACCATATCTAATGGGACGACATTTCAAAGTAAAGACAGATCATGATAGTTTGAAATACTTCTTAGAGCAACGTTTATCATCAGAAGAACAACAAAAATGGGTCTCAAAAATGTTGGGGTATGATTTTGAGATAATATACAAGAAAGGGAAAGAGAATGTAGTTGCTGATGCTTTATCTCGGAAGGATGAATCTGCCCAGGCATTGTTGTGTGCCATATCTGTATTACAGGAGGATTGGATAGAGGATGCAAGGTCTGAATGGAAAAATGACCCAGGTACACAAAATCTCATTCAAAATCTCCAACAAGATCCAAACATGTCAGAAAAAATTTTATGGAAAGGAGATGTTTTATGGTATAAAGATAGATTATATCTATGTAAGAATTCAATCCTTAAAAATAGGGTTCTATCTGAGCTCCATGCTTCTCCAGTAGGGGGTCATTCTGGCTTCTTAAAGACTTATCATTGAATCAAGCATGATTTTTTCTGGGAAGGGTTAAAAGGAGATGTCCAAAAGTTTGTGGCAGAATGCATGGTTTGTCAGCAAAATAAGGGCGAAACAATTAAGTCCCCAGGTCTTTTACAACCTCTATCTATTCCTAGCCAGAGGTGGGAAGAGGTGTCTATGGACTTCATCACAGGATTGCCTAAATCAGAAGGTAAAAATGTAATCATGGTGGTGGTGGATAGACTCACCAAATATGCCCATTTTTGTGCTTTATCACATCCATTTGTTGCGAGTACAGTAGCAACGGCCTTCAGGGATACAATTCAGAAGCTACATGGGACACCAAAGATTATAGTAAGTGATCGAGACCCTATCTTTACTAGTAATTTTTGGACTGACTTGTTCTCATGCTTGGGCACACAACTAGCTCGTAGTTCCTCTTATCATCCCCAGTCTGATGGGCAAACAGAGGTGGTAAACAAGTGCTTGGAGGGATATCTTCGTTGTTTTACATTAGATAAGCAAGCGAGATGGGTCCAATGGTTACCGCTGGCAGAATGGTGGTATAACACCTCCTTTCATACTTCATCTAAAATGTCTCCTTTCTTGGCATTATATGGGTACCATCCACCATCTATCACTTCATCTTTGAGAGTCCAGCCAAAGGTTCGAGCAGTTGAAGAACATATTCAACACCAACAAGAGGTGCTTTCTAGTCTCAGGGAGAATTTGGCCATGTCACAAAACCGCATGAAGCAGCAGGTAGACCAACATCGCAGTGAAAGACATTTTGAAGTCGGTGATTGGGTTTTTGTGCGTTTACAACCATATAAGCAAATGTCCTTAAAACAACACAAAAAGGATAACAAGCTTTCACCTAAGTATTATGGTCCTTATCAAGTGTTACAGAAGATTGGCAATGTAGCATACAAACTGAAACTTCCTCCCGCTACTCGAATTCATCCAATATTCCATGTATCTTGCCTAAAGAAGGTAATTGGACAGACAATATCAACCCAGAAAGTGTTACCTGAGCTTGATGAAGAGGGCAGAATCATCCTGGAACCAGAATGCATCCTTCAAACACGCACTAAGCGATTGAGGACAAGGGTCATCACTGAGTATTTGATCAAGTGGAAAAATCTAGACAATGAAGACGCAACTTGGGAGGATGCAAATTTCCTGCAGCAACATCCAGATCTTCTCAACATTGGGGACAATGTTGCTTCGAAGGGGAGGGGCATGCTACGCCCTTAATCATATATCTTATATTGGATGTATATAGCCGACTTGTGGCTATCATAACTTCTTATCATTATGTATCTCTTTCATATATGTTATATTTTCATTAGTGGGTCGGCCTTGGTGTTGGCCATAGCATAAGAATAGTATATATAGAGGTTAGTAGGTAGTAGTTTATCATCATTGGACACATTTAAGTATTATTGTACGGTTTGGAGGTTGCCCCCTCGAAGTGGCAAAGCTATTCTAATTGCATATTGAGATCATTATTCTGGAATATTGTGTTATTTTGTGTTATATTTCCACTCATGATCTAAATTATACAAGTAATTTCATTACATCAATAGGGTATCCATTTGCATAAACCCACCGAATGAATCTTGACAACTCCTGTATAGCACTACAAAACCATGGATATCAAATCCATGCGAAAAAACCGTCCCATAAACCTATGGGTCAAAATCCCACCCATATGAGAAAATCACGTTTCTCGATATATTGGGCACGTTTGAAGGCCCAAAATGTTTTTGGGGGGCTGCGCCTCCGAACCCCGACTACCAGGGGTTTCCACCCCTAGACCCTCGCTTAGGGCCTAGCGAGGATACATGAAAATTTTACAGTACTCTTAGTGTACAGTCTTCAACACTTTCACACATGAAAACAGGCTCCACAACCTAACATGTATCTCTTTCATATATGTTATATTTTCATTAGTGGGTCGGCATTGGTGTTGGCCATAGCTTAGGAATAGTATATATAGGGGTTAGTAGGTAGTATTTTATCAACATATTCAATATTTGGGTCTTACTGTCTAGTTTGGAGGTTTCCTCCTCAAAGTGGCTAACCTATTCTTCTTGCACATTGAGATCATTTATTTGAAATATTGTGTTCATTGGTGTTATATTGCCACTAATAATCAGATTTATAAATGTAACTACATTACATGGCATAGCATTTATGCTGACCGGATGGCTTGGCAATATAACAAGAAAGTCTAAGAGCGTGAAATATATGAGGTCGAATTGGTTTTAAGACTAGCCATAGGAATAAACAAAAAGACTAGCAAATCAAGGAAGTTCAGACCCAGGTGGTTGGGTCCATATCGAGTAATAGAAGACTACAAAAATGGGGCATTTGACTTGTGTACACTATTTGCTGAGGAGTTTAGTGAATCTATAAACTCTCTTCACCTAAAGAGGTATTGTGCATGATCCATTAGCATTTTCATATGTACATTACTATATCTGCATTATATTTTCATCTTCCAGTTCATTTTGTAAAATTTGTGATCAAGGGACTTGTTCTTATAGAAATTGTTAACATATTCTAAAAAACATTGGGAAAACATTCACATCATGCCTCTAAAAATCCTCACGGTATCATCAATTGTTTCAAAATCAATTCATTGATCCAAATAGGATATGACAAAGTTTTGATAGTAACCATAGTAAGTCATGCATACTTGGTTCTAATTATAGTATCTTTCTAGATTAGGTGTATTTGCCTATAGACTATTCTAGAAGATTTATGGTATCGCATTTATCCCGTACATACTTCTTTGGAAATAAAAATATTCTAAACATTTATCTTGGATAAATAAGTCAAATGCAAATCTACAGAAAATTGTTATTTTACACATTTCTCTTCCCTACCAACCTTCGGTGTTGAGCCTACTAGTGATGTAGGTTTGGAAAAGGAGTGAAATGCCCTTAATCACCTATCCCTTATCCATACTGATGAGCCCATAATTCCTACTGGTAGAATGGGGCAAGGTGTAAGGGTTTTCTTTGATAAACTTAAAAGTTAGAAATAGTTCATTCAAATATTGTGAAATCATAACTTAGAACAACATGAGTTAGATGTCTAAAATTTGAAAAGATCTTTAAACCACAAAACCAGATTTTGTCAACCAAGTGGCCATTTACGGATATAAGTCTAAATAAATCAGAAAACAATTCACATTCTAAACTATGAATCAAACTTGAGTAGAGTGAGATTTTAGTATCTCAATCTGGTTTTTTCAAATCCATGTCTTACTCTCATTGCTGCCATTCAAAAAATTCCATAACTTGTGCCATTTCTAGCTCTTGGCGTTAAGCCCTCGCATCTTACTGGTTGTATGGAGTTAGGAGCGGGGAAATTTTATTCACTTATAATATCACTCTTTTGCCATTTTTTCCAAAATTATATGAAGTACCAACATTTTCTTAGAGAAACTAAAGTTCAATATTACAATTTGATTGCATCATTATATATTAGCACTACAAAATAAAAAAAAGAAAAGAAATCATTATGTTAGCATTCATATAAATTGAATACATTATGAAAAGTATATAAAAATGGAAGTTCTAAATAGTACACATGTGAAGTGAACCAAGAGGAATTCAAATAAGATACAATGAATTACCGAATCAAAAATAAGAGCCTTTATATATCATAATAAGTCAACCATTTGTACAATTTCATCACACACTAGGCGTATTTAAAATGCTTGCAATGAGCTCAAAATATACAAAAATTTGTATAAATGCCTAAAAAAATGGAGACTAAGAAATAAAGCCTCTTCCTATCCACCTCTTTAAGGCTCCTTATGACTGTTCTAGTTACAAATTTCTTAGGAATTCTTCTCAAAAGCATCCAAATAGCAAAAGGTCAAGCCTAACGCAAAATATCATTCCTAAATCCATTCCAATTCAAACTTACTCACAAATGATACGGTCAATGTGGGTGTAGAGATTTACAACAAAAAATTAAAAATCATTAAATAAATGCATGCGAAGGAATTAGAAAATGATTTTTTTAAATATAAATATGTTGTTATAACTTTGTTTTGAGTGCATATGTTCATAGGGTTGGAGCGTTGATGCTAGTATATTTCTATTTCTCCGCACAATGGTAAGTCCTCTTGTCATTTTAATTTGGTATTTATTTTTTGATATTTCATCTATTTTCACTAGAGTCTTCATGTCCATTTTGTAGGTTGTGGTAGTTTAGACGGTGACATTCCAACACATGGGAATGTCAAGTATAGCTTATAACTCCCCCTTTCAGGAATGACCATATTCAGACTCTACGTTTTATGCCTTTTTCATGTCTAAGATGCTTCTTTAGGGGGGCAATATATATGCACCCAAAATTACATGTGCTAAATTATCAGAAAAAAAGTTTAAAAAGTCCCCAATGATGATTCATTTGCTTTAAGAATATATTCAAGCTCATAAACCCATCTGTAATGTTTATTTGTGGCCTCTACATTCTTACTTAGCTTTTCCACACTTTTTTCCAGCTTCCCACTTCATTCTGTGCATGTTTTTTCCTTCAGTTCCACGATGGTCTCCTTGCCTATGCGGCGGTCCTGGGAAATTTTTATAGAATCCATCATGTGTGTTTTTGACATGAGACGCTTCACTTAACTCCCACTTTTAGGATGCATTTTTGAACCAAAGTGTCTAAAAATAGTTTTGATTGCTTGGTTCTCCTTCCCTTTTATTTTTAAATCGATTTAGTTTGTTGGAATTGTCTCTTCTTGCCTTGTGCATGAAGGAAAATCCCAGCCCAAATTCTTATATATTCCATGTTTTTACTCAAGTAAAAGGCCTGAGAAGTTTTATGTATCTTACATAGTGTTGCTGCCATAATCCTACTAGGAATTGCATAGCCAAGCTCAATTATCTTGTGGTATCTCTCTTCTACTTGCATTGCAACTAGACTGCCTTCAAGCTACCATTTCTCAAGCACCTTCTTCTTCTATTATTCTTGTGTTCCCAATCTATTGGACTCATATGGATACACAAAGAAAGAAAGTAACAAACTGAGGTGACAGATATAAATACAACCATATTTTTCAAAGCACTTGCTTATCCAGGTTGTAATTACTTGTTTGTTTGCTTCATTTTTAAAATTTTAAATTTCAAATCATTAGTTTGAATTACATATCGAATAGAGTAGAAAAATTGTTCATTTCAATTGATTACAAAATTACAAGTAAATCAAATCATTAGAAAGCTTACTTTTTGACATTACCCAGAGAAGTTATGGGGAACAATAGCTCTTCTAGGGTTATGATTTGTTCTTCACCTTTGAGGTAGAAACAAGTTTGAAGGGTTTTTTATTAAATTAGGTTATTTGTTTTAGATTTAGATTTACATATTCGAACAAGTAATTATCTACATCCAGATAATTACTTGTATTTACCTCATTGTTTATTAGATAAGAAGTATTTCTTAACAACCAAAAAAGATAAAAAAAAAATTACTTGTGTTAGATTAGTTTTTTTTTATTGGTTTTCTTTGATATACTATGAAAAAACATAAAACATACCTAGTTAAATTTCCTTTTATACTTATTTTTTTTACCATAATCATTTCAAATTCATTTTGCATGACCATCAACAAAGTCACAACAAGAAGATACATATGGTTGTGATCCTTTGGTCCCAGAACCCAACGGGCCAGAATTCTTGACTGACATTGATACATGTTTACACTTAATAAGTTTTACACACACCTGCTAGGTTAAACTAAGAAAATAGAAAAATGAATACATGCTAAACATCACAGCTAATCAATCCTACCATTATTAGGATTTCTCCTAAAAACAAGTTTGATTACGTCCATGACCTTAGGACCACAACCTCCATGTGTTTTTGGTTGTAGTCCCTAGGTCAAATGCAACCCAATGGGATTACTAAGCAATTAGATATCAACAATGGTTTACGTGTCATCATTATTTATATCATTACCAGTTCTACCTGATATCATCACACAACTTTCATTGCATTCAATGTATGCACCAAACTCTAGGTTACAGAATTGTCTAGACAATACCAGAGATTGTTCACCATAGTCCCTACAACTCCGCTTGGTCTCTTGTCTCAATCTTTGATGCCCTTGAAGCTGGAAGATTCAAAATCTACAGGCTTCCTTACTAGGAGTTTGGACCTTCCACCTATTCAAAAACCTCAACAATTGAATCTCGACTTATCATAGACATGTATTGGTTTATGTCTTGTAGATACCAAGATTAGGGAACCCCGAAATTACAGGGCTTGGGGTTTTCTAAGAGCATTATTGGCATGAGATAAAGAGAATTCCATTATTGAGAAGTCGAACCCTAGATAATTTTTGGCAAGCTTATCTTTGAAAATGGCCTAAAAAAATTCAGGAAAATTCCCAAATTTGCAAACTAGGTAGAAAAATTATGAAAAAACACTCAAAAGTGATATAAATTTTGCAGAAGGTCACATGTTAAAAAATCTGTCATAATTTTGGAGAGGATCCATTACTTGACCTAATTTCACAGCACCAAGAAAAAATTGCATAAACCTTTAACTACTCATTTTTTTATATATCATGCCACCCCCTTCTACATCTTAGGTACCCAATTTTACATACCATCTAATATCATGAGATCAAGATCTCGGATACCACTTGTAATGAAATTACCTACTCATACCTTAGATATTACTCCCACCCCTTATGCAACACCTATCATATCCACAACTTCCACACCTATATCTACTCCTACCCTTACCACATCCACATCAACTTCGACTATGCCCCCTACTTCATCCACTTCAATCATGCCCCAATCTATTACATCACATTCATATTTAACACCTATTTTGTTCCCATTAATATCCACACCTATTCCTACAACTCTCACATATATTCCACTCACCGTCAAACACACCTATTACTACATCTACATCACTCATTTCCACATCAATCCCAACTACCACATATACTTATACAACCCCACTTACAACTATCCCAATGTCTATCTTGATGCATGCACCTACACCTTTACAAATGAATACATTTCCCATTCCATCCCAATATTTTATGCCCACTCTTTCTCAAACATTCATTCATATATCTACATCTATAACCATTTCCGCACCAGTCACACATTCTCATTCTATGAGTATATCAATGAATCCCCTTGCAACATTTTTGAAGTGATCACCTCTATCTAAGACAAACACAAGGTGGATTCATCCTCCCTCTTCAAAATGAACTATTTTTTCATCAACCAATCCAAAACTTACATCACTACCTTCCAATCCTCCGGTTGAGATTTTTTTCATCCTTGCCAAGGGTAAATCATCTCAGTCAAAATCTAAGACTCTTGGTAAACATTCACAAAATTCTCCTATGCACTCTTGTAAGAAATTAGACCTTACCCCTCCTTAGTGATCCAACATTACAAAATCCATCCCATACATATCCTCATCTACTTTAGGGCCAGCCCCTTCATCTAAGACATATCATAATAATAGATCCCAATCCAAACAATCTAACTCTCCTCTCAAAATTGGTTCATCCTCCAAGACGCCTAATCCACCCATCCAACCTAAATCCAATTCAAGATATCTTATTAAAACCCACAAAATTTATCTTTCTTCCAATATCCCTATTGGGTCCTACGTAGACATCCTTAGACATTTAATTCAAATATCTATCATCTTGTTTCCTCCCATTAAATATTTTAATCCCCATAGAAAAAAATCCATCATGGTTCAATCCTAATTACATTTGTGTGTATCATCGAACACCGGGTCACGAAATTGAGCATTTTCTTATTGAGAAATATGATTTCCTCATTCAAGGGGAGCATCTTTCTCCATCTACAACCAATCTCGTTCGTACCTAATCCATCAAAATTATAAAGCATCCACATTTTCACATATCATTCCTCCTACAGAAGGTCCTCCCTTCATCAAAATTATTTTCCTTGTTGATCATCCTTATGATCCCCACCTATCTATCCAATCCAAATATAAATCTATAATCAATAATCCGATCCAATCCCCTTTGGCACACATGATCTCATGCATGTCTAACATAGTCTCTATCGTTTAGGGAGATTCCTCCCCTTTTTTTATCCTTTTACATCTTATCCACATCAACTCATTCAACACCTCTCTTGATGTTGAGGGACTTAACTTTCAACACCACTTAAATTTAATCTCATCTAATCCATCTTATCTAATCTTAAATCCAAATAAATATTCTCCAAATTATCTTCATCTCATCTTGAGTTTGTTGTTGTGGCCATTCTTGTGCCTCTCTTGGGGCACCTTTTTATCCCTAGTTCACATTTTGTGACCATTTTTTTCCCTAAAAATGTGGGGTACCATGCATTCATACTCATCTAAAATTCATCATTATGGTCATATTTTTCCCTCTCTTGGGGGACCACGTACTCTTCCCATTAGGACACAAATTTTTTCTTCCTTAAATGTAACGCATAGTTTTTGCATTCATCTATCTCATCATATCCCATCCTATCGTAATCTATCATCTCCTCTTAAATGTGAATTTAATCAGAACATTGCATGGAAATTTTTCCTTCCCTTGAGGGTAAACCAAAATCAAGCCTCTTAACGGATTGCACTTGTGACCAATCTACTATTAGTATGTATTCTAGTGAGCTCGTTAGTCATATATTTATATTATTCCTCCATCATTATCCCTACCATATATCATTGTGATGATTTGGAATTATGTGGTTATCCATCACTTTCCTAAATGTGAACCTTAAATATGAGCACCATGGATCTTCTCATAGCATATTCCTTATGGATAGGTTCTCCCCTTTGGTGAGAATTCCATGATCATTACATCCATCACCCTCTCATTCACCTATTGGAAATAGGAAAAGGGTCTATAGGGTGTCTCTTGTACGTTCATTATCCCCTCTTAAGTGGTCTACTTATCTAGTCCCAGCTCTTCCCCATGTCAAAATCAAAAATAAATGGATGGTCTTGCTCAAATAAAAATAAAAGTTATCAAAAGTAGGTTGATCCCTTGAAGGATAGTTGTTCATGTCAAAAAAAACAAAAAAGAAAAGCATGCAAATCAAATGTCAAAATGAAAAGTCAAAATAAATAGACTAATCCCTTGAAGGATGACTATCATATATTATTCTTCACTATATACATTATGCAAAAAGTATACCATACCCTCAAAGGATGGCTACTGAATGCTTTCTTATGGAATTCAAAGTCTTCTCACATTGATCAGCTTTCTTCATTAGCTCTATTAGCATCCTAAGAATATTTAGGGAACACCACTTTTGAGAAACCTCTTTTATTTCCCCTTACATAGCAAAGCTGGGTCATATCAATATTATCAAATTACCAGATGATTTGAAGTACCCTATTTCCTCATACTGTGGTATATCTAACATGTTATTTAGAAATTATCTAACATTGGTTTATACATTTGACCAAGTTACCATCAAATTTCCAAGTTTACTTATGATATTTGGAATGAAATCCCACCTAGCGTTCGGTTGATTTACTAACATTATCTTTGCACATACTCCATAGACCCCAAATCCTTTGTTACCTGGATCACTCCTCTTATCTCCCACCTCATACCTAGTTCTTATCCATCTATTTCAAATCTTATCCAATGTTATTTCATTTAATGTGGCACTTATACCATAGGTTTCCCTAAAGAAAACACTCATTAGCTCACATTTTACTCACCTCATCTCCATTATCAGTCCATGAATTTGGGTTCTTTTTCTAGTGGCCCATTTCATTATTTCATCTTACCTCATAGTTCAGGTTTTGGGGATCAATTCTATATTAACCAATCAATTTCTAAAATTTACATACATCCCCTTCATCTTGAAGTCCCATGTTGTGGCCATATTACTTTTTCAAGGAGGAATTTTACCTGAACAGGTTAATCCTATTCATTGTGTTATGATAACAAAGTTCAATTTGTACCATATTTCTTTTTCCTTGGGATAATTTTTCACAATCACTTGGTCCAAACTAAATTTTATTTGGAAATACTTCTCACTCCTTTTACATATGTTTTTCACCTTCCCATTTTTTCAGATTTCCTCATCATTTTGTTTTGGCACATACCTATTCTGCTTGATTACTCATGTGAACTGAAGGGAATTTTCAGACACTTTTCACATATAGTTGTGCATATTTTGATGACTTTCCCATGAGATTGGTTATCCTTCAAAGGTCTGAAGACATCCATACTATAGTGATATTCACCCACTCACTGGTAATTGTAGAATGTTTTAGCCCTATCTTCATTTGAGACCAAAATTTTCCTCTACCAATGTGATATTGGAGTCACCGTGAAACCATAGTTTTTATTCATATTGTGATCTTTTTTCCTGGGGAATCTTGCCTTGGTAATTTTGATTTTATGGATATTTACCCATATTTTCTTCACCCACCTACCCTTTTTCATCTACCTTTTTCTGACACATCATTAATTTCCCTTGGCATCATTGATCCCCCATTTGAGGGAGAGCTCATCATCTATATTTCATTTCAATTCTTATCCAAATCTTAAATCATTTTCATCTCATATTGCTAATTAAACCACTCAACAAAAAGGGGGAAAATTGTAGACACCTAAAATTAGTATCTATACCCTCATCACCTGTGTGCGCATATTTATTTAATCATCCCCTTAATTTAATTTAATCATCCATCCAATCCACATTAATCAATTAATCCAAATTAATTAATTAATCATTTAATATATTTAATGACACCATTTATCCTATCATTATCTGATCCATTAATTGATTAATCAACATTAATTAATTAATTAATCATTTAATATTTATTAATTCACATTAATTAGTTAATTCCCTTTGTATTAATTAATTAATTATCCCATCCACATCTAATTATTATATACATTAATTGATCTTAATTAATTAATTCATCCACATCCCTAATAAACCTTTTATTTTCTAACGCTTTTATTCTATATCTAAATCCCCTTGTCTTTTCTATGCTTTTATCCTACCCTATCCTTATCCCATAACTACCCTATGCCTCATAAAAACATAACTCAATATCAGTTCTGCTTTAAAGAAGCTTTTCCAACTCTTAAATACACCAAATCCCAATTGATCAAATCACAAAAACACCCCATTTTGGGAAATTTTCCCTGCAATTCAGTGACCCAGCATGGTCGTTGTTGAACCTATAAAACTAAGTCCTTTCTTTCCTTTCTTCAATCAGATACATGCAAACATCTGATCTCTCCTACAAGACCTGTGATGCTACTTCTCTCTCACCTGAGCATTCCTCACAACAACTACATATCTCTTAGACATCATTTCAACATGCTTCATCACTCATGATCATCCTTAGTGAGATATATCTTATTTTTTAATTGCTTTAATCATTTTTTATCACATTATCATTTCTCTTCTTATAGCTAATATTTTGTAGGATCATATTGGTTTCAACAACACTCATAACTTCTCCAACAACCTTTCTTTTAGTTTATTTTCTTTCAGGTTTCCTTTTTCATCCATTCATCCTTGACCTTATCACTCTCTCCTATAGTCGGCACCAACCCATATCTAGTTGGCATAGACCAATATCCAGTTGGCCTAGACCCCATCTAGTGTACCCCAGTATCATTGACCCAATCCTAATTGTCTTCAACCTATTCCAACTTCACCTTCAACCCTATCCAATTGTTGTAGACTCCAGATCCAATCAGTGTCAACCCAGTCCAATTAGCATCAACCTGACCCATCTTCTAAATCTAAATCAAACCATGGAAGAGCTTACAGGTTTGTTGCACGTGGTTCCTTTTACCATCTAGCATTGGTTTTCCGGTCACCAGGTCTATCAGAATTGAATTACCTCTACAAGTCTGGGTCGTCGTATCAACCCAAACCAGGTAACACTTTAATTTACACTGTCAATTTATCATTCTAGATCAATCTTATATCAATTCATATTACATTTTTCATATTTATGGTACTCAGTTTTTGTTTCATGCATATTTCAGATTGTCCATCATTTATACCACTTTTTCTTTAAAACGGGGGTTGACATCCACCAAGGAAGTTAACACTTCTTGGATCCACTTTTTTGAGAAACCCCCGCATATCCTATCTAATCCAAAAAATTTTTAGTGATTCTAATTTGCAGGTTATCATCTTGTAGTAGAGAATATCCACATTCAATTTGCACCCATATCCATTACATCACATATAAGGTACCATAAACCCTCCATAATTTGAGGTTATCTAGTTTTATTTAGTAGTTAACTCATTAATTTGAATCAAATGAAAAAAATAGACAAACACCATTAACAAAAATATTGGATTCTAATATTTTTACTATTGGACTTATACAATTTCCAATTTCAGTATTATTGGATTCCAATTTCACTATTATTGGATTCCAATAATTCTCTTTTATTGGATTCTAATTTCTCTATTTTTCATATTTTAATGTTGGGATTATGTAAGGTTAACGATCACTAACTATTATAAGGCATGAGGCTGTTAGATTAATAAAAATAAAAAACTAACAATAACTTCCTGAAAAATAAAGTTCAAATTGCAAGCCTCACAATTTGAAAAGGCGATGCTAGCACTTTCCTCACACTTTGAAAGTGAAAAATCCTTGATGTAAGGTTAGTGGTGTTAGGAAATAAGAGATAAAATATGTGGAATAATCCCTTACAGAATCGCAACAATAGAAACTAATATGAAGAAAATATTACAGATCTCAAATAAAAGTGCAGAATAAATAACACAACACACAGAGAGACAATATTTAACGTGGTTCACCCAATTTGGGCTACATCCACCAAGAATCACTTGCTCAGATTTTATTACAAGCCTCCACTCTCTCAATACAATACCCAGATCTGTTTGGAGCTATGCTCAACAAACTCTACAGAATTCACACCCAAATTCAAAACACATCTGCAATACATTTGCTTAAATATCTATCATATGCATAAGACCATATAAATAGACAACTGCTTAAGCAGTTTTACAAAACCATGGGTAACAAACAATGGGGAAAAACAAAACCGTCCCATAAACCTATGGGGCCCCCAAAAACAATGGGTACCGAAAAACCAGTTACCCAAAATTACCCATAATGTTTACCCATTACCCATGGGTTAATAAACCAGCCATGAAAATTTGCTTCGGGGGCTTCGCCCCCGAACCACCACCATAAAAATACCCGAGTGTAACACATAGAAGGTGTACCACACTCTAACATGAAAATAGGCTCCACAAACATAACAATCTCCCACTTGAGAGAGATTTGATTTTTCCACTGAGCAAGCTTTTCAACCCTTCACTATGTTTGATGAAGGCCAACCAAAGCTGAAGATAACTTTAGTTTATCCCTTGTGACCACCTTGGTCATCATGTTGCAGGATTTTGACTGGTATGAATCTTCTCCAACTTCAACTTATCTTCCTCCAAAGCTGTCCTCATGAAATGATATCTCAACTATATATGCTTCATCCTGGAGTGGAAACATAGAAGTTCTTAGCTAGGTGTATAACACTCTGACTATCACTATGCAGCTTATATTCCTCTACTTATTTAACTCCTTAAGAAATTGTTGTAACCAAATCATCTCTTTTCTTTCTCTATGGCTAGCAACATACTCAGCCTCTGAAGTTGGTTGTCAAAGCCACCAGCTTCTGTAGTTGTGAAATCCAATAAAAGCTCACTGCTGTCCCACCTACGAATGTTAAATATAACCTGTCATGTTCCTCCTACTATCTAAATCTCCAGCCATGTCTGAATCTACTATAACCACTAAAGTGGTTTCTGATCCACTGTAGCAAAAAATTGAATCCCCATGGTCAACCTCTCAAATACCAAAGGATCCACTTTATTACTTAGCCAATGCTCTTTACCTGGATCACTCATAAATCTATGTCACAACTCCCACTGCATGAAAGGGATAATATCAGGCCTAGTGCACACCATAGCATACATCAAACTACCAACTTCTGAATAGTAAAGTACTTTGGACATTTGGTTTATTTTCTGTTCTGTCTTGGGACACTACTCCTTTGATAACTTAAAATGGCTTGCCAAAGGAGTCCCAACCGGTTTAGCATCCTGCATGTTAAACCTGTCCAATACCTTCTTAATGTACTCTTCCTGAGATAAAGTCACTTCTGTTCCTTCCTATCCCAAGTTATCCTCATACCAAGGATTTGTCTAGCTGCCCCCAAATCCTTCATATCAAAGGATTCACTTAGCTATTTCTTGAGTACTTTTATTTCCTGCATGTTTTTACCTCATTAACCAACATGTCATCAACATACAAACATAGGATAATATAACTTCCATCCTCAAATTTCTTTGTATACACGCAATGGTCAGAATGACATCTAATATAACCTTGCTCCATCATGAAGCTATCAAACTTCTTATACCATTGTGTGGAGCTTATTTCAGAGCCATACAAGCTCTTCTTCATGTGGATTTACACACCATCTCCTCTTTACCTTTGACCTCATAGCCCTCTGGTTGCTGCATATATAGTTCCTCCTCTAAATCACCATAGAGAAATGTGGTCTTTACATCTAACTGTTCTAAGTGTAAGTCTTCTGATGCCACTATTCCAAGAACAGTTCTAATAGAAGTCATTTGTACTACAGGAGAAAATATCTCATCAAAATCTATACCTTGTTTCTGTGTAAACCCCTTGACCACCAACCGGGCCTTATATCTTTTCTTTCCTCAATTCTTCATCTTTAACTCTGTACACCCACTTGTTAATGCAATGCTCTTTTAGCCTTCAAGGTAGCTTCACCAAATCCCAAGTTTGGTTCTCAACATGAGAGACTTATGCTCCTCATCCATGGAGCTCCCACTTCTTACTAGCATCTACCTACATTGCTTCATCAAAGCTCTCTGGCTCTCCACTATCAGTGAGTAATAAATAATAAAGAGAAGGAGAAAAATGTTCAAGTTCTTTTCTTACCCTAGAAAACCTCCTCACTGTAGGAGTTTGGGGTTCCTGTTGAGTAGGTTCCTGTTTGATTCATGGGTCACTTTCCCATCCTAGAAGATCCTCTACCACTGCATATTCTTTCTTGGATTCTTCCATGTTTTCCTGCAACTATTTCTTATACATGACTTTCTCATTAAAAACCACATCCCTAGGGTGAATGCTTTTCTTGTCCTTAATACTCCAACATTTAAACCCAAATTCATCACCACCATAACCAATGAAATGTACATTTTTCGACATTTAGCCTCTAGCTTGGTCCTATCATCCTTGTCTATATGAACAAACACCTCACATCCAAAGACTCTAAGAAATGAGTAATCAACTTTCTTACCATACCATGCCTCCTCAGGTATGCCTCCATCCAACTACTTGAGGGTCCTTTGTTTATCAAGTACACAGTTGTGCTCACTTCGCTTCTACCCAAAAAGAAAGAGGCAGTCCTGCATGTAACCTCATGCTCCTAGCACATTCCATTATTGTTCTGTTCATCCTTTCTGATACCCCATTCTGCTTGGATTTCCTGGAACCATCTTTTTCCTGTGGATTCCATTCTTAGAATGGTAATCATTAAATTCATTGCTGCAATACTCCCCTCCATTATCTGTTGAGAAATTTTAGCTTAAGACCTATTTCATTCTCTACCAAGGCTTTCCATTTAACAAAAGTGTCAAATACATCAGATTTGTTTCTAATGTTAATAAACCCAAACTTTCCTTGTTACATCATCAATAAAAGTAACATAATAACTTGAACCCCCAAGAGATGATTTGAGCTAAAGCCCCCACACATCAGAATGTACCAGCTCTAACTTACTCTCTTTCTTCATAGGTCCAACCTTGAGAAACCTTACTCGCTTATGTTTCCCATATATGCAGTTCTCACAGAAATCCAAACCTGTTTCTGTATATCTAGGAAAATTCTTCTTTATGATGTTCATGCCCTTATGGCTCATATGACTGAGCCTATAGTGCCATAATGTTGTATCTACATCTGAAGCCATAAGATTACAATCATTAGTACTATCAGTGGTTAAATACAAGGTTCCAACCTTCTTACCTCTTGCCACCACAAGAGCACCCTTGGTAACCTTCCAAGAGTTAGCTGTAAATATCACAGTAAAACCATCACTTCCTAATTTCCCTGCCAATATCAAATTTCTCCTTAATGTAGGCACATGTCTGACATCCTTCAATAGCCGTGTATTCTCATTCTACATCTTAACCTGAATAGAACCTTTTCCAACTATACTGTAAGGCTCATCATCGCCAAGAAAAACATGCCCAAAATCCCCTTAAACATAATCAACAAAATAATGCCTATGTGGAATAGCATGAAAAGAAGCCCCTGAATCTAAAACCCAAGATTCAGTAATATTATGCAAAGAAAGAATCAAAGCATCCTGACATACATTACCCGATGCCACATTTACCTCCTTGTTTTCTTCCTGTTGTTTCTTCTTGTCCCGAAGCTCCTAACAATCCTTCTTTACATGCCCAGACTTTCCACAGTTCTAACATACAATCTTGCTCTTGGATTTTGACCTTGCCCGATCTTCCGATTGTCCACGGTTTCCTCTATTCTTTTGTCTCCCTCTAGTTTCCACTGTCAAAGAATTCCCTAAAGTAGAAGATTCCCCAGAGCTTTTTCTTCACATTTCCTCACTTAGAATCACCCCTACGACATCCTCAAACTTCAACTTTGAGTTAGTTGGAACCGAGTTGCTTACTGCCATTACCAGGCTATTCCAACTTTTAGGTAAAGAGCACAAAACTAATAAAGCCCTAACTTCTTCATCAAATTCTATTGTAATGAAGCTAGCATATTCACAACTATATTAAAATCATTTAAATGATCTGCTACTGAAATATTCTCATACATCTTCATATTAAACAATTTTTTCATTAAAAATATCTTGTTAGAGGCAGAGGGTTTTTCATAAAACTTCCCTAATGCATCCATTAGATCTTTTTTAGTTTTTTCCTTTGAAACGTTAAATAATACCAAAGATGCAAGACACAGTGGATGGTGTTCCAAGTGCCTTCCGATCCAACAAATCCCATTCACATCTGTCATACTCAAGGGTTTGTTCACCTTCTCAAACAACAGAGTATAAAGATCCTTCTGATAAAGGTAATCTTCCATTTGCATCTTCCAAAGACTGAAATTCTACCCGTTGAATTTATCAACCCTAGATCTTCCATCATTTGCCATAGCTCCCACTCAAGATAAAACTTTCCCTGTGATTCAACACTTCAGCAAACCAAACCAAGCTCTGATACCAATTGTTAGGAAATAAGAGATAAAATATGTGGAATAATCCCTTACAGAATCACAACAGTAGAAACTAATATGTAGAAAATATTATAGATCTCAAAGGTAAAATGTAGAATAAATAAACAACACACACAGAGAGAGAGACAGAGAGAGAGAGAGAGATATTTAATGTGGTTCACCCAATTTGGGCTACGTCCACCAAGAATCACTTGCTCATATTTTATTACAAGCCTCCACTCTCTCAATACAATACCCAGATCCGTTTGGAGCTATGCTCAACAAACTCTACATAATTCACACCCGAATTCAAAACACATCTGCAATACATTTGCTTTTATATCTATCATATGCATAAGACCATATAAATAGACAACTGCTTAAGTATTTTTACAAAACCATGGGTATCAAATAATGGGCAAAAACAAAACCATCCATAAACCTATGGTAGCTGAAGAGGTAGTTTTACAAAACAATGGGTACTAAAAAACCATGGGCCCAAATACAGCCCATAACAGTTACCCACTACCCATGGGTTAATAAACCACCCATGAAAATTTTCTTTGGGGGATTCAACCCCGAACCCCCCTGACCCACTCAGGCGAGTGGGACCTATGCCGTAAAAATACTTGAGTGTAACACATAGACAGGTGTACCACACTCTAACATGAAAATAGGCTCCACAAACATAACAAGTAGTCTTAAATCATCATCATTCATGAACTAATTGTATTAAATGAAAGTGCAAAATCCTTCAATGTCCAAACAAATTAGTGGCCACTAAATATTGTAACATCATCATAAGTTCGTTTTTTAAATTAAAAATAAAAACTAATAATAAATCCCTACAATAGCAGGTTCGAAGTGCAAACCAATTATGAGCCTTGCAATGTCAAGGTTGCAAGACTCACACTTTCAAAGTGCAATCCTCACACTTTCAGAGTGTGGGAATCACACTTCAAAAGTTGTGGGCCTCACACTTTAAATGTGATATGTGCATCCTTAATATAGGCATTGGCCTCAAATGATAGTGGTGTTATTATTATTTCAGGTGGAGCTTAAAATAAAATTATGTGCTTACCATGAAATATACCTTATTTTTTATGATTCTCCCAAAATAATGAACTTTTTCCAGTTAGTATTTCTATTTTTTTGGGGTAAATAATGTTGTGTTTTCTTATCTAAGTCATAAAATTGTAAAAACTCAAGTAATATTTTCTTAGATCATACATGGCATTCAGTTCACTATTTATTATTATTATAAACTATATCTATGAGTTATAATTAAAAACAAACAACATAATTGAGAGTTATGTATATCATAAAATTCAATTACTGTGAAATATAGTATAATTTCTACTTGTAAATTATTCCACTTTCCATATAAACGATGAGTCACTTACTTCCGTGAGAAAGAAAATGAAATAATCCTTGACACAATGCAAGAAATGTTTTGTGAGAAAAAATGCATATGCCCTTGGAGATACATTGAACCAATATTGTATAGTTTACATGAATCAAAATACTCTATGTGTCACGATTGTATTCTTTGTGAATGAGCTACATTTGCATCAGACCCCTTATTGTGGAATAACACTTTTCTATGATTTGTTTTCACAAGTCTCCCTCTTGTATCCCATTCTATTATCCTTGTAAAATTTGATTATATATTCCTTGGCTGATTCAATGGTATCTAACTACCATGCCCTTTCTATTTTTGAGGAATTTGATTGGAATACCATCTTCAAGGATTATAAAATCCATATCAATGATGCATGTTTAAGAGGAAATAGTAAATGGTTCAAACTCAAAGTATATCCCATCATGATCCAAGTTATGCAATGATAGATGTTTTAATAAGAGGAGAGTCTAAATAATTTGTATATATTTAAGATGAGGGAAAAAAAAATAATAGAAATTTTTAAGGAGTGGATAAAATGTGCATGCAACCTACACACATATGCCCCATGTCATGTTCAGTTTGGTATGTGTTAGTGAGAAAAATTTTCAGGGGAAAAATTTATGGTTTTTTTGCCAGCGCTATGGGGATATAAGTTCCTCTACTTAACCAGTGATGTTGTGATATATGCATGCACAAGTAAAAAGGTGGATTTATGATGTTTCCTTTCAATTGGGGATCCAACAGGGGAACTCAACTGACCTTGCAGAAAAACTTATAGATATATGCAAGTAATGCTGCAAGTAGAAAATAAAGTTCTTGCATACACCAGTTAGAAGCTTAATCACATGCATTATAATTAAGAGGAAACAACTCTGCAAGTAGAAACAAGACCAAATAGAATTTAATGATCATAAAGTATCAAGAAATACCTTAGTTCAAAGAAAGCTATAAACTCTTCTTCTTGTATTGATTTCTCAAACAAAATTTGTACATAGTGGAGAAATGAATAAATTTTGAAAAAAAAATGGCTAACTCTTTTCACTCATAAGTAAGGAAAATCTCTCTCATGAACCTACAAGAGTGCAATTAGCTAGAATAATTTTAGAATTAGAACCCTTCAGAATGAGGAGCTCATTACAATTTATAGAAAAGACCTGACTCCTCATCTCCCTGAAGACCTTTCACATGCCTCATTTTTGGCTTTAGACCATTCATATTCCTACTCAAATATTAAGTCCCTTTTATAAAAACAAGGTGACTTAAATTTTACATCATGTTTCTAAAGTCACTTAAAGACATATCAAAAAGTGCAAACCCCAATGCTAAATTAGAACATTGAAGAGAGAGAATGTTGGGGGAAGAAGAGAGAGGAGGAAAGGAAAGGATGTCACTCTTGATGAAGTCTGTTGATTCTTCCAAGGAGATGAAACTCTGAATTTATAAATCCGTTGCCTCCTGAAAAACTCCTTAAAACTTGCACTCAACATGTTGAATCGTTCTCTTGTCCTGTGTTGATGAGAAATCCCCACTCCCTTTAATTCCTTGTTGTGAATGATTTACTCATGTTGACAGACAAGAAACTACCTTTTGATGACCTATGGACACCTCTAGCCGAGTGTTTAGAAACACTGTTGAATGTAACCTCTAGTGACTACGGGCATTGCTATTCGAGACCCCTTCTAAAGATACTAAAGCTTCGGGAAAAATCATGCCCTGACTCATTACAACATTTCCACATTGCTTGGATGATTTGGACATGATACTGATGAAATATACGTATTAATTGAAGCATGAGATGAGTGTTGAAAGACACTATTGAGATCCATGTAAGTGACCTCATTGTAACCTACTCTCACATAGTCCAATGATAGAGACTGTATCTATTTTCGCCCCTTGCGAATTTGATCTTCATTTTTTCTTGACACCTACTATATTTGGTAAAGGAAACTATTTTTAAAAATTGTCAATATTTTTCCCTCTCTAGTCTCCAACTGGTGATGTCAACTTGAATGTTTAACTCCTAGTGTGCTCCCTCTATGAAATCCACCCTTTGGAATAACCTACTATTTTTAGTAAGTTCCCACAGGACAACTTACTATTTTTGGAAAGTGCACAAATTAGCTTTTCCAAACCTCAAATGATTATGGTAGCTTGAATTCCTTCTTCACACTGCATTCCTATTACCTTCTTGACCAACTGGCCATTTATAGCAGGGGCCTATGGAGCCACTTACTATTTTTAGTAAGTGTCATTTTTGGGCCAAGATGACCATTTCGATGATTTTCTCCCATGATACCTCCTCTGTGTTCACCACCTCCTTCGCAGCTTCTTCAGATGGTGGCTTTCCCAAAATAGCAGTCCCCTATGTAGAAGACCTGTTATTTTTAGAAAGTGAGATTCTAGTGGTTGGATCATGGTGGAATGAAGTTTTCTGATATGGGTTTTTTCCCAATATCGCCCCTCTAAAATTTTAGACTTACCCGATCACGAGTTTGGGAGATTTTAAAAATTCAAATTTTTGACCTAGTCAAAGCTATAGACATGGAAGCCATTAATGGAGCTTGAAATTTACAGGTCTAGTTTTATACTCTATTTGCAAAAAAAATCATATGTTTTTTGTGGGTTTTTGTTTCTTGTTCTTCTGGTGAAATTTCTCTTCAAACCGATTGTCGGTTTGACGGGAAATCAATTTTTGTCTTCGTAGAGCCAAAAGGGAGATTTCTTCACTATGAGTGATTTGTACTATGAAAGGAGGATTTGAAGGTGATGTTTTAATGGCCTTTAATATTTAAGAAAACAATAGAAAATGGTTCTTCATTTCATGCACCGGTTAGCAAGATATGTTCAAATCTTTGACTCATGACAATGGAGGTTTTTGGGTGAATTTCTTCATTCTTATCCTTCTGTTCTTTAACCTTTCAAGTCTTTCAATCAATTTTATCTCTAAAACCTATGTTTTATTATGAATTTGAGGTTTTTTTTCTATGACGGAGCTTGTTTGGAGCAGTAATGGTGAACATGGTGCAATTGTGAGCAAATTACAAAGCAATGGCAGGGTATGAACTGTGGGAAGTAAGAAGCAAGAAAAATAGCTCAGTATGAAATTTAAAATGCTTTAAAAATGAATTTCAAGGGTGGGGTGAATTTTTATGTCCCTGATGTCCCTTAATCATTAAGGGATGAAAGGGACATCAAATTTCACGTCGTGCCTCATCATGACACTTGGCAAAGATCCAATGGTGAAGTGTTTTGGCCAAAAAGCTTGCTGGAAGCACCTGGGGGCTAGAAAATGGTCGCATGAGGAACCAGGAGGCATTCTTTGGGTTGGACACATTTTCATGTCCCCTATGTCCCTTAATCATTGAGGGACATGAGGGACATCAATTTTCATGTCGTGCCTCATCATGACACTTGGCGAAGATCCGACGGCTGTCCATTTGGCTCCACTAGCTCCTGGGGGCTGAGAAATTACACTGGAGGGGGTCACATGGATGACCTGAAGGATTCTTGGGGCTGGGAAATTTTTATGTCCCTCATTTCCCTTAGCACAAATGGACATGAGGGTCATCAATTTTCATGACGTACCTGGTTTTGAAACTTGACGATGATCTAACAACTGAGGGAATGAGCTCCGACAAGCACCTGGGGGCTGAACTGGTGATCCGAGAGGTTCCATGTGTGACTAGAGGGATTATTAGGCTGGGTGAATTTTCTTATCCCTCATGTCCCTTAGCTTTTGGGGTGAAAGGGACACAAAATCGCCTAGGGTTCTGGAGCTGACACTTGTCCTCTCCTTAATTTTGACTAACTGCGAGAACTCACCTTGAGGGAAACTTGAAATGATGATATCTTGAGCTCCCGATGGAATTTTTTGGAAAATTTTATATGATCTTGACTTAAAATTTCCTTATAAATCCAATGGTGGGGGTTTTAGATCTTTATTCCTCCATTTAATCCCTGAAAAATCAGATTTTTGATCTGGATCCTTAGTTGTGCATGAAAAAACTAGTTATAAACCTATTGCGCCAAAGTGTTGTGAAAAATATGATTTCACCATATTGTATAGATTTGAATTCCATTTCTAAAGATGTATTTTTTGGCTCCTAACTCCATCTAGAGCTCCTAGAATCACCTCCCGAAGCTCAGTAGCTCTTTTGATCCTGTGCACTGCCTAGGCCTGTGAACCCTATTTTTGATGAAACTACCCCAACTCCTCCAAATATTTCTTGAATCTTCCAAAATCAATTCTATGATGTTATTATGCCTTCAATTCATCTCCATGTTAGATTTGGATCCTTCGTTCCTCTCCAGGGGGTTGTCCGGTCTTTGGAAGGCCAGTGGTAGCCCTTCCCAATACTGCCCAAAAATTAGTATTTTCAAGAACTCCTAAAATCACCTATGGGGGTTGACTTGACTTTCATAAATCACCTAGGAAACTAAGATAACATCAACTGGGAGGTCATTGGACTGAACTGGGTAGACCTGGGGTGCCTTGAAAGGGTAAAAACTTGAAATTTTTAGCACAGGGATATCATTTTCATGCCCAAAAATTGTCAGTTTTCCTGTTAAACATTTGCATGACAAAAATTGGCTCTAGCTTGGGGACATGGTATGGACTAAGCATAGTGAAGACATGACATGAAGAATCCCATAATATAAACTTTACAATACTGACCAGTGCCTTATCCATTGGGCCCTATGGAGTCATGTACAACTTACAAGAGAGAGATAACAAGAAGGTAACACACACACAAAAAAGAAGAAAGGAAACAACACACATGGAAAGGGAAAAAACACACAACAAAAAGGGAAACACACCTAAATCACCTATAGTACAAATGAGGGACAACCACTTTCACTAAAGCACTTTTCATTTCTCATAGGTTACCCTTGAGTGGGAAACACTGAGTGATGTTGTTCCGTGAAGCCATTGACCAGTTCAAGAAAGTAGCCTCCTCTCCTTAACTATTTATGAAAGCTATGTGCTTTCATGATTGTCTGTGTACTTTGTAGGAGTGAGTCTACATGAGCTTCTTGATGCTTAGTCCTTTGCTTAGAAATTCTATTTCTTTCATTCCCTTCAAAATCAGTTTCATATTTCCAGTTGCATTCTACATTTATCCACATAGTTGATTCTCCATTTAGCATCCCATCACTGCCCCAAGGCTGATTTTCATTCCAATTTCTTGAATATTCTGAGTTCTTTTCTTTCCCAGATCTATGCTTATTGACCTATTTTTCATGAGAAACCTCACATTATCTTTTATCTCTACTCCACTATGAGGTGCTTGAAGATTGAATGGAGGATCAGAAGTAACCTCATACTTGTCTTGTATAGCCATGACATGAGCTAAGAGATCAAGAATTAGCTCAGGGTCTTCCGTACTTTCTACCACATCTAATATTTCTTGCATGGAGTTATACTTTGTTTCTTCCTACGGTTCATCTTTGTATGTCCTTGAAGAATCTTCATTTTGAAGCTCAAGGAAACTATCTGGATGGATTAATTCATTTCCCTTAAACTTATTACATTCCACTACTTCTTTCTCAAGGGGATCTTTTCCTTCAATGAATTCAACACCATCTACTTCATAGTTTTCATCATGGAAAGAGTTAATGTTTTTCAAATGGGAAATAAAATACCTCCATCTCATCATTGTATCCATCAACTATTGGCTCAAGAGAGACATCGGATTTCTCATCTTTCTTTATTTCAACATGGCCAACCTTCACATTGATTGAGGCTTCCAAATCAGATTCATGTTTTTCTTGTAGATTCATGGCTTACATCAAGTTTGAGACTGAGTTCAGGATCTTCTGTCTCTTCAGTGGCTCTTAGAGATCTTGCACAGATTATTTTTTCAGACCTTTCATGGGCTCATCACAAGCTGGTATTATCCCTCTATGGATGGTATAATTGAGATCATATTCATCTCCAAATGGGAATGAGAACATATCCTCTTCATGGATAAGTGTACAAGATGGTTTCTCCATTTGTAAATCATTAAGAACCATTTCCTCTTATTCTTGGATTCACATATCCAGTAAAATCAGGTATATCCTCTTAGAACTCAAAGTTCCTCAATGCTTCTTCAAGATCCATACTCCTTTGGGAAGGAATGTTTGGTCCTATCAAAATGGGAATATCCTCTTCCTCTTTATTCATTATGAAAAGATTCATCCTCCTACTATCTTGGTACAAAATGTTAGCTTTAGGATTTCCTAACTTTTTACATCTGTGTACCTCATCTTCTTCTCTGGAAGAAATTTTCCATGTCTCCCTTAACCGGGATGGTTTTAGAAGACCATTTCATCTAGATCTTAGCCCCCAACTGCTGACAGAAACCCCTACTTAGCAACATTCCAAATGAATCCAGAATGTCTGCTACCAAAATCATTGTTGAAACCTTCTTGTCTAGAAATTTGGTGAGAGCCACCTATGCATCTTTGACCTTCCCTACAAGTGGGACCTCTTTTGACTCCAAGGAGTAACAAGAGCCACCAGGTGGAGTCATGGTGAGTTTGAGAGCCTTGGCAACCTTTACAGGCATTACATTGTTGGAGGCACTAGAATCTATTATGTAGTTGTTCAATACATATTCTCCAATGAGAAGGGAGACATAGAAAGGTTCAACCTTATCAGTCTTGGATGCACTCAAAGAAATCATGTTCTATGATGGAGGTGTAGGTGGGTTTGGTAGTATTCCTTTAGAACTAGGAGTTACAACATTGGGTGTTAAACTACCACTCCTGATATATTGAACAAATCTCTCGAATTGTTTGGGGTGAGTCCGCAAATATTCAGTTTTAGTAATCTACACCTTGGCTTTTTGCATATTCTATAAAATCAAAGGGAGCTAGATGTGGACAAGGGGGATGAAGGGACTGATTTTGGAGCTAGAATAGATTTGGAAGTAGGGGTAGATGTTTGGGGAAAAAAGGTTATTTTGAAAGGCACACTAGGAACTTTTGAAGCACTAGATTTTACAGGAGTAGATTTAGATTTAGAACTGGAAGAAACATTGGAAGAATTACTTGGAATAGCGGGTGACCTCGTGCTTGTTACAAGATCAGGTTTCTCCAGTAAAAACTCCATACAAGGTGGGAGTGGATATCCTCGACTGATTATTTTTTTTGCAGAGTCACCACAAGAGGATCTTCAGTCTTATTTTTCTTTATAGTAGTGGAGGAAGAGTGCTCCTTTCTCAGACTAAGAATGAGTGAATACCACACATGAGAAACTGGGTGCATCTTCTTCGTCATCTTCATCACCTCTAGAATACTCATAGAATCTGATTTGTGTATCATTCTCAAGTTCATCAACTTCTAGGAAATCACCACCTTCACTTTCTTGTTCAATCTCTTCTTCATTTTCTTGAATCCTACAACTTGCATTGATGGGTGGGGCCTCCAAGGAAAGCCTTTAGGGTGCTACTACAATTTTATTTATTCTGATCTTTGAGAATATACTTGTTCAAAAAATTTCCTCTTCAACAACACCATATCGTTCGCCAATTTTTACAGCAACGGATCTGTTCTCTCATCTCCACAACACTGAACCTTATCCTTTGAAGGGTTCTTGATCTTTCCAGAGAGGATGAGATCATCATCAATTTCAGTGGCCATACTTTGTGCTTCTACAATGTTCCTTGGTTGAACTCTTCATAGGAAAAATCCTACTTCTAGTGATTGAGCATTAATGAATAATCTCTTGACATTGTTTTCAGATGGTGAATCCTCTTCTAGTATCCTTTGGAGAAACCATACGAAATGAGCCATGAAGTCTCTCATAGTCTCAATTTCTACTTTCTTCATTTGTGCCAATTAAACAAGGAGATCTTGACAGTCATCAGTAGATTTGAATCTTTCCTCAAACCTGGACTTGATATCATTCCAATGAGTGATTGATTTAGCAGAAAAGAGGTAGACCCATTATGTTTCTTTTTCTTGGAGAGGTTCCACAAATAATCTTACTACAACATCCTCATGTGCAACTCCAAGAATTACAAGATGTGGTGAAAGCATCGATGTGTTCTTCAGGATGTTTATGTGTCATCACCTTCAAATTTTGGAAATTTCTTGCAAGAACTAGTTGGTAGATCATGAAGAGGTGGTTCAAGAGTGAGTGGGCCTATATTTATTCCCCATGGAACAATGTGTTGAGGTATTTCTACTTTGTCTACCATTTTTGTTTCCACTTCATCTTCTACATTCGCCAATTCTTCTTCAAATTATTCTTCCTCCGGGAACTCAATACTCAATGACAGTTGAAAAATGGGAGAATTTGTAGGGGGGTATCAATAGGAGTTTGGATGGGATTTCCAAGTGAACTACTTGAAGACCTAGATGGGGATGAGGCTTGAGAAAAGTAATAAGGGTTATCTCTGATTTGATTTTTCTGGTTTTGGAAAGCTTCGAAAGTGGAATCAACAACACCTCTTAACCTACTCAACCTGGTATATCTTCTTTCAGCCAGCTTTGAGAAAATTTTATGATGGGAATATGAAAGGACACTTGGAATGTGAAAATTCATGTGCATGAATCAAATGTGCTTTTCGGAAATGGATTTCATCAACTCCAATTTTTTATTTTTTCATTTTTTTTTTTTTTGGATATTTTATATTTTTTGTATTTTTGGACCTTGCGGTCATATTTTGGGTGTAGATGCTGCTAAATATTCCCCACAGTGGGTGCCAAAAACTGTTGGCAAGAAAATTTGTTGGGGGAAAAATTTGTGGATTTCTTCCCAACGCTCTGGGAATCTAAGTCCCTCTACTTAATCGGTGAAGCTGTTGTATATGCATGCACAAGTAAAAATGTGGATTTTCCATGGTGGCCTTTCGATCAAGGATCCAACACGGGCACTCCACTGACCCTGTGGAAAAAGCTTATAAATTCTTTCTAGGGAGGAATTTTCTAGGAGAGAGTGGGAAAGGGAGTGAGAATATGAGATAAGAGGAACTAATGTTACACGTAGAAAATAAGATTCTTGCACACACTAGTTAGAAGTTTCATAACATGCATTAGAATTAAGAGGAAACAAATTTTCAAGTAGTAACAAGACCAAATAGAATTTAATGATCACAAAGTATCAAGAAATCCCTTAGTCAAAGAAATCTAGAAACTCCTTCTTGTATTGATTTCTCAAACAAAAGTTGTACATAGTGGAGAAATGAAGAAATTTGAAAGGAAAAATGGCTAACTCTTTTCACTCACAAGTAAGAAAAATCTCTCTCATGAACTTACAAGAATACAACCAGCTAGAAGAATTTCAGAATTAGAACCCTTTGGAATGAGGAGCTCATTACAATTTATAGAAAATACCTAACTCCTCATCTCCCTGAAGACCTTTCACATGCCTCATTTTTGGCTTTAGACCATTCATATTCCTACTCAAATATTAAGTCCCTTTTATAAAAACAAGGTGACTTAAATTTTACATCATGTTTCTAAAGTCACTTAAAGACATATCAAAAAGTGCAAACCCCAATGCTAAATTAGAACATTGAAGAGAGAGAATTTTGGAGGGGAGAAGAGAGAGGAGGAAAGGAAAGGATGTCAATCCTGATGAAGTTCACTGATTCTTCCAAGGAGATGAAGCTCTAAATTTCTAAATCTATTTGCCTCCTGAAAAAACTCCTTAAAACTTGCACTTGAATGCGAATCATTCTCTGTCCCATGTTGATGAGAAGATACCCACTCCATTGAATTCCTTTTTTTGAATGATTTACTCATGCTGTAGATAAGAAACTACCTTTTGACGACCTATGGACACCTCGAAATGAGTGTTTAGAAACACTATTGAATGTAACCTCTAGTGACCCTAGACATTGCTCTTAGAGATTCCCTCTAAAGATACTGAAGCTTTGGGAAAAATCCTACCCTGACTCATTGCAACATTGCCACATTGCTTGGATGATTTGGACATGATACTGATGAAATATACGTATTAATTGAAGCATGAGATGAGTGTCAAAAGACACTATTGAGATCCATACAAGTGACCTCATTGTCACCTACTCTCAGCATAGTTTGATGATAGAGACTATATCTATTTTCACCCTTGTGAATCTAAACTTCATTTTTTCTTGACACCTACTGTATTTGGAAAAGGAAACTATTTTTAGTAAGTGTCAAAAGTTTTCCCTCTTTGGTCTCCAACTGGTAATGTCAAATTGAATTTTCAACTCCCAGTGTGCTCCCTTTATGAAATCTTCCCTTTGGAATAACCTGTTATTTTTAGTAAGTGCCCACAAGACAACTTACTATTTTTGGCAAGTGCACAAATTAGCTTTTCCAGACCTCAAATGATTATGGTAGCTTGAATTCCTTCTTCACACTACATTCCTCTCACCTTCTAAACCAACTAGCCATTTATAGTAGGGGCCTGTGGAGCACTTACTATTTTTAGTAAGTATCATTTTAGGGTTGAGATGACCATTTCGATGATTTTCTCCCATGATACCTCCTCTATGTTCACCGCCTCCTTCACAGCTTCTTCGGATGGTGACTTTCCCAAAATAGCAGTCCCCTATGTAGAAGACCTACTATTTTTAGAAAGTGAGCTTCTGGTGGTTGGATCATGGTGGAACAAATTTTTCTGATATGGGTTTTTTCCCAATATTTCCCCTTTGAAATTTTAGACTTACACGATCACAAGTTTGGGAGATTTTAAAAATTCAAATTTTTTGACCTAGTGGAAGCTCTAGACACGACAACCATTAATGGACCTTGAAATTTGTAGGTATGGTTTTCTTCTCCATTCATGAAAAAAATCATATTTTTGTTGTGGGTTTTTGTTTCTTGTTCTTCTGGTGAAATTTCTCTTCAAACTGATTGTCGGTTTGACGGGAAATCAAATTTTTGTCTTTTTAGAGCAGGAAAGGTTATTTCTTTGTTGCAAGTTATTTTTTATACAGAAGGAGGGTTTGAAGGTGTTGTTTTAATGTCCTTTTAGAGTGAATAACATATCTTTGAAAAAAAAATGGTTCTTCATTTTTTGCACCGATTAACATGACATGTTTAGATCTTCGACTCACATCAATGGAAGTTTATGGGTGAATTTCTTCGTTCTTCTCCTTTTGTTATTCAATATTTCAAGTGTTTTGATCAACATTATATTTAAAAATTTTGTGTTCTCATGGATTTAAGGGTTTTTTTCTATGGCAGAGCTGGTTTGGAGTAGAAATGTCCTCTCCCAAATTTGTCTAACTGCGAGAAGTCACAGTGAGGGAAACTTGAAATGTCGATATATTGATCTCCCAATGGATTTTTTTGGAAAAGGTTTAAATGATATTGACTTAAAATGGCCTTATAAATCCAATTTTAGGGATGTCATATCTTGAATCCTTCATTTAAGCCCTGAAAAATCAGATTTTTGTTTTGGCTCCCTAGTTGTGCATGGAAAAACTAGTTATAAACCTATTGCGCCAAAGTCTTGTGAAAAATATGATTTAACCATCTTGTAGATATTTTATTTAAATTTCTTCTGATGTCTCAATTGGATCTTAACTCCGTCTAGAGCTCCTGAAATCACCTCCTGAAGCTCAGTAGCTCTTGTGATCATGTACACTGCCTTGGCCTGTGAACCCTGTTTTTGGTGAATTTATCCCAACTCCTCCAAATATTTTCTAAACCTTCCAAAATAATTTCCATGATGCTTCTATACCTTGAGTTCACCTATGTCATATTTTTCTCCTTCGTTTTGGTCTAGGGGGTTGCTCCAATTCTGGGAAGGCTAGTGATAGCCCTTCTCACAATTGCCCAAAATTTGCATTTTCCAAGAACTCCTAAAATCAACTACAGAGATTGACTTGACTTTCATAAATCACCTATGGGATTGAGATAACATCAACTAGGAGGTCACTAGACTGACTGGGTAGACCTGGGGTGCCTCGGAAGGAAAAAAAATGAAAATTTTGGCAAAGGGGTATAGTTATCATGCGCAAAAATTGTCAATTTTCCTGTTGCACATTTACATGAAAAAATTATGGAATGGATGGGTGTAATAATTTTAAGGATTTCCTTTGAAGGAGGGAATTATTGGAGTGATAATATTTGAATAGAACTATTTTCATGATGATTAATTACTTAGCAATAGAAAGGTCGCGAGTACAAAGCATTCAAGGTTCCCTCTCGTGCTCCCCGTCAAGGCAAGTGAGACAATATTTTCCCGACCAATACTTTTGAGTGATAAATAACGTATGGACCAATCCAATTGAGGGAAAAATTTCCACGTTTACTCCAATCTTATTGTAGTAAAATTTTCATTTTATTTGAGAACAAGATCACCAATTATAAAGTCCCCTGCTTTGACATGTTTGTTATATGCTTTGCTAATACCTTGTTGATAAAATTTATGATGTTCTAGGGTCGTTAAACATTTATCATCTAGCAATTCTAGTTTTTTAAAGTGATCTTGGATATATTATTCATCAGAGATGACATCTTTGAGAGATACTCGAAGTGATAAAATTTTAATTTCAAGAGGTACAATGGCTTTCGAGCCATAGACAAGTGAATAGGGCGTAGCACCTGTAAGTGTGTGGATGCTAGTTCGATAATCCCAGAGGAAAAATGAAAATTTGAGATTCTAGTTCCTTCCTGCATCGTCTACCATTTTCATGAGGATTTTCTTATGTGTTTTGTTAGAGGCCTCGGTCTGTCCATTTTCTTAAGGATAAATGGTGATGAAAAACTAAGTTTGATGTTAAATGTATCATAAAGTTGTTTAACTTCCTTATTTTTAAATGATTTTCCGTTATCTGTGACAAGCTTGTGTGTGATGCCAGAATCACATATGATGTTTTGATATATGAAATTGATAATGGGTCCAAAAAATTTTGAGGTCAAAGGGATGGATTTGATCTATATAGTGAAGTATTCAATTGTTGTAATTATGGAATGACATTGTTGGTATGATTTAGGTTTTATTAAGCCATTGAGGTCTAACACCCATTAACAAAAAGGCCATAAGTCCTAAGCAGGTTTTAGTGCTTAACTAGGGACATGAATGAGATCTAACTAGATTTGGAATTTAATGCATTTATTCATGTATGCACAACATTGTTTCGTGATGGTAGGCCAGTAATACCCTAGCCGTATGATGCATTTAGCGATGGCATTACCACTGAAGTGACAACCACAGATCCCATAATGGAATTCTTTGATTGCTTTGGATGATTCACGTGATTTAAGACACCGTAATAGTATACCATCATAAGTACATTTATAAAGGATGCCCCCTCTAATGACGAAGTGAGTGACGTGTTGTAAAAATAATCCTTTAACACCATATTATAGGTCTGATGGTATTTTACATTTGGTGGGATAGTCATATATCTGTGTATACCATAGATCAAGTGGATTGTTGTCAGTGATATTGATGGAAGGTGGCTCATTTTGATGTGAAGGATGGTCTAAATGTTGAAAAATTATGAACATTTTAGTCTTATCACTTGATTTTTCTATTTCAAAAGGGACGAAGGATCCAAGAGATGCCATAGTGTCTACAAACTTGTTGGAAGATCACGGAATGGCTTGAATGGTGTAATGATCAAATACACCAAGGAGAAAGTTAACTAAAACTTTATATTTTTGAATTATTTCATTCTTACATTGGTATTATCCTTTGACTTGACTGATGACTAGTTGTGAATCTCCATAGATTTGTAGGATGTAGGCACCTAGGAGAATGGCAGTATTTAAACCCTAATTAAGGCTTCATATTCTTCCATGTTATTAGTACATTCAAAGTTAAGTTTGAATGATAGAGGAAGTGGAATGTTCTAGGGTGGTATGATAATGACTCCATCTCCTCCCCATTCTTGGCACTTAGCACCATTAAAGTAGAGGGTCATTTTAATGGGGATGAAATCAAATTCATTGATGTTATTGATGGATTCATCAGGAAAATGTTCGTGAGGTGGATGACCATCTAAAAGGGGTGCATCAGTGAGTTGATTTGCAATGGATTGACCTTTAACATATTTTTGAGATATGATTTTGAGGTCAAATTCAATCATGAGCATATGCCATCGAGTTATGAAATCATTATGATAGGGTTTAGCATGCATCGATTTAAGTGGATTAAATCTAGTGATGACATACATTTTTTGATTGAGTAGATAATTTCAAATTTTAGAGGTGGTGAAGTATAAAGCACAAATTAATTTTTTAGCTTTAGTGTAGTGTGTTTCATATTCATGGAGTGTGCGACTAATGTAGTATATAACTTGTTCACGACCTTGATTATCATGGTGTAACATCCACTTTTTGTCACTTCGTCACTAGAATTTTTTTATAGTAAATAACTTTATGTAGCTGATTTAAATACCCACATATTTAAATCTACATAAACCTTAAAGAAATCCACTTCTGATAACTATCATGAACCATGTGCAGCTGTATGAGAGAATGCTAAACTTTTCATTCTACCTCAATGCTCTATACGAGCCATACCTAAAATTTATCCCTTTGGTTCTACTTTAACAAGATATGATATATAAGTGAAAACCCCTAAGTGTGTACCTAGATCCAACCTATGAAAACCACAGGCATCTCACATCTTAGATAATGGTGAAATCTTGAAAGTGTAATCAGCATCTTACACCACTTTACACAAAGCTTATGATTCATGTATGCCATGCTTGATTCTATGACGGCACACTCACCATTGGAATCTTGTCATCTCACCTTATTCACTTGTTCAGTTATATGGATTCACAAATGTTAATGTTGTAAACAGCTACAAGCCTTGAATGAGGTACAAACCAGTTTAACCTACACGAAGATGTACCTCTATGTCATCTTGTGATGCATATGGGAAAGAAAGTCTTCTTGTAATAATTCACATTGTTACTCGCCCACATATCTTCCTGTAGCCATCATAGGTTGATATAAGGGTGCGTAACCAGGAGGTCCAATCTATATTGTAACTCTATCAAGGTTTTTACTTAGGACAATACCCTACTACAATCCAGTCTCTTGATAAGACAACTCATTACAGATGCTAAATGATAGTATCCTAATGGTGATAGTTGTCACCATAGGGAAATGACTATGTAGCATATGCAGTGAGTTCCCCTACCTAGAATCCTATATTGGTGCATGTGTTTAATGTTTTCAAGGTAATCATTATAGAATAGCCTAGGACTTACAACACCTTCTCCATGAATGGGTTGTATCTAAGGTCTGGATTGAGTTGATCCCAGGACCCCCAATCTCTATAACACTTAATTACCTTTCAAAATATCATACCCATGTTAACCATTGATAGAAATGATACTATCAAGGACTATGATCATTATTGAAGTTTCAAAAACTATCCCGGGTTTAACATTTAGGCTCATACTCCTTATTTTATATTCTAGGGATATGTACTTATATGAAGCTAAGTATTTAGGTATGATTTATTCCTTGAATTAAGTGTCATACGCTATCAATGCCAACCATCCTTTCAGTTTAAGTACATGACTTTACTTAATTGCAGCTCAGTAAAGAGAGTTCATTTATTTTACTATCTTTAACAAAGTAAGATATATCTGGGGTACTGATATGGTAGATTTGATGAACCACTTGCCCATTTATCTTTCCCTATCATGTCCTTTTAAAATATCACTCTCTAATTCTCTTTAGAGATAATTACAATAATGACTAGGGATGAGATTCAAATGCTATGTTATTTTTAACTTAGTAAGCATGTTCCCATCTTACTTCCATTATAATATCCGAAATGCTTATGTGCTCATAAAGATGCATCATGGAACAAACCTAATTAAAAACATTCCATATCTTTGATAAAAATATTTCATAACACATTTTATCACAATTATGCAATTCCAGTGAAACCATAATCAATATATGTCATGTAAGATTACCATAAGGTCATCCTATTGTAGCTTATGTGTATCATCCTAGTATAGGACTTAGAGTTGATTTCAATTAGAAATCAATATTAAATTATTATATCTTTGATAAGAGTTAGTATAATCCGTGTTTATAAAACAACCAAAGGATAGAAGTACCTGATTATCATAACCTTTCCATGGTTTCATGATAATCCAGCTACTTTCTTAGCATCGTCCATTAAGATTAGAAAATTTTTACTACTACATATATTTTACTGGATGTGTACATTCTATGCAAAACCTTTGGAGAACTTAACACAACTTTACAAGTAGGTTGATATATTGCACTTTATAATGAGTAAGTTATCCATTAGCAACCTCAACTGTTTCCAAGTATGATTAACATATAGTTACTTAGAACAAGATATTTTTAGGCAACATTCCTCCAATAATCCCTTATATGATCTTTAGAATCTCACACATAAGATGTGTATAGTACCTACTACATGCATAATACTAATGATTAATACAATAGTATTGTAGATGCTGATTTATTAACTTGATAGATTTATGACTCATAACTCATCAATCGACAATCAACCAGTTACAAAACAATATATATATCAGCAGGAAATCTATCTTAATCACATTTATGAGATAAATAAAACTCATGCCTTTAAGCATGACCACGATCTTTATTTTAAATTAATAAAATAGTTATATTCAGTAGCAAAGCCTTTCCCGTTTCCAAGAAGATGTATTTCATTTAAGAACATTCAAGTTAGTCATATCTTCAAACTTTCCTCGATCAAAATAATATACAAAACTAAATACTTCACCCTTCCTTATCTATGTTTATCACAAAATTGTTAGCATGAGTCAATTCACAATAACTGAGCACGATAAGCACCAACTCACCATAATGTCATACTCTACTTAATTATTTCTGTAGACACCAAATTTGTGTCTTACGACCCCCCGTGCCCCGCATCTTATTTCGCAACCTAGCCTCATTACCTAAACCTTACACAATTATTTATTAATTACCTTATAATTAATAAATCCACATCTCCAAACCTGCCACCTCATTTCGCCACCTCATCATGACCTAGTCCTAACCCTAAACTAACCTAATTAAGACCTATAACTTGGTCTACATCCACACCCATGACTAATGACTCCTCACCCGCACCCAAAACCAACCTCATAATGACATGACCAAGCCCACAACTAATCCCTTGGGAGAAAAGGAGGGAAAGTTGGCTATTTTACTAAAAATAGCCCACTTTGACTTAACCGAAATCGGTTCCTACTCGACCGCCATCGGTTACGTAACCACCATCGGTTCCCTGTAAATGACATCCCCCAACCAAAAACAAGAGAGAGGGATTTTCATTGATCAGAATCAGAGGTTCATTAAAAGAATCAGGATTTCACTTGGCCGAGCAGAGACAAGTGAAGAAAAGAGAGGAGTTTGCGGAGAAGGACATCAATTCCAAGACTGCAACTGAATAACCAGAGCCCAGTGACACTCATCCAAGCATTGGGAGAGAAGATAGCTCATCTTGGATTGTCAAATCATCCTGCCTGAACCCTGCCTTCGTCATCACAGTCCTTGAACCTGCATCTTCATCAGGAACTAGTAAGTACTGTCTTGTACGTTATTTTAATAATATTTCTTGGATTTCTAAATCACAGTAATTACAAGTCTACTCCCAGATCCACTACCAGGTAACACTCTCCATCTAACTTACATTCCTCTACCCCTACATTGCCCCAAGAACAGCCCCCATACTCTCTGAGTCTTCTCCATCACCTTATTACCTATCCCCAATCACTTACCAGCCTTATAAACACCATAGCTATCATATAGCCATCTTGATAGCCAACCTTCACCAAAGCCCCTAAATCACTGCCCCTACCGATATCGGTTATCAGCAACCGGTACCGGTGATAGTGACCGACATCGGTCACTGTGATTCAAAACCAAGACCAGCCCTTTCTCTATTATTTTAACAAGGTAAATAAATTGTAATTGGACAATAGCTTATCTATTAGAATTTGTGTTAATTCATATTAGCAGGGGAACTGACCACCTTCGAAAGGAAGTCTCATATTTCCTGGGCCCAAGGCATAGTTCCCTCACTTATTATCTAATTAGAATCTGGTGGTCTTGTATTCTTATTTGCAGGTAGTCCTTCCCAGACAAAAAGGAGTTCTTCACAATTGATTTGATCTCTCTCTATGGTATGCGCACACCCTCTCAACATTCAACAGGTATTCCTTCTTTCCCTAACCCTTATCTTTTTCTCAAAGAAATGAAAGGATAGAAGCAAATCTATTCTAGGAACGAAAGCATTTCTGTGCGAAACATTTTGGCATGCCCGGTGGGACCCATTCTGGGTTTCTTTCATTTCTTGCTTGCTTTCATATAGGGAGCATACTTGCTATTTTCTTCTTCTAAATATTCATAAGATATTTTTTTATCTATGGTAAAAGAATTTGTCTTGCTTTCACATCGTTGCATTAGTGAAAGTCATCTTCTTTGCTTCATCGAATATCATTTTCTGATTTGGGTTTAAAACACTTGCATCACATTCTTGCTTGTTGTTTTCAATTCTAGTGAACATAGATTAAGTAATAGGTCGTACACGTGGGGGTGATATCCACAGTATTGACAAGAAATTAATCTTACTTTCACTGCACAACACATACCGAATCACATCATAATTAACACAACAGCTCAAAACATCCCCCCTTTTCCGCGGTATTCCTCCACCCGATTGAGGTAACCTTATAAGCCAAAACAAACTTGACATTTCCCCTAAGTATTTTGTTTAGGATTGACATCATCTTACGTCTAAGGCATAAGCCCAAAGTGATTAAAACTAATCCTAGGGTTAGTCTGTTAATTTGCTTGTGCATCTTGCTTGTTTGTGGTTTTGTTTTTCTGTCATACACTATTTTCTGTGATCACTTCAGAACAACTTGAGAGGTATAATAAGCACTGTTAACCCCAAATCAGCAACTTCCTACAGATTCTTAGACCAGTCCTATTCTACCGACATCGGTTAACCTACCGACGTCGGCTATAGTATAACCGACATCGGTTACCTGTCCGATATCAGTTTCTGACTTTCATAGTTCCCAAAACCATCAACCCACCAATTCCAACACTTTTTTGCTGCTTCTGTTCCTGATAGATTGCATCCCTGCTGTGTACTTTTGTCCATGGTTGTTATTACTCGGAAACAAGCTACAGCCATGGTTTCACATGCCTGCTCCATGCTTTTTCCTGAATCACCCCCTTCACATCCTGTGGGGAATCCTACGGACACCAGCGAGGTTCCCAAAATCCCTGTAGGAGATAAGGAATTTGTGAAATTTTTGGACGCTAATCCTAGCACTGTACAATACTATTTGTCTCATGCCCCTGACCATACACCTGATGGTCAACTCCTTGTTGGCATGCCTATTAGTATAGCTGCTCATTTAGCTCCTTCTCCACCTGATAACTCTGCTTTACCTTCTGCATCCTTAGCCCCGTCTCCAAACTCAGTGGTTTCGGGGGTTCATACGGCACAGATTGTCTTTCCTTTGGTTAATCTAGGGCCCAACATATCATTACCGCTGACTGCTCCTACCTCATCTTTCTCACAGACTTCTCCTTTCATAACTTGCTCTCTGCCACCTATCCACACAAGCTTCCCTTCTCAAGCTCCGCCTACCTTTTCATTTCCACACACGTACCCGGTGACTTCAACATCTTATATAGGACATCCCTATTCGGTCGCCTCAACATATTCGTCCTCAATACCTTATCAACATTCAACCCCACCATTGTCTAATGGTGGCCCTTGGCCCAATCCTCCTCCATTTACGGCAACCGCACCATCATCTCATCCAACTACTGATTTAATCAAACAAATGATGGACAAGATGCAAAATTTGGAGGCTTCTGTTTCAGGAAGCCGTAGTGCCCTGACATACGAGCAAGTTTGTCGGGAGCCTATCCACCCTTCTGTCCCCCTTCATTCATATCCTCCTCAATGGGAATTACCAAAATTTACTCATTTTAATAGTAAGGAGGATCCTCAACAACACTTGCGATCATTTAGACATGCCTGCTATCTAATTGCTCATGACGATGCCTTACTACTCCACACCTTTCCCATGTCCTTATCAGGACCCGCCTTGGAGTGGTACAGTGCTTTAACCCAGCACTCAATCTTCTCTTTTAACCAATTAGCCCAATCTTTCTTGGATCATTTCTCCATTAACATTGCCAAGAAAGTATCTATTACCGACCTCTATGCTATCCGACAATTTGAAGACGAATCTATCGCAGATTTCATTGGACGATGGCGGGGCCTTATCAACCAACTTACGTATGCCTTTCCTTAGGCTGAACTTATCGAAATCTTTACGCAGGCCTGCGCTAAGCACATTTCTCCTACCCTCCAAATTCAAACTTTCCGCACATTCGATGAGGCCTTTACTATGGCTCAAAAACTAGAGATTCGAGCCTTAGAGGAAGAGAAATTGTGGTTGCACAACAAAAACCCCAATTTCCGAACCCAAGACTCCACCAAAAAACCTAACACCACCAATCCTCACACATCGACTGCTTCGAAATCAAAAGGAGCTGTACACGCGGTGATGGTCAAATCCCAACCACCGTCTAATACCCCGCCAAAAACCACCTATAAGTATAAAGTTGAGCCCATCAATTACACTCCCTTGGGAGAAACTTATGGTGTGATATTGGAAAAATTGCTTAAAGCAGGAGCTATTACCTTACCTCCTGTTAAACCTCACTCCGGGTTTGATTCCACCCGCGCTATACCTTCTTGGTACAAATAAAATGACTTCTGTAACTTCCACCGGCGTGAAGGGACACAGTCATGAAAATTGCAAGATGTTGAAAAACATAGTGCAGGAAATGGTTGATGTAGGGGATATAGCCCTCGATAATCCTAATGCACCCCTGCTAACCGGAATTTGAAAATTTTCAACAAACCATTCCCAAATCACTCTTCTAACAGTAACATAAACCAGGATATCTTAGCTGAGGAGAGTGTTCATGAAATCCATGCAGTCTTCGACTCCCAACCAAAAGCCTATATCGAGAGAATTATGAATCAATCCTCTTCACTAACGCAGGAACCCAAACCCCCTTCACCACCATCAAGACAAGATGAAATCCTTGCCGTTCCTTTCCCCATAAAGGAATTAACCGCATAGAGTTCTCTTCTCACAGATGAGCCTTTTTACACCACATCCTTGCAAGACTGTGAGCGGATGTTATCTAACTTATCTATTTCCCAGACATCTCCTTCTACCACTCTTGCTGCACAAGACGAAGGCTCGCCACTTCTTTTGTCATTCTTAGATGAGAAAACCCTTGAACCGGCATCACCAAATTCTTTAATCATGACGGATCCTCTCAAACATGCCCTCCTACCTATTAGTTCTTCATTGCCTATATCTTTTCAACGACCAGTTGACCTCTTAACGCCCATGGATACAGTGCCTCAGTTACCCCCTGTATTACACCCACAGTGGACCGGAATCACAACCCACCTTTCTTCCATACAAAATTTCATATTCACAAGTGAGGATTGTCATCCCTCAGAAGATAGACGAGTCCTATTGGAACGTTTGTGTACACCATATTCTACTCAAATGCAGATGACCGATCCAGACGCCTCTACCATATACCCGAAGTGTTTATAAAAGCTTAAAATGCCTATGTCCTCATCTTCACCTCCCTAATCTCTACAAAATACCTCATCTACCTCTATTGACCTAACCAAACCTTCCCCTTCGCGTTGGGAACCTCACCAATTCTCAGTCTAACACACCCACCTAAACGGTTATATTTATCCAAAAGTAAAGCCATGTCCATCCACTTAGGAGACATAGCCAATCTCCTCAAGCCCACCCTATGCCTCTATCACAACTAAAACCATCGTCGTCACACCTACCTTCCATATTGGGACCTCATCCCTCCACCTTGCATCAATATATCATACCTCCTGCGTTTTCTTTAAAATGACCTACACCTTTTGCACCCATACAGAGATCCATTGGTGTATCAACACCGTCACCCCATGTATCCTGTCCACCTATCAACCCTAAACAAACTCCATCATCAAAGGATTTGTTTGTTGTCACTCCTCTTTCTCCGTGGTTGTTTCCTGATACCACGTCATTGGTGGCCTCATCATCTAGCCAGCTAAACATAAGTTCTACCTCAAAGAAGCCACGTTTAGTTAAATCCAATTATCAAAACCCCTAGGCTAAACCGCCACCCATAAAAATCAACCATACCCAGTCATTACCGAAACCTACCCAGTCAATAGCCTCATCTTCCTCTGCATTTGACCCGCTCAAAGGGTCTTATGCTAAAATCATTGCTATGTTGGTGGAGAATGATACCATTTCCCTATGCCCACTTAGACCCTATGATCCATCTAAACCTTGAGCCTATAGGTTATGATGAGTCTAAAATCTACGCTTACCACCGCACACCAGGACATGCCATGTAGAGGGATGCAAATCTTTGAAAGCCATTCTTCGCCAGTCACCTCTCTCATGATAGAAAGGTTAAGAAAGAAAACTTACGAAGGGAGAGACCTTTAGCTTCAATCCCCTCTCCTATACCACCTATCCCCGCCTCACCAAGATCTATCATTATTACAACCCCACCGCTCGAAGACCATGACTTATCCCTATCATCTTCCTCCTCTCGTTTTCACGAGATTAACATGATTAGTGTTGCTACTCAAGGGCAGAAAAATAATGGGAAAGATAAAGAAAGCACACCTGCGGCCTCTCTTTCTCCATCCACCATCCCGATCGCACCACCACCTAAAGTGGTTATTCGTGGACCTGCCTACCCCGTCTCTAATGGAGTTGCCCACCGAACCATGATCAAACAGCTTCACCAATCACTTGTAAAAATGACACTGTATGATCTCATTCAGACCTCTGAATCTCATCGACAAGCTCTCATTGAAATTCTTCAAGGGATAGAGGTCTTACCTAACGAAACCTTTCCCGTTGCCTCCATTTTAACACCCAATCATGTTGCTTCACTCACCAAACAACCTATCTCCCCAACCACTTTTGTCTCTGTACAGCAAGCCGCTGCTGTCAGTTTCTCCAAAGATGAAATTGTTCAACTTTGGTGCAGAAGATCATGACCCCGCTCTTTTCTTCTCAGCTTATGTCTGGGACATTTGGGTGCGTCGTGTTATGATTGACGGGGGTGCTAGTCTAAACATCATCTCTTTAAAGGCCTTCCAACAAATGAATATCCCTTCTAGCTGCATGTGTGCCAACCCCATCATGTTGCGGTCATTCAATGATTATATTACTTCTACCTTAAGCATCGTGATCATTAACATTCGTGTAGGGCCATGTACTTTACCTGAAACTCTTCTATGTCCTTGAGGGTGAATTCCAATACAATATGTTGTTAGGCTGCCCTTGGATCTGGGCTATGGGATGCGTTCCCTCCACCTTACATAGATGCATAAAATTTGAGTATGAGGGGAATTCCTACACCATAAAAGTTGATCCTCCCCCCTTCAAAACCTGTAATATGTTATATTGCCCTAATGATGTGCTTGTACTAGTCAAGACACCCATTCATCCAACCCAACCATCCACTTCAACCACACCTCAACCATCCACCTCAACCACACCTACACCTTCAACCAATGAAACCACCGTCGCAAATACCACTTCCTTTCCCGCAGACAACATCCCAACCTCAGACCCCTTAGTAGATGTTTTTCAACGCCTTACGCTGGGGGAGTATCACCTATATAATGTTAGCTATTTCCATACTCCACAGGAGTACGGACAGTTACATGTGCATCCTACCTACGACCATTGTGTGGGGGAGGTAATATCCTACGGGCCACCTAATTGCTGCACCAACCTAACGTATGTGGGTGTCGATGCATCCTCCGTTACCCCTAAACCTCCCCTTGGTGTGGTTCCCTTCCAATCTGATTTTCAATACCTGACAAATCATTGTTTCACTCTCAACTTCCTGACTCGTTGTGCTTGGAAAGGTTTTGGTTTTGGTCTTTATGAACAAGGCCGACATACAATCATTCATGTGACTACATGCAAATACAAAGATCGTAGTGGTCTTGGATTTCCTGAAAACACTTACACCAGAGAAACCTCGTGTCAGTTGTATCCGGGAAGACGACAAAGTCACCCCTTCTGAACCATCATCACCCATTTTTCCATCATCACCCACAGAGTCGATAGACCCTGAATCTATCCCTGCTAACTTTTTTTTTTCATAAACGCTATCTTCTTAGGTCCTCTCACTTATCAATGCTGATAATGAGGACCCATCTTCTCTTCCCCTTCTATATCCAGACATGATCGAAGAGGATTCACATTCCATTAATGTTGTTGAGTGCCATGATGATGACTCCATCCTCACTTACCTTGGTGCGGACAACTCTTATATTCAACGCGCCTTACCATCTGAAACTCAAACCATGTTGAATGAGTCGACTATAGAAATCAACATCCACACAGAGGAAGATCCTGACATTGTGAAGATCAGAGAATCTCTTAACGCATCAGAACAAGCCACCTTTACTACCTTTCTCTATGCCCGCAACCAAGCTTTCGCTTGGTCCTAGGCTGACATGCCAGGAATTGATCCTGACATTGCTGTCCATAATATTACCCTGAAACCCGATTCCAAACTAGTTAAACAAAAACTAAGAAAAATGCATCCACGCATTGCCCTCTTGGTCAAAGAAGAGCTTCAACAACTCCTTTTCATTTCCTTCATCTTGCCTATTGACTATCCTCAATGGATTTCTAACATTGTACCTGTCACTAAAGCGACAGAGGGGACTTCGGATATGTACGGATTTCTAGGACCTTAACCTCACTTTCCCGAAGGATGACTTCCCCCTCCCGAGTATTGATCAACTTTTTGATCTCGCTGCGGGCCATGAGATGCTTTCTCTCATGGATGGCTTCTCGGGATACAATCAAATTTTGGTAGCCCCGGCCGATCAACATAAAACTACCTTCATAACTCTATGGGGAACCTTCTATTATCGTGTCATGCCGTTTGGCCTTAAGAATGCTGGTGTGACCTATCAGCGGGCTATGACTTACATTTTTCATGACATTATGCACACTATCCTTGAGGATTATGTTGATGATCTTCTTGGCAAATCTAAACATCGCAGTGAACATATCGATGTTTTAACCATTATTTTTGATTTCCTGTTACAATATTGTGTTTGTCTTCAACCAAAGAAATGTGTCTTTGGTGTCCTTTTAGGAAAACTTCTTGGTTTTATCGTCTCTTTGTCGTGGCATAAAGGTCGATCCATCTAAAGTCAAAGCTATCCTAGAAATGCCCCCACCTACTAACCTCAAACAATTATGTAGTTTGCAAGGTAAACTCCAATCTATCTGGCGTTTCATCTCCCAACTCTTGGATCGATGTCAACCTTTCCATCACCTCCTTAAAAAGGACATTTCCTTTCAATGGAGCGAAGAGTGCCACCAAGCCTTTGAGGCTCTCAAAGCCTATCTCTTGCAGCCACCTGTGCTTATCCCACCTCAGGACGATTGCCCTTTCTACCTTTACCTTTCTACCACCGACCATGCTGTAGGATCCATGCTCGTACATCATGACTCCAAGCATCACGAACAAGCCATTTATTACATAATTCGTACTCTTGTGGATTACGAGACTAGGTATACACCTGTAGAAAAGTTGTGCCTAGCCCTTTCTTTCGTGGCCACCAAACTCCGACACTACCTCCTGAATCAAAAAACTTTTTTCATCACCAACGCGGACCCCATTCATTATATGTACACCAAACCACATCTAAACTAACACATCACCCAATGGCTTATGCTCCTCACTGACCTCGACCTTGAATTTATACACCAGAAGTCAATCAAAGGACAAACTATTGCAGACTAACTCGCGGAAGCCCCTTTACCTGGGGGACAATTTACCAATTTTAATTTCCCCGACGAACTCATCGCCACTCTTTCACTCAGTGAGGAGTCGTATCCAATGACCCTCTTCTTCGATGGATCCAAATGTCAGCGCGGCGGAGGAGCCAACATTGTTCTCATTCCTCTTAATACTGAGCTTATGCCTATTTCATTCCGGCTCAATTTCCCCTCCACTAATAATACAGCGGAATACGAGGCCCTTGTTTTGGGTCTCTAGGTTGCGTTACACTTAGGTGTCAAATCTATCAATGTTTTCGGTGACTCTCTATTGGTAGTCAATCAAGTTATGGGCATCTACCAATGTAAAAATGAAGAACTGCAAAAGTAAAAACATTACGTGGATTCACTTTTGACCTTATTTACTCATTATTCTATCCAAACCATTCCCCGTTCCATTAACAAATTTACAGATACTATGGCTTGCTTAGCCTCGCAAATTCCTGCCTCACTAACTGACTCTGACATTTTCGTCTTGGTCCAATAACTCTTTTCCCCATCTTACTTAGCCCCAGTTGTTTGTATGATAAATAATGTGTCTGCTAATTCGCAAGATACCTAGTATCACCAATTTCACGACTATCTTACAACCTTTGTTCTCCCACCTGACCTTACTAGTAACGACAAATGCGTTTTTCTTAAAATTATTTCTCGTTATGTCGTCATGGGGGGACTCCTTTATAAACGTGGCTTTGATGGCATCCTCCTTCGATGTCTAACCGGCGCGGAGGTCACCTATACCATCCAACAAGTCCACGATGGTATTTGTGGTGGACATTTTAGTGGCCTTACCGTGGCCAAATGAATCCTTCGCCTAGGTTATTATTGGCCTACTCTTAATAACAACTTCTATGAATATGTTAAGTGTTGTGTTATGTGTCAACAACATGCCAACCTTCAACATACTCCTAGCCATTCGCTACAGGTCGCACAAGATCTTTGGCCTTTCTCACAATGGGGTTTAGACCTTATTGGTGAGATTCACCCACCCTCTTTGCAACGTCACTGTTGGATAATCAAAGCAACTGAATATTACACTATATGGGTGGAAGCCATTCCACTCATTTCAACCAAAAAAGAAAAAATCGTAGAATTCATTAACCATCACATTATCTGTCATTTTGGCATTCCTCATCGCTTGATAACAGATAATGGTAAATCTTTCAAAAATAAGTTGTTACAAGACCTTTGTGACAACTTTGGTATCAAACTTAGCTTCTCATCACCTAACTATCCACAAGCAAATGGTCAAGCCGAATCTTCTAATAAAACCCTAACCAAAATCCTCATGAAAGTTGTTAACGATTCTGGAAACAATTGGCCTGATCACATCCCCTTTGCCCGTTGGGCTTATCGGACTAGTATTCACACCTCCACTAATGCCACCCCTTTTTCTTTGGTATATGGTACTGAGGCTGTCTTGCCTCTCGAAATACACATACCCTCACTTAGAATATCTCTTCAGTATATTCTCACCAATGATGATTTCCGCCAAGAGTGGTTAGCCCAATTAGAGCTTCTTGACGAGCGTTGTCTTACAGCTCTTGACCACCTTCAAATCTATCAAAAACGCATCAAGCGTGCTTATGATAAACAACTTCATGAGTGTACCTTTAAGGTTGGTGATCTTTTCCTCAAAGAGAATCAACATGTAACCAAACTAGAAAAGAGTAAACGTGGAAAATTTTCTCCTAATTGGATTGGGCCCTACATTATCACTCATACTTACGGATCAGGCACTTATCATTTAGCTTCGCTTAATGGTAAACCCGAGCCTAAACCCCTTAATGCCTTGCATATCCGACCATTCTACTGTTGAATTTAGTGTTATATCACTTCTTATCTACCTTGTGCTCATCCCTTGAGCTCGTTTACCATCTCATACACTTTATTTCATGCATCTCAAAATAGAATCAAGCTCACGTGGTTTGGTCATCACCTCCTCTTAAAAATGCCTTCCCCTTTTTAGTCTGGTCCATGACTTAAAAGTATCCAAATAATATGTTCTCAATTATACACTTATGGGATATTCTTGAGTCAAACTTCCTACAAAACTAGATGCTCCATGCCAAGCAGACATCTAGACCTCTAAGTTATACATAGAATGCTCCCTCGAAGGACAGCTATGTGTAAAGCCACATCTCCTATTATAAATAGGCTGCTCCCCCGAAGGACAGCTATACACGAAAACCGCATCTGCTACTATAAATAGACTGTTCCCTTGAAGGACAACTATACAAAGTCAGCCTTTATCAGAAGCTTCTCGCATTGATCAGCTTTGTGAAGACCTAAAGAACAACAAAATACATATCCCATGTAGACTTCCCGCATCGATCAGTCTATATCCCGAAAAAAATAAAAGTAGTATTCAAAAGCACTTTTGAGTCGTGGACTTGTCTATTTAGGTTTGGTTCTCTTTGTCAGCATAATTACCTTCTAACAAATTCTCTGCGCCCTAGCTTTATCAGCCACCTCACCTCACCATTCGTCAAAACAAAAAAACTCAAGGGACGTGACGTATATCCGATATATTGTGATTATACAACTCTTTTCACCTATAGACTTCTCACCTATGCAAGGTACCTAGGGATTCAAGCTCATCCTATGTTAATATGTGGTTTGTTTAGCTCTTCTTAACTATGAGACACTTTTGCCTCTTTTGCTCGACTCTAGGATTGTGTGTTGACCTTAATCAGGACACGATTCCCTACTACTTGGGTAAGCTAACTTTCGCTTCACCTATACCTTACCAACACCAACAACATTACCCTACCAACATCAATTTTTTTTACCAACCAACAAATTGCCTAACCATAACCAAATTGCCTGAATTCACCTCTCCCAAGGTTAGCTCGACCATCCCTTACCATAACCTATCTTGTGTGGTACATATAAATATTTTTGCATATTTCTATTTTCTCACATTTATCTTTATCCTTTTTCAAAAAAAGACATTCAAAACACAACCATTCTTATTATTATCATAACTCAAATTAACATACATATTCAGTTTTATTTAGATGTTAAACAAATACATCTTCTCTATCATCGACGCACAGGTCGAAATCCTTATTTATTCTTATATTCCTATGAAATTCACTTAGAACCTTGCGCCTCCTCCCGAATCAGGTGGTGATCGTGATCATCGATGCCACTCACTTGGCCTCTCCATCCTCAAAGGTGCCACTGCTATTGGTACCTCCCACTGATCCACCAACATCTCCTGTAACATACGAATACATCCTCTTACGTGAAGGAATCTTGCCTCTAGTCTCTCCACTCGTGACTCTGCAACCGCTAACAATCCCGTTGTCTCATTCACCCACGTTTGGAGCTTATGAACTAAACCCTGTAGATGATCTCTCTCTGCTGTAATCACAGTTATGTTAGGATGATCACGTACACCTTGTAGCTCTGCTACCCACCATAATCTATAGGCCTATGTCGCTCCTGCATCCATTACCCTGCGATCGGCTGCTATCTCCTCTGGCCATTCTGGAGGTGTTGGCCGGGGAGGCGAGAATGCCGCCTCGACACCGATCCTCATGTATGGTCTATAAGCCATAGGTATATCCTACACAAATCTAAATTGTCACTGCACACGATCTAGACGAATCCTCTCATATTCACCTAGCCTGTGCCCTGCGATCCACCTCAATCACTCTACACCCCTCAAATCCTTAGCTATGTTCTCTGTCACCATATAGTTCTCGTAAGGCCTCCAACAAATATCCACAATCGTCACCATCTCCCATACCTGCCTATAATACTCGATATCATCTATCACAGCCTGGGATCTCGCCTCTTGTTCTGTCTAGACCCATCATCTGAATCCTAACCTTTGCACTCCTATCTCTCCCGACTGGATGGGTCATCCTATTGGTCACACACAAACAATGTGCTCATAGGCCCAACAATGTAATAAGTATGAACAATCTAGTGTCGTCCTGTGTTTTTACCTGTAAGCCCATAAACCCCTGTATAACTCCGCCAGATATGCGGGTGCCCATGCTAAAGTCACGCTCCTTTCTATCATTTCCCAAATAACACTCATCAATGCTTTTGGAAATCTTCCCCCCTCCGCCCTCGGTAATGCATAATACCCCACCGCTATCATTAATACCACTACCAACCTTGTTTCCTCAGGGTGTGTTACATACATTGTACCATAAGTGAATGTCAAACCTTGCTGTGTCAACTCCCATGCAGCTACACCAAATACTGTTGTTATTGCTCCCCTCCCCGCACTAGGAAATGCCTGATACACTAGTCTTCCTATAATTGGGAGCCTCAAAATTCTAAACACATCTTCCAACATCACTGTCATCTCCCCTATTGGTAGATAGAAGGTATTCTTTTCTGGGTTCCATCTCTCAATCAGCACCTGCAACATATCATGATTGCGTGTGATTCGTGAATAATAGAAGATTCCACTTAGCCCCACATGGTTTATCAATGCCCATTCAGCTGGTGTTACATCCGCTCAGATTTGTGACAACAAAGCTGGCACAATATCATTCATCCTTAACCCTGCCTCCGCCTGCATACATTAAAATGACACACAACCATTCAATAAATCAAATCCCCAAGGGTTTTTTCTCACATTCTGGAAATTCCTACAATAACCGGTATTGGTTATAGATAACCGATACCGGTTTACTAACCGATACCGGTTATCTCTAAATGATACCGGTCACAGTCAAACATATACAGCCTCCTTAAAAACATACACCTACGATAATTATTTTGCTCATTTACTCCTCTCTATACCTATAAACATATGTGAACACCCTGCTTTCCTACCCCATAACACTCACTCTATCCAAAACCCTTGCCTATCACCTTTCTTTCTCATCTCTACCCTCTTAGCTTCTCTCATCCTATTCATCAAAACATACAAGAATTAAAAAACAACCAAACCGTTTACCTCTCGGGATGCAGCAGCTTGGGGTGGAACTTGTCTTCCCTCTCGTCCCTACCTGCTGGATGCTTCTCCTCATTCAGCCATGTTCACCACCCTTTTCAAATATAATTTTCCTTTCTAACTTCTTAATCTCAGCCCACACTCACTTCACCTGTCTCTTTCCTCCTTATCACTCAATTCTTTCATGCAATTACCTATATCAATTGTCAAACAGCGTCACATTCACGTATTTAACTTGTTGCATGACTCTAAAAATAAGAATTCTAAAAATAAGAACTTAAGTTGTTGCCCAAGATTTTCTACTTTTAGAAAAGCTCATTTTGGTGTAACCGGTATCGGTTACCTAACCGATATCGGTCCACAATCTACCGACGTCGGTTAGCTAACCGATATCGGTCACATGCCTCCTTTTTTTTAAATCTGGGCCTTTTCTTTATTTTTTTACAAATTTTTGTAGCGCCCGCCTCTTTTTCCTGCATAACAACACCATTATCAATATTTGTCATCAAAATCACATCAATATCTCATCACAATTTCATCAACATCATCTACCTACAATACAACAACCATCAAACAAAATACATACGACATTTTAATATATACACCATTTGGATCTAACTCATCATCTACATACATTCCATTTCAAAAACAATCGACAAAACACATAAAACATTTTATACACAGCATGTGGATCAAAATCATCATCTCTATATATATCAATATTTCAAATATACAACTTTCCCTGCATGGGGGCCTCTGTGATCTCAAAATAATACAAAGCCGGCACGCAGGCCGCAATCACTGTCAAAATATCGACTCGGCTCACAGGTCGGTCTCTCATGTCAAAAATATACTCGGACTCGCAGGCCGGTATCAACTATACAACCTGTACTCAGCTTCGCAGGCCGGTATATACAACAAAAATGAATAAAAGAATCATATGTGGGCGCGCAGGCCTCTATATACATAACCGGTTCGTAGACCGGTGTCTCTATCCAATATCCAAAAAACCTATCTCCTCTGCAGGGATACCTCAGCTCTCTCCACCACCCTCGGCATGTCTCCCTGTTGGTCCCTGTGCTACCTCTCACCTCCTCCCTGTAACGGACCCACCGGCTGTGGCTGCACCCCCCTGGGATCTCTAGCTCCGCGAGGTCTCGGCTCTGTGTGCCGCATATGGCTGGTAATCAGCCCCGGTACCATCAAGGACATCCTGATAATACCGGGCCTCTGCTCTCACCTCCATATAGCGGGCCCGTGCCACCATGGCTGCTGGGGCTGGTCCCCTGACTCCTAATAACAGTGGCCCCTACCCTACCGGTGCACCCTGTGCCTGTAGAGGTATCTGTACCTGTGCCTGCGGTGGTGCTGGTGCCTATGGTGGTGCCTGTGGCTGTGCCGCTGCATGTGGTGGTGCCTGTGGGCTTTTGCCTATACCTGTGGCTGTTCCTGTACCTGTACCTGTGCCTGCACCTGTGCCTGGGCTAACTGCCCCTGTAATACCCCGATCTATGCCTGTGCAGCAACGAGCTACCCCTGTAATAACTGCACCTGTCCTAGGAGTCGATCGCTCTCTGCTGTAACAGTCACCAAATCTGGCTGTGTGGGCTGTGCTATCCTAGCTGCTCTCTGACCTTGCCCACCAAACCAAAAATGAACCTGTACACCCGGGCGTCATCCACTGTATCATCAGCCAGCATCTCTGCTACCCAATCTGGGTCAACGGGATACGGAGCCAACAGTGGGGCCTGTACATCATTCCTCCAGTACTATGGGAAGGGAGGTGGCTCATCCTGTCGCAGCCCCAACTACCGTCGTACCCTCTCTAAGGGTATCCGCTCATACTCTTCCGACCTCCATCCTACTATCTAGAAAGTATATTGGATCCAGCGCATCTGTGCTTGGGCTCCTCCTCAGGGCTGATGGCCTCTGTAAGGCCTCCATACAATATCCAATGCGGTCAAGCCCTCTAGCATATGATGGTAGTAAGCTACATCCCATCCTGCGAGCACCACTCGTGGCTGGCCCATGACCCCCAACCACCTCTGAAAGCCATACCTGTATATAACCTGTGGCCCTAGCTACTGGGGCAGCCCTACTGGTCGAATACATATGATGTGCTCATATGCCCAGCAGTGTAACAAAAATGTGGAACAAATCCCAAATCACCTCATCTGGCGATAACCCCATAGCTCTTTGTATAGCTGCACCAGGTATACTAGTGCCCAGGCATAACACGTATGCTCCTCCACCATCTCGTCCAGCACCCCCATCAAAGCCCATGGGAAGTGGCCTCCCTCTGAGTCTAGGAGGGCGAAGCAGGTGATACCTATCATCATCAGCACGGCAAGCCATGTCTCATGTCTGTGGGTGCGATACATGTCCCCATAGGCAATGCTCGTGCTGTGATAAGTCAATAACGTGGCTGCATCCCCAAATACCTGCAGAATGTTGTCCATAGCCGTCTCCGCATCTACCTGGAATACTGCCTCCCCTATGATCGGTAGTCTCAGGATGCAATACACATCCTCCAGGGTAATAGTCATCTCTCCAGTCGGGAGATGGAAAACATTGGTTCCCGGATCCCATCTCTCGATGAGGGAAACCATAAGGCTGTGGTCCCTCTCCACAGCCCTATACTGCTGGACTCCGTCGAGTCCCACCTCGTGCATAATGGCCCAATGCGCTGCGGACACATGTGGCCGCATCCATCTCAATAACGGGGGCATCCGATCCCGCATAGTCAGCTGCTGACGTGCCTGCACAAATAACCCACTTCATTAGACCCACCCTTTATAACAACTACTTTAACCCTCTATACCCCCTTTTACCCACCCGACCACACCCCGACTCTATAACACACACCTACACCCACCTATTTTACCCTAAAACATCTACGATATCCCCTTTCCTTATCTCACACCCTACCAATCACCCAGATCTACTCTCGCCATTTACCTATGCCCCTACCAATTTAACACCTCCTCATTCATACCCAACACCTAATCTATCCTAACCGAACCAACCACACAACCACCCCATTTCCCCCCCCCCACCAATCACCTTTCCTATCAAAACTCTACCCCCCTCCCTCTTCACCCCCAAAACACAACACCCAACAATAAACAAAACACAAAACCCCAAACACACAAACCCCAAAACACAAAACAAACACACAACACCCCAACAATAAACACAAACACAAAACACAAAACCCCAAAACACAAATAACAAAACAAACAAAACAACAACCAAAAACCCAAAAACAAAACAACAACAAAACCAAACCAAAAAATAAATAATCCTAACTAATGACCGGTGCTGGCCACCCATGACCGCCACCGGTCCCCTCCAGCACATGATATACACCGGCGTCGGTCGACATACGACCGACGCCGGTCCACCCACAACCCAGATTCCCTAAAAAATTTGTGACCGATGCCGGTCGCCTAGTGACCGACATCGGTCACTATCCACGGCCGGAGCCGAACCCAACGTGGTCCCCCCAAACCCATTTTTTTCCTATTACTCCCCTTTTACCCATTGAAAAACCCTAAAAACCTACCCACCCTACCGTTTTAGCCTAACTAACCCACCTACCCTCTCCATTTTTTCAAACAACTTCAATTTATTCATTATTTTATTAAAAACTTGGATTCCTACCCAAAACCCAAATCTAGCTTAACAACATTAAATTCACATAATGAGAGGTTTCGAACCTACCGGTATGACTACACGTCATCGTGGTGGGATAGGTGGTGGTGGTCCAGCTGGTCTAGCACCTCCTGCTCCTCCTGGCTGTGCCATGGCTATAAATCTCCTCTGCTGGGTCCTCCACCAATCAAATTCTGCCTCCTACTCACTGGGGTCTACCAACCACTCACTTCTCCACTCAAATAATGCCACCTCAGCTGACAATCTCAACAATACCACTAAAACACCTCAGACAACTAAATGTGGTTTTCAAATTGACAATGTGACAATGACAGGCCGTATTTTTCTTTTTATAGGTTTTTGACCTATAACCGATATTAGTTATCTTATGCCCTAAACAACCGGTATCGGTCATCTAACCGATACCGGTCATAGCTAATCGATATCGGTTTAATCCCTATTTTACCACAATTTTTTCCCTTATTCACTAATCTCCCTTTCTCACCACATCGCCTATACCCTCCTTTGCTAAATAGCCTTTTTTGACTCCATTGGCCCCATTTAAGGCTGCACCCAACCAATTCAGCCCGACCCAAGGCCACTCTGGCAACCTAAGGCCGCACCCAACCATTTGGCCCGACCCAAGGCCGCAACCAACCATTTGGCCCGACCCAAGGCCGCAACCAAAGGCCCGACCCAAGGCCCAACCAACCATTTGGCCCGACCCAAGGCCGCACCCAACCAATTTGGCCCGACCCAAGGCCTTAACCAACCATTTGGCCCGACCCAAGGCCACAACCAATTTGGGACCCTGCAAGGCCCAACCTATTTGGCCCGACCCAAGGCCGCCACCAACCCTTGACCCAAGGCCGCAACCAACCATTTGGCCCGACCCAAGGCCGCCAACCAACCAATCAGGCCCGACCCATGGCCCTCACTAGTCAATCGGCCCGACCCAAGGCCGCACCAATTAAATACCTTACCCAAAACCAACAAATTACAATTTTATCCACCCATCATGTAGCCTTTTGTTCAATCGAGCTCCCCTGTTCGTGTTTTAGCATGATTAGGGTACTTGACTTGATCAGTCGACCAACTTTGCCTAGACCAAGACCGTGACATTTATCTCAACCAAACCAACCATTTGGTACTGCCGAACATGCCTAAACGTTCCTGTACCTTACCTGTTATATCCCCTGGAGCTACTTCCTATGCCTTGGATACCAGGATTATATCACCCTTGTTTGGATAAACTATCGACCTTTGCCTATGAATTGCTTGTTTGCTCTTCAAATCATGTACCATGATCACACTACTGCATTTCAACGTGCGTCTGCTTCCTTGGACCTACCCCACCCATCTTACCATCATCTCAACACCATTACCCTTTATCAACCCTATCCCTGATTTCACGTCGCCTCAATCTGTGATAGATTTGAGGGGGATTACCTATACCCTTAACAGGAGTAACCACTTCTTATTATTGTCAGTGCAGCTTTACAAGACAAGCTACATGACAACAAGGGGCTAATGTAGACACCAAATTTGTGTCTTACGAACCCCCGTGACCCGCATCTTATTTCGCAACCTAGCCTCATCACCTAAACCTTACACAATTATTTATTAATTACCTTATAATTAATAAATCCACATCTCCAAACCTGCCACCTCATTTCACCACCTCATTTCGCCACCTCATCATGACCTAGTCCTAACCCTAAACTAACCTAATTAAGACCTATAACTTGGTCTACATCCACACCCATGACTAATGACTCCTCACTCGCACCCAAAACCAACCTCATAATGACTTGACCAAGCCCACAACTAATCCCTCGGGAGAAAAGGAGGGAAAGTTGGCTATTTTACTAAAAATAGCCCACTTTTCCTTAACCGACATCGGTTCCTACTCGACCGCCGTCGGTTACGTAACCGCCATCGGTTCCCTGTAAATGACCTCCCCCAACCAAAAACAAGGGGTAGGGGATTTTCATTGATCTGAATCAGAAGTCATTGAAAGAATCAGGATTTCACTTGGTCGAGCAGAGACAAGTGAAGAAAAGAGAGGAGTTTGCAGAGAAGGACATTAAGCCCAAGACTGCATCTGAGTAACCAGAGCCCAGTGACACTCATCCAAGCATTGAGAGAGAAGATAGCTCATCTTGGATTGTCAGATCATCCTGCCTGAACCCTGCCTTCGTCATCACAGTCCTTGAACCTGCATCTTCATCAGGAACTAGTAAGTACTGTCTTGTACGTTCTTGTTAATAATATTTCTTATGACTTCTGAATCACAGTAATTACAAGTCTACTCCCAGATCCACTACCCGGTAACACTCTCCATCTAACTTTCATTCCTCTACCCCTACATTGTCCCAAGAACAGCCCCCATACTCTTGATTCTTCTCCATCACCTTATTACCTATCCCCAATCATTTACCAGCCTTATAAACACCATAGCTATCATACAACCATCTTATAGCCAACCTTCACCAAAGCCCCTAAATCACTGCCCCTACCGATATCGGTTATCAGTAACCGGTACCGGTGACAGTGACTGGCATCAGTCACTATGATTAAAAACCAAGACCAGCCTTTTCTCTATTATTCTAACAAGGTAAATAAATTGTAATCGGACAATAGCTTATTTGTTAGAATTTGTGTTAGTTCATATTAGCAGGGGAACTGACCACCTTCGAAAGGAAGTCTCATATTTCCTGGGCCCAAGGCAGTTCCCTCACTTATTATCTAATTAGAATCTTGTGGTCTTGTATTCTTATTTGCAGGTAGTCGTTCCCATACAAAAAAGAGTTCTTCGCAATTGATCTGATCTCTCTCTACGGTACGCGCACACCCTCTCAAAATTCAACAGGTATTTCTCCTAGCCCTAACCCTTATCTGTTTCTCAAAGGAATGAAAGGATAGAAGCAACTCTATTCCAGGAACGGAAGCATTTGTATGCACAATAGATTCATTGTAAGATTATACCCATATAAATTGGATGAATGCAATATTAATATAGTTCAAAGTAAGTAAGACAATTCTTGATATTACATGTGTTGTTCCTATAAATTTAATCAACCATGGAAGACATTATTTCAGATGTTACTTTATTGATACAACTACCTTAAGCATAAAGTGCATGATAAATTTTTTAGATACATTAGAGTATTATCATGTATTCAAATACAAATGTAATGAGAGGCCTCAGGAGGGTAAGGAAGAGGTGCAATTTACCATAATGCATGACTGAATTAATTAAATCAGACATATGAAGTTAGGGGAGATAAATTTCTTGAACATATGTATGATGCACCTCTCAAGTCTTCACAACAGATCCAGAGGTGTGATTATTAATACACCCACAAGTAATTTATTATGGTTCAGGAGATAATAGAATTATCATTCAAGTACTTGGATTAAAGAGCTTAAGAGTATAGTAGAGATTCAATAACATTTGTGTCGATTAGATTTTGTATAACATGTCAAAGATTGAAACATTTGTCCATAGTGGATTTCCCATGTATAGTCTATGAGTAATCAGGCTACATAAAACATTACCTCAATTTTAAGCACTTATGAACATTCCAAGGATTTATTATATTGACACAATTCCCTTCTTCAGATATGGAGTAAGAGATATCAAGACCTAGGATGGAACTCTATGTGAACTTTAAATGTTGAGGAAGATTATTATAGCACCATATTTGTAGATTTAGATATTTCATTAATTAGTTTCTTTACCCAAAAAGTTCATCTGAACATGTAATATCCCATTGAGTTTAGCTCAACTTATAAGTATAATTTTCTAGCAACCCACTTTATATGTGTAAGTCAATAATTTAGGTTGGGTAAGAACCATATCCTAACCCTTTTTGAATGCTACAAAATTTACCTCTCTTTATTTTAAATTGCATGACATAGCTCATCAAAGGTCAATAAGGAAGTTTCAAAATGTCAAAGATAATATATATTTAATAAATGAAACTTAAGTATAGTTTGCTATAAGAGAAAGAGTCACTTCTGGGTTTGCTAAGATACCACATAATTCAAATAAGAATTAATTTACAGCTGGACAGGATCATGTCACATATGTACGGACTCAGTTAAAGCCTTGTTACATCCAATTATCATTATTAGAATAGTAGGAGTATATAGCTTACTGATTTTTTCCTAGCAATAATTACCATACAAAATGGATTCCTCCCTTCTAAGTAGAACACATAGTAGGTCAATGTGATACATTACAAAGCATACCATGTTAATTACTTATAGGGGTAATATTACCACCAAGTTTACAATTGTGAAGCCATAGACTTCCTAAGAATTTTGGGACAAATTTAAAAAGAGTGAAGGTATTTCTCAATTCCCCTTTACTCTTTAGAACAGGAACCTATGAAGCACAGAAAAAGCCTAAGGGTCAATAAATAAAAAACCTTACCAGCTCATATGTTGAGTGCAGGTGGATTACTGGATTACATTTTACCGTAAATTTCTGATATTAAATGTATAGTCACAGATATATATCATTTCAATAATTAATCTTTCCTATATGGTCATCAATAGAACTACATCTTTACATAGAGGAAGAATTATCCCAATAAGTGTGCACAAGATCACTTAGGAACTAGTAGCAAAAGAATTGGAATAAAACTATAGTATTTTTAATGGGGTAATATATAGTGAATAGATATAGGCACCATATAGTATCATAAAAGTAGTTTTAGCAGGATAGTCCATCCTTCATTATAGAAATTAAGATGGAACATAAGTGACAAGGATTTTAATATGTAACTATACCATCAGTAGTAACTCAAATGTTCAATATAACCTTTCCGCAATACATTTTGGTAATTCTTTCCGAAGGAGTCAGAATAGTTCATCAAAGTTATTAAGAAGGACCAAGGAGATCAACATTGGAAATAATAAAATGAACTTTTAACGATCTTATAGCAAATTACAAATTGCAAATGGATACAATATGCTTAACTGTTTATTACATCTGAAAAATATATGAAGCCATTGTAATGAGTTTGGAGTACAAAACCATAATGCATTCTGAAACTACCTTGGAAAAAAGAGGGCCGAAGAAAAATTTGTAATTCGTACACCACGTATATTATCTACAACTTAAAAGATACCTAAATTGCAGTTGTTTTTCTCCACCTAGAGAAATACTTATTCTATATATGTAAATAGGTCAATTATAACGCAATTACTTGAAAAAAATGTCCTGACTTGGATGATTATTGTTTGAATTACCTTGGTGGAATTTTATCTTAAATATCAAACTCTTAAATCCAACAAACCTAGTCAAGAGAATTTATACCTATGTGGGGGTTTTATACAACAAAATGTCTTATTTGTTTTATTTAAAATTTACCAATATATTTATGTCTTTTGAGTATTTATTCATATCCTTAAGAGTATAGGGGTTAAAGTAATTAAATTAGTGAATTTTACTTCTATAGTATAGGGTTAGATATATAATCAATTTTGAATTAAATTTAACAACTCATATCAGAACAAAGGACTAACCCATTATAAGATAGTCCTAATTAAGAAAATCACGAGTCTATTCTTTCCTAATGAAACTATTATTTTCAACCAAATCATTGGATAGTTTGGTCTCAGATTAGATGGTTTTTTTCTACGAGAAATGTCGGCCTTGTAATGTTTTTTGTATGAAGAATAAGATTAAATGGATTTGGTATGAAATTATAGAACCCACTAAATTTCATAACAGGGCTAAAATTTACATACCACTAAATCAGAGCCAAAACCAAGGTAATTTTTTTATAAGTGTATTCATGACACTTAGTATGCAAGTAGTTGACAAAAAATGCATATGTTTTCACATTTACAAAATCACTCATTGCAATGATTTAAATTTTACCAGAAACAAGAGAGCTTCTAGAAATAAATTAATCTAACTTGCAAAAAAACATATTACCAATCCTATGAAAAAAAATAAAAATGGAGATACCATTATATGTAATCTTGCCATTTTCACTCCATGAAGGAATCATGGAAATCCTTTAGTTCCTCCAATATAAAACCATAAAAAACATACCCTTTTTCCTCCACTTATCCACCCATTTTCAATCCTTAAGGCTAGACCATATGTGCAATATTTACGTTGTTTCCTCCAATGTAGGCAACACCAAATTTATCCACCCTTCAAGTAACATGCCCTTTTCCCTCCACAAATATTGGTATATTCTCACCCCACACATGCAATTCACTCATATATGCCCTAAAATGCTTTATGCAAATGAAAATTTGGCAAAGACATAGTATTGATTGTAAATTAAACACCTACTCCACATCATGAGATTTATTTAAAAATACAACAGTTTTTAAAGCCATTTAAGAGAGGTATGGATAAAGGAATTTATCCATAGTTCACATATAATATAGTTAATATTTACACTTATTTGATTTCATTTCCTTTTAATATTTTTCTTTTTAAAAAATTTCCCAGAATAGTAGGATACTCAATACAACACATATGTATTAAAGATTTCTTTTCCAAAACATAAGTGTTTCCCTTAACAAGAGGTACTACATCACAAATTTCATTAAACACTTTATACTTATCCAACTAGTCTAAACCTTATTGAGAATCACATGATTACCTATTAATTTACGTACAAAGGTCTTACCAAAATGGTTTCATCATTACAAAATTACAATATTTTGTCCCATAATATGCTTCCTAAATGATTTCTTAGGACATGGTTTTCCCCAAATGTTGCAATATTGAATACTCACATTTCACAATCAACATTAGGATGATCATTCAGGTGAACATTCCTCCAAACCCTTAGTAGCAAAATCAATTTGGAAATGGCTCAGAGTGTAACCTCCTGCATTATTAGCAGCACTAGTTCATAGGAGGCAGCACATTGCAGAGTCCCACAAATTAGGTTGGAAGCCTTCCCCAAATTGCTTTGAAAGAAGAATTCCTTCATTGGAACAGATCACAAAAATTAAGAGGAAGAAGGATGAGGAGGTTCTATTGATACTAAACATGTTGAATCTACTACAAAAACTAAACTCCTTCACAACCAATCAATAGGGAAAGCTTCAAGACTTGCCATGACCATAGCTATGGCTAGATTTTAGTGCAATCAAAGAATTCATTGAGCAACATGTCTGCAGCCTTTCTAATCTTCCAGTCCAGTACCATGCACTCTTTGGGGCATGGAAGGTGGGAAAGCAAACAGACCATTCAACAACTAGGATGTTAATGGACCTTGCTCATATGATGACATTGGCTATGTTCACCTCCTGGTAGAATTTCAAATCCAGAACGCACTTCAACAAATCCACCAAGACATAGTAATTTGGGTCTGCGCTACTCTTGCTATCTATCCTTACATTGGAAATAATTCTGGCCAACTGTTGAGTACAGCTATTTAGGTGGCTTCTCTGTCACTCACCTCTTTATCCATTTGAACTGGTTTATAATATTTTTGGGGACCCAACTTCTCTTTTTACATTGGGTTTTTGTGTCTCATCTAGATTTTGATATGCTTTTTGTAAGGCTTTTCATTCCTATTCTGGCTTCTAGGCCCCCTTTTATAAAAGGGTATAGTCCCTTTCAAAAAACTATTTACCAATAATTGCAAAAAAAACTATGTACCACTAGGATTAAATTGAACTATTTCATAAATTAGAAATAGCAAAAATAACATAATAGTATATGTGGGAATACCAAATACATAATAAGATATACCCTTTTCTAGATTAAAAATATATATATATATACACACACACACACACATATATACTCACACACACACACACACACACACACACACACACACATGTTATCTCCTCACAAATATATATATAGATGTTACCTACAATGTTAGCGTTGATCAAGAAAGTTGCTCATGCATACTAGTGGTAGGGGTTGATGCCCTTAATTCATTAATAATTAAGTCCTTGACATGACGACTATAGCCCCTTTATCCCTAGAAATAGGATCATGATAGCATTAGTCCTCAAATGGGGTAGACTATCAGATGATCGGTTTAAGACCTATTATAAACAAACAGGAATTCTTGATCGCATTCCAAATTAATTCGTTAAGCGAATTACCAAAATTGTCAAGCCTCAACATAACTTAGTTATAAAAAACTATAATGTTAACAATTTAATAGAGATAAGAAACAACATCGCAAATCACTTTCAAGGCTTAAATTTACACCAAGGATTTTATGACATACAACATTACAAATGACGTAATGTCACCTTAGCAAAAATAGTTCATCAATAAGATAGACCTCAGATTAGCAGGGTTCTTATCTAAGGAGATCATCCTTAGCTTATTCATGATATTGTGATTACGTGTTCACATCAAGTTTTCATTTAATTTTTGATACGCAAGGGTGCTAACAACATAGGATAAAACCATTTGTCCTATCATTACTTTGACAACAATAATGAAAGCATGGGGCATTACATACCTCCCCTCTTAAAAGCATCATCATCCCAATGATGTGGTCCCTATTAAATGAAATCAAACAATTCCACACAAGATATAAGAATAATTCCTATAGAATAGTTACTATTCCCCCAGAATTTTATGGTTTTCAGATTCAAAACTTTAAATTCAGTAGTTGTATCAGCTTATCAGACTGTAAATAGTCAACAGTCTGAATTATTTCATGATTACTTCACTAAAGTGAATCATTTTTGTACAATATATATATTTGATATACAGAGGATACAGTTAAAACAAGCTTACCTGGTACCTTTTAAGGAAGAACTATTCCTTTCTGCTGGGATTACACTGTGTGGATCTATGGTAGTTCATTTAGACAGATCACTTTCCTCAACTCTGTTAAAGACTTTTTGATTTGAGGTTCCAAAACTCTACAACATTGGGTCCAAAAAGATAAGGTACCAACATTCATTTGTTCAACTAAACTTGAATATTTCTTATTTCAGTTATCAACTAACTCAACATGTTTTACACTTTTTATCTCCTATACCTGATCCAATCAAAGAATTTTGTCAACATGGTTATCCAAGCTTATGGATCTACCAAATTTTGTTTATTTTCTTAACAAATATTAACTCATGAATGAGTACTGACAACACATTATCTTGTCCTCAAACAAGAGGTCTTCAATTTTATAGATGTTTGAGAAAACCAGTTTGCCAAAAACCTCTCGAAGTATTTAAGTAACAAGGTTACCTTATTAGATATAGAATTTGACATCCACAACTTTTTTTATATTCCACTATTAAATCTCCTCAGTGGATTCATAGAATCGGTATTGATCCTATTATTACCAAGGTCATGCAAAAATTCCACTTGGTTTGCACAAGGGTTTCAAATAAGCAGTGTATTGTTTGTAAAATATTTTACTTTAATATATAGAAGTATGTAAATGACTTACTTATGTTATGTAACGACTTACAAAATTCTCTTGGAAGCTCTAAACATTTCTCTGACTTACAAGTCATCATATCTTTTTCCCAACATAATATAAAGCATACGAGTTAAGCCTGAAACTCTATGGGCTCGAAGACACCATGTAGAGCTACATAGGAACTATCACAAGAGAGGGATTTCACAATACATCCCTTGATCTTGAACCTGCACATTTCTATAGCAGGGTTCATATTAGTGAAGTATGAATTCCCTTATCTGGGTTTAACTACAATTACTAGAATCAACCACAAAAAACCCATGAAAGTTCACAGTAATTCATAAACTAGAATTTTCACATAGCCACAACACGTCACGATAGGTGAACAGAAGGGAAATTCATGTCATGATATATAACATAAAAGAAATCTTGTCTCCAGAGGTACAAGATATTACCAGAAGCTAAATATAACCTCATACTATCTATGCTTTTAGATGAGTCGACCTAGAATGAGCCATCACCAAACCCTTTGAGTATTTTAAGCGATAGCTTACTGAGCTCCCAGGTTCAAACCTGAGATCCTCCTTACAACATGATGATACCCCAAAACTTTGGGTACTTGAGTAATATAACCCAAAAGTAACATATACCAAAATAAATATATACATAACAACAACTATTAAGAGTCAATAGACAAAATATAATATTTTCATTTTCTTGGAATTGAAATATTAATTATGTACACCAAATATTTGACAGAATATAGAACAATCAATCAGTTCAATGCTACATAACTAGACATAAGCTGAAAATTGAACATTATTATTCCATATTACCAGAAAGGGTTAGGCTTCACAATTGTTGGACTAGTTTTTCATCAGGTACAACCAATCCATATGTTCTTTCTTTTAGTATTAAAGAATACTAATCTCATGGATCTCTTCACAATTTTCTATGGATCCTGCTAGGGATACATATTCTTTTCCCATGTTGTCTACTCTTACAGCATGCTTCATCATCCGATGTCTGTCCTCTTCTTTAAAGGAAATTGGTTGACATAATGCCCATTGCCACATGTGAAACATCCACCAGCAGGTCCTGATTTACCACTTTTAACTTTTCCATTTGCAACAGTATTATGCTTTTTCCTACAGGTTATCACTGCAAGTTTTTGGGAAAATTTATTTTTGGCAGAACACATTTTCTTGCTATGCTTTTTCCACCAAATTTTCTTAGCATTCTGAGATGAAGAAGAATTATCATTCTTATGACCCTTTTCATTTTTATGAGAGGGAATGTCTAACAGATTTGGTTTTAGCCCATTGGCCTTTCCAAATTTCATCTTATCGAAAGTTGATCCAAGTTTCTCCAATGCTTCCCCCAAATGGAGTTTTTCATCTTTGGATTGGTAAGTCCAAAACTTGCCATCAATGATGGATTTTCATCAGGTGTTTAAACAATGCTCCTATTGGATAAAAGGCTTAAGTTGTCCTTATTCCAACTGTATTAGATTTCACACGTAAAAGTTTGCTTCAAGGAATCATATAGTTTCGTGGTAAAAGGATTGCCCTAATCTAACCTTCCAAGGAGACATGAAAATACATCATAATCAATAAGGTTCTTTCATCTTGCTGCATCCTTGCAATTTCCGAGGAATGAAGAACAAAATAAATTTTTTTATTAGTGTAAGGACCAATAAACAACAAACCATTCAAAATGCAACCTAAAGTAACATCCAAAAAATATCACAATATCTTTAGTGACACCTAGACATCATAGGAGCACTACAATAGATCCTAAGCATTGAGAACTCATGGTAACATTCTAGGAAGTGTCACTTATATTGCATAAGGCTCCAATTCCATCAATGATCATCACAAACCATCCAACCAAGAGGCAACAGTTGCATTAAGTGTTTTATCATTAATCATTTCCATTCCAAAAATTCTGTTCATACCTACCAAAGAGAAAAAGGGATTCTTCTATTAAATTCCAAGAATCCATACGACCTTCTTTAGAAAGAATCCGAAAATACTCCTTATAATTTATAGGAAGAATTCACCCACTCATTTATTAGAGGAATTCCAAATCTGTGGCCCTTCCACCTCTATGAGTTGTTTAGTATTCCATCACATTATGCCAATCTCCTTCTTTAACCCTATTCAAACATTCACCTAGTGGAAGAACATAAGTATTTTCATTTTTAAATTATTCTCACCCTACTAAAAATGATCTAATCGTAGTTGGACATAGGACCTTCGTAAGTTTCTGAAAAGTTTCATTGCGTGAATACTGACATCCGACTGTGTCTTTTGGTTTCACATCCTGTGCCAATCAAAAAACCAGGGTCTGCTTCCTGTCAGCTGAACCTCAAAACGTAGTTGCTAGCACTCCTGAAGACCTACCAAGGCCCTTCATATATGACTGTAGCCTATCCTGTTACCTATAGACCAAAGTCCACTTATTGCTACTTGTGTCAATGAGATACCTGAATCATATCAACTTACCTGTGCCTTGGGCGTGAATTTTCCCTTTCTCACTCTAATTTGTTGCCCTTATTACCTGCGCCTTGGCATCCATTTGACGTGTCCATCCTAGGAAGTATGTGCACTTCCCTTAAACTAGCACCTTAGCAGTATCCAGCAATCAACTATCCATTTGATTGCACCCTTAACCTGCATTCCTTTGTGCATCTCCCATGTTTTCTTTTGTCAAGTGTGCTCATAGGTAGCTTGCAGCCTCTCGCAATCTATCACTGGATCAAGAATCCTTTCATGTGCACCCTTAACGTACACCTTAACACATCAACAAGCCCATTTCAACAATCCTTATCCCTGTGTAACCCTTACCCTTATCAATTTCATGCATTCAAAAAAGTAAAGAAAATGATGAAACATTTTGGCATGCCTGGTGCGACCCATTAGGGGTTTTGTTGCATTTTCTTCATTCCTAGGTGAAATTTGTGTGTTTGTTTCCTATTTAAAAGGATTACACATATATATATTATACAATAGGAATCTGGTAATCTTCTTTGGTTTCTAGCCCACTGGCCTAAAGAAACATTTCTATCTTGTGCAATTAAGAATAAATCATTCTAATTTCTTTCTTTCTACATTTAGTAAAAGAGCTTACCCTCTCCAATTACAGGTTTACTTCATCTTTGGATTTTTAATTTCCTTAAAATTGGTTGCCACAAATGATTATTCAGCTCATTTACATTATAATGAGGGAAACCTATATGCTAGAATACATTAGTAACAGACTTAAGTTGTCCTTTGTCCAACTTATCGTTTTCACCCATCACTAGCTGCTCCAAGGCATCTATCTAGTTTCAAGGTATATTGAAGGATTGCCAGAATTTTGTCTAACTTTAGCACCATTGAAACCGCATAGCAAAATCAAGACCCGGTTCTTTCTTCTCGGTGCATCCTTCCCATTTCATCCACTTTTTGTCACTTCGTCTCTAGAATTTTTTTTATAATAAATAACTTTATGCAGCTGATTTAAATACCCATATATTTAAATCTACATAAACCTTAAAGCAATCCATTTCCGATAACTATCATGAACCATGTGCAGCTGTATGAGAGAATGTTGAACCTACTCGTTCTCCCTCAATGCTCTATACAAGCCATACATAAAATGTATCCCTTTGGTTCCCCTTTAACAGGATATGATATATAAGTGAAAACCCCTAAGTGTGTACCTGGGTTCCACCTATGAAATCCACAGGCATCTCACAGCTTAGATAATGGTGAAATCTCGACAGTGTAATCAACAGCTTACACCACTTTGTGCAAAGTTTCTGAGTCATGTATGCCATGCTCGATTCTATGACGACACACTCACCATTGGAATCTTGTCATCTCACCTTATTCACTTGTTCAGTTATATGGATTCACAAATGTTAATGTTGTAAACAGCTACAAGCCTTGAATGAGGTACAAACCAGTTTAACCTACATGAAGACGTACCTCTATGTCATCCTGTGATGCCTATGGGAAAGAAAGTGTTCTCGTAACAATTCACCTTGTTACTCACCCACATATCTTCCCATAGCCATCATAGGTTGATATAAGGGTGCGTACCTAGGAGGTCCAATCTGTCTTGTAACTCTATCAAGGTTTGTACTTAGGACAACACCATACTACAATCCAGTCTCTTGATGAGACAACTCATTACAGATGCTAAATGACAGTATCCTAATGGTGACAATCGTCACCATAGGGATACGACTGTGTAGTATATGCAGTGAGTTCACCCACCTAGAATCCTATATTGGTGCATGGTGTTTAATGTTTTCAAGGTAATCATTATAGAACAGCCTAGGACTTACAACACCTTCTCCATGAATGGGTCATACCTAAGGTCATGATTGAGTTGATCCCAGGACCCCCAATCTCTATAACATTTTAATTACCTTTCAATATCTCATACCCATGTTAACCATTGATAGAAACAATACTATCAATGTCTATGACCATTATTACAGTTTCAAAAATTGTCCCGACTTTAACATTTAGGCTCATGTTCCTTATTTCATATTCTAGGGATATGTACTTATATGAAGCTAAGTATTTAGGTATGATTCATTCCTTGAATTAAGTGCCATAGGCTATCAATACCAACCCTTCTTTTCAGTTTAAGCACATCACTTTTCTTAATTGCAGCTCAGTAAAGAGCGTTCATTTATTTTACTATCTCCAACAAGTAAGATATATCTAGGGTATCTGATATGGTAGATTTGATGAACCACTTGCCCATTTATCTTTCCCTATCATATCCTTTTAAAATATCACTCTCTAATTCTCTTTAGAGATAATTACAGTATTGACTAGGGATGAGATTCAAATGCTATGTTCTTTTTAACTTAGTAAGCATGTTCCCATATTACTTCCATTGTATCCGACATGCTTATGTGCTCATAATGATACATCATGGGACAACCCCTAATTAAACACATTCCATCTCTTTAAGCAAAATGTTTCATAACACAATTTATCAAAATTATGCAATTCCCGAAAAGTGAAACCATAATCAATATATAGTCTTATTATATTACCATAAGCCCATCCTATTGTAGCTTATGTGTATCATCCTAGTATAGGACTTAGAGTTGATTTCACTTAGAAATCAATATTAAATTATTATATCTTTGATAAGAGTTAGTATAGCCTGTGTTTATAAAACAACCATAGCACAGAAGTACCTGATTATTATAACATTTCCATGGTTACATGATAATCCAGCTACTTTCTTATCAGTGGCCATTAAGATTAGACAATCTTACTTCTAGATATCTTTTACTGGTTGAGTACATTCTATACAAAACCTTTGGAGAACTTAACACAACTTTACAAGTAGGTTGATATATTGCACTTTATAATGAGGCAATTATCCATTAGCAACCTCAACTATTTCCAAGTATGCTTAACATATAATTACTTAGAATAAGATATATTTTTAGGCAACGTTCCTCCAATAGTCCCTTATATGATCCTTAGAATCTCACACATAAGATGTGTATAGTACTTACTACATGCTTGATACTAATGATTAATACAATAGTATTGTAGATGTTGATTTCTTAACTTGATAGATTTACGACTCATAACTCATCAATCAACCACTTACAAAACAATATATATCAGCTAGAAATCTGTCTTAATTACATTTATGAGATAAATACAACTCATGCCTTTAAGCATGACCAAAATCTTTCTTTTAAATGAATAAAACAGTTATATTCAGTAGCAAAGCCTTTCCCATTTCCAAGAAGATGTATTTCATTTAAGAACATTCAAGTCAGTCATATCTTCAAACTTTCCTCGATCAAAATAATATACAAAACTAAATACTTCACCCTTCCTTCTCTGTGCGTTTATCTGCAAAATTGTTAGCACGAGTCAGTTCACAAGAACTGAGCATGATAAGCACCAACTCACCATAATGACATACTCTACTTAATTATTTCATAGAAATAACCCATATTATTTTTATGAATCAATATTGCAAAGCTTAAGTAGATAAACAATTCTTTCTATAACATGACAGAAACAAGCAATTTAATGAACCATGGAAGAAATCAATTTCAGATTTACTTTTCCATACAACTACTTCAGTCGCTCAGAAATAGTCATACAATTCATAAGATACATGAGAATTATAAGTATTCAAAGACTACCGTATAAGAGTATCAAGATTTCACTCATGCAATCCCATACTTGCATGCCGAAAATTTCTTTAATCAACAATTAAGTAACCATATAAATATCAAGAACACATTCAAGCAATCTCTCAAATCTTCACAACAGATCTAATGAGGATTTCATACACCCATAAGGACTGCTAATGGTTCAGGCAATAATACCAAAACATCAAGAGTACTTGGCTAACGAAATATGATATTAGAGTGTTTAACCTCGAGGATAATAGAGAGAGAACATTCATGGCATCCTGCCATATAGCAATCAGGTATAACTTGAGTAACATGCTACATATAAAACTTACCTCAACTTAAGCACTTATATGAGCATTCTAAGAATAGAAAAGAGTACACAATTCCTTCTTCAGATATGTTTCATCATATCAAGACCTAATAAACACTAAGGTCTTTAAAAGTCTGGAAGAGAGTAGGCACCATATGTTAACAAGATAAGATAATTGTTACTTTACCCAAAAATTTCATCTGAACATTTAATATCCCATGAGTTTTCTCAACACAAAATTCAACTTCTAGCAAACCACTTTTTGGTAAGTCAAGACTTCACATGAATCTGAATTTAAGAATGATCTCCTAACCCATTCTACTGAACAAGGTTAGATCATACTAGACTAAATTCATGACACAACCAGGAAAGGTCAATAAATAACTTTCAAAATGTCAAGGAAAACCCCATATTAATAAATTAAACTGAGTACAGTTTGCTATAAGAGAAAGAGTCACTTCTGGGTTTGCTGAGATACCACATAATTCAAATCAGAATCATTACACCCAGAGAGGATCTATCACATCTCACAGACTCAGTGAAAGGACAAATCCAGTTATCATCTATTATAATAGTAGGAGTATATAGCTTACCATTTTGTCCTAGAATGGGTTACCATACAAAATCGATGCCTCCAGTTTCTTAATAGAACACATAGTATGACAATGTGATCAACAAACTTGTACCATGTTAATTACTACAGAGGGGTAATACCTTAAAACTTTACAACCCTAAAGCCAAGAGACTTCCTATTTTGGGACAACTTTAATCCCCAGCCCTACTTAATGACTCAATTTCCAACATTTAGAACATAAACCCAGCAAGCACAGATAAGAGTGTAAGGGTCAAGAAATCAAACTCTACTATCATTACCAGCTCATATGTTGAGATGAGGTGTGCTCAATAAAAGGAACTGTTTAACACCTTTTCAACCGTAAAATCTAATGTATAAACTTCTAGAAGATCAGCTCACTTTTTAGGATGGTTTCCTAATGGTCAACAGTGAACTACATCTCTTACAAGAGGAAGGAGATTCTTAGTCAAAGTTGACATCACTTTCGAACTCAGCAAGAATTGCAAGAAGAACCAAGCTTTAGTAATAATAGTGAATAAATTAGCCCACTAAGTATCATACAAGGTTTTACAGGAGAATGTCCATCCTCCGTTATAGAGGCTAAGATGGAACATAAGTGATGAGATTTTAACAAGTTGGACTTAACCATCACAATAATCAAATCTCAATATAACCTTTCCACAACCAGCTTTAAACCCCGAAGGAGTTGGAATAGTTCCAGAGTTATTAAGAAGCAACAAGGAGATCAACATGAAATAATAGAATGAAGTATTTGGATCTTATACAATCTTAAGTTACAAACAAGATACAATAGTTAACTATTAGGAAACTCAGCGATTCAGTTGAGCCATAATAGTGGCTCTGGAGTAGACCATAATGCCATTCTAAACTACCTATTCAAGGGTTGAAGAGAGTAGACCTTGTAATCATTACAACTGTCCTTATTATCTACAACTCGATGATAATATTAAATTCAGTTGTTTTTCCTTCAGTACAAATACTTATTTTAAATAAAACAGGTTGATTATAAGTACCGACGATGCCTCCTACAAGACCAACATGACTCCACAGGCATAGATTTATTTAAAGAATCAAACCCAGTTGCGTAAATCCAACAAACACTAGGTCAAGGAAAGACATCTATAACAAAAACTCACACAGAACAATTTCCAGAATACCACAATATCTTGCTATATTTATTCATATCCTTGAAGATATGGGTGACAAAATTAAACAAAGTTTTATACAATATGGGTAGATATCAATTCACATCTGCAAGAAGATTTCAACAATGTTGATGTATCAGATCAAGCCGAGTAATCATTATAGCAACAGTCCTCAAACATCTCAAGAGTGTATTCTTTCCTTAACAATAATAAACCTTATTGGAGTCTATACTTAGTTAATCACTTTTAACAACATACATCATGAAGCCATAGCAATTCATACTCTACAGAGAAAGTATTAAACGATTCTACATCTCTGAAATTATAAACACAAAATTTCATACAAGGCAAGGTTATTTTTGTGAAATTACTAAATAGAGCAAGAAATTATGAAAATTTTAGAGCGTATCATGCCTGTTACGCTGATGTTTTCTTTCCTTGCAAAAATTTCATGATTACTTCAGAAAATCCCAAACCTTGGAAGTGAATTCCTTCATCCCCAAAACACAATGCTTTCACAATATATATGAGTCTAGGGGACTTTGCTGTTCCATCTACTCAACTGAAGTTTTCTTCAAGAAAACTCACAAAAACACATAGTTCCACTTTTGCATGTAGAGCTTCTGTGAGTTTCTAGCCATGAAATGAATTGATACCAAAAACTGCCCCTTTATTCCAATCCATCCATGCACTTCCCGAGGAAGGTGGGCAATAAAAGACATTAAATGCAGAGTTAATGGAGCTTGCCGCCAATTTACAACCAACTATTCTTAACTCTCCCTTAAATTTAGCAAAGTCATACTTCATGCCATGCAAGGTGATTTAGATAACTAAAATACTTCACTCTCAAAATCAGTTGGTGGAGAGATAATTAAGGACTGTGAGTACAACTATTAGGCGGTGGGTGCCACCTCATCAACCATTTGAATTTGAGCAACCTTATATCATTTTTAAATGACCAAACAATATTTTATACAAATAGAAATTTGGATGTCCTTTCTTAGCATAACTTAAGGCTTCATACTATTTTCATATGCATATACATCCTTTCAAATAGCTAAAGTAATGCCCAAGTCAATCTTCTCAACTATAGGCTCATATGTTAAGTTTAGAACTATACCACTAGGATTATATTATCTTGTTTTTACATTAGCTGATAAATCTTCAATAGTAGTTACTTAACTACTTTAATCTTTATGTAAAATTCCCTTTTCAAATATTTGTATAAAATATATATATATATATGTATATATATGTATATATATATGTATATGTATATATACACACACACACACACACACACACATACATATGTATATATATATATATATATATATATATATATATATATATATATATATATGTTATAATGTTAGCAATGTTGATCAAGAAAGTTTCTCATGTATACTCGTAGGAGTTGATGCCCTTAATTCTTAATAATTAAGTCCTTGACTGACGACTATAGCCCCTTTATCCCTGAAATATGATCATGATAGCATTAGTCATCAAATGGGCAGACTATCAGATGGTCGGTTTAAGACCTATTATAAACCAACAGGAAGTCTTGATCACATTTCAAATTAAGTCGTTAAGCGAACTATCAAAATTGTCAAAGCCTCAACATAACTTAGTTATAAAAACTGTAATGTTAATAATTTAATAGAGATAAGAAACAATATCGCAAATCACTTTCGAGGCTTAAATTTACACCAAGGATTTTATGACATACAACATTACAACCGACGTAATGTCACCTTAGTGAAAATAATTCATCAATAAGATAGACCCCGGATTAGCAGGGTTCTCATCTAAGGAGATCATCCTTAGCTTATTCATGATATTGTGATTACGTGTTCACATCAAGTTTCCATTTAATTTTTGATACGCAAGGGTGCCAACAACATAGGATAAAACCATTTTTCCTATCATTACTTTGACAACAGTAATGAAAGCATTACCTTGAAGGCTACGTAGTTGCTTAAGATTAGATGGGGGAGGAATTTCAATTATTTCTCTAACCTTTGCTGGGTCAACTTCAATGCCTTGGATAAATATGATGAATCCCAAAAGCTTTCCGGTGAGGACACAAAAAAAAACTTTGCAAGATTTAAATGAAGAAAAAAATGGATGAGACAAGTGAAGATTGATTCATGGACATCGAGATGTTTTTTTCGTGATTTGGATTTTCCTAAAAGCTCATCAACATAGTCTTCGATAATTTTGTGGATGAGATCATAAAAAATGTATGGCATAGAGCGTTGATAAGTAGCCCCTACATTTTAAAGACCAAATGGAATAATATGATAGCAGAAAGTTCCCCTAGGGGTAATGAAAGAAGTTTTCTGTTGATCATCAGGAGTGATGAGAATTTTTTTATAACTGGAAAAAAACATCCATAAGTGAGATAATTTCGTATCCGGCTGTTAGATCGATGAGCTGACCTATGTTTGAAAGAGGGAAATCATCTTTAGGAAAGACAATATTGAGATCCCTTAAATCTATGCAAATGCATATTTTACCTGAAGCTTTAGTTACGGGGACAACAGTGGACGTCCACTATGGATAACGAATGGGTATGTTGAAGTTGGCAGATAAGAGGCATTGCAAATATTCCTTAACAAGGAGAGATATACAAGGATGCATTTTATAGATATTTGTTTAACTGGCTTAACATTGGAATACATGACTATGTTGTGTACGATGATGTTAGGATTGATTCCGAGCATATTGATATATGACCAAGTGAAGGCTTGGTGATATTTTTTAAAAAACAAGGTGAAATAATTTAATTCTTTTGAATCTAGAGATTGACCAACCTTAACTATGCGGGAATCCTGAGGGGTACCTAAGTTAATGTCGAGAGTGGACTTGTTAAGGAGTGTTGGTGTGTGATGTAGCCTAGAATTCAACAATACAAGCCCATGCATGCTGGCACATCACTCAACCTAGACTGAGCACTCACCCAAAGGACGTAAAGGTACCAAGCCCCTATTTAGGGTTGCTATTGCAGGATGTTAGCATGATGAAGAATTCAATCATTCATATCTATAGCTCATATATCTTTCAATAGTGCATATTTATACATAGATCTAGAAAATAACAACATTAAAGGATAACCATAATGGAATCAAGAACATACTAAGATCCAATTACACACTATGATAACAGCTTAGATTTTAGTCCAATAATCCTCCATTATATTAAATATGATAAATTATACAAAAGCTTCGTTACAATAATAACTAGCCCATACACTCATGCGTGATATAACAGATCTAGCAGCATAATCTCACTATACCCTAGTTCTCACATGTATATCTATGCTCTCTCTGCTACACAGTTCAATAAATATTTATAAGGGTGGGAACTTTCCCTTCACCACTTATCTAATCCAAAAATATGTCACGTGCTATTATTAGCCACACGCTATTACAAAAATAGGCTTACATGCAAGAATGCTAACAATAGATCTCTCTTTGTAAACTATCAGTTCACAATTCTATCTTTATCATGCATCTATGCAAAGCTCTTCGTATCTGATCATCTAAAAATAGCCAATACATGTCGCAAAAGTCTCCAATTGGTTTGAATTCTCCACACATTATGTCCAAAAATAGATCCTCATCATGAAAATGGCTAAGTCTTGAATCTATTTCTCTTATTTGCGAGTGATCCTTTCTGATACCCCCACACCTTTGAATGTGCTCTTCTCTCCTATGCAAACCTTTTGTATTTCCTTCACTAAGTTCCAAATTATGACTGATCAACATTACCCCACACTAGTTTCATTTCTGCCCTGACAATGACTATCTCCAAAAATGAATCAAAGAATATGAATAGAAGAATAGAAATAATTTTGATGAATGAAAAAATGTCCTTAACTTGTAGTATCTTATTTCGTAACCTAAATAATCAATTATGGATATTCCTCTTCTATCTCTACTGCTAATGTCTTCCAGTCATTGAGCATGGCCTCTACTTTCTCTGGAATATCCACTACAATGGAGTCTAATTCATCCCTTGCAATCTCTCCTTTTTCATTTTGTAAGACAAACACAATGTTAGATATGCTAATAATTCTTCCTTCCAACAAGTCCATCTTTTGAGCGATGAGTTTTCCAAACTCATCCAACCATTCCTTGTGAGGTTCCTGAGTTGTTGTAAGGGCCTCGCACTTTTGCTTAAAAAGTGATAACCTTTATGTGTTTCCCAATGTCTAATACTTTCTAGAGTTTGGGACCTCATTGTCTTATAAAATGGTCCTAGTCCTTATAACAGCCTCTGGTGCTGTATAAATATTCAGCACTTGATTTGCATTCTTGAGCTCCTCTTACAAGCTCTGAAGCAATCCTTGATATGATACAATATTCTAGATCACTGAAGCCTTTTTCTTTCTTTGCTTCTTGTGTTGGATCCTTTGGCTCAGCAATGCACAGAGGTTCATCTTCAAGCATTAATTCCACCAATGTACTGACATAATGTATTTATGAAGGAAATGTATTGGGTAACGTTGTCTCTAAGTATGGCCTAGCCTTCATGACATTGTCACCAATCTCCTTTGCAATGTTGATAAACACAACATTCTTCTTTTGTGCCAAGTATTTTCCATGTTTTAGGTGTGTTATCTCCTCATCCTTAGTCTTTATCTCCTCCCTTAGCACCCTAATTGTTGTAGCTTTATCCATATTCCATCGTGTGACCTTTGTCGATACCTTCACCAAAGCATTTCTCACATGTTCATCTCACATAATAGTAGGCTTTACTATTATGTTTATAGCACGAGGTGTCTTTTTCAACCTCCTTAATACACATGAATCCTCACACACATCAAATTATGGTTCATCCATGTGCATGTGCATTGAACATGACAATTACTTCCATGTGCGCACTATCGTCATATCTTCACACAATAACTCCCAGCCGTATAACTCCTTTTGTGTCAGTGTGCTCTAGAAATAGGTGCGGATAATTTTACCTGTGTCCTCAGCATAGCCCATGGCTTATGGAATATACTCCTCACTTGTTCTTCTTGATCTAGGCTACTTAGAAATTTGGGATTAAATATTTTGAACTTGTGTGGCTATGTCCTGAGCAGTCTCTGTTGTTGTCTCTTCTGCCCCTTTTCTTCCTCTTCTCCATTCTTCATTTCTTCGTCTTTTTGTTCTTCCACATTCTCTAGAGGTGTAGGAGAATTGGGCATAATTTATTTTGACTCTTCCACTTTGTCATTCAACTTTAATGTCCTTCTCCTTTTCTTAGTTGTCTCCTTCTGTGGAGAGAATTGAGGTGATTTTCGCACTGTTTTCATAGTACCACCTTGGGTCCTTGTTCTCATGAATACTCTCTTAAATCAGTGCTCTCCTTGGACTGCATCTAAGTCCTCATCATCCCCCTCTTATGGCTTAGGTGGTGTAGTTGCATGCTCAACTTCATTCTTATTTGGAGGTTTTCTTCTACCTCTGTGTTCCAAACCACCACTATCCTCATGCTCCTCTTCTTCATCATCAACTTAAAATTATTTCTGTGGGATTGGGTGCTGGAATATTTTCCATTGTATGCTTACCCTTTATGCGACCCTAGGAGCACGAACTAATTCCCACATATTTTAGTGTTCTCCAGCTTGGGTTTGAGTTGTAGGTACACAAGTGCTACTCTCAATGTCCCTAACTGCCAAGCTTACAGGTTTCATGGTTATAGTATCTAAAATAATTCTTTCAATGTATCCATTACACCTTGGATATACATACTTATTCCTCAGAGTGTGGTAGTCATAATCTACCTTATCTGCATTGAAGGTTAAGCAATGCACATCTGAAAACCAATGGACTGATGCTTGGAAATACCTTGCTGTGAAGACATACAGAAATTTGCACAATGGGCTCCAAGCCACATCATTCATCGTAAATCATGTGATGAAAAAGTGTTGGTATACAAAAACTAAACTACATTACCCACCACCAAAGGAAAATCCTTAGGTATCTGCCACTCTTCCTCAAACGTTGTGTAGAGTCTATCATACCACATCTCTACCCTTTGCTTGAATGGTCCACTCATTGATCCATCATACAAGTACTTTCCAAACATCTCCATAGGTGACTTGTGTTCCTTAGGGTATTCCCAAATCTTCTCCTTTAGCCCATCAGGCACCCCAATCTCCATGAATACTAAGGAAAATAACATGGTGCCAAAACTTATTCTATCACATATCTGTGCTTATTCAATGATTTTCTTTGTTGTGTGATCTAGAATATTGTAGAAAACTCCTTGAGACATCTTCTTGGTGACGTGAAATCACATTGTGTTTACCTGTGACCACCTTCCTTGGTCATTCAACTTTGTCACAAGGTGTGCTGCTGCCTGCACTAATGGGTACTTCTTTCAGCTTGTCAATATCCATGCCCACAGGACCCTTGGTATACCCCAGCTCCTTCCTCATCTCCAGAATTGTAGATTTATCAGTTAAATCACTATCTAGATCCAACCCTGAGGCCCTTAGTCCTGTCACCATTGAAATCAAGGTAGTTGTGATTCTTACCATTCATCTCAGAAAAGTAGAAGAAGTCCTCATGGACTATTCTCATCAACCACTAATACAATGGTTCATATTTCCAAATTATGGTAGCTGATACAATTGGTAGACTCCATTTTGCTTCATAAATTTCTCTCGTAATCATCATATACCGACATATCCTCTGTCATGTGTGCTTGTTTGTTTTTGTGCTCAGACAATGCATCGACCTCCTTCTTATTATCAAATGTCTGATGGTTGTAATCATTTGATTTTACATTGGTGGATATGGGAATCCCATTCTTGTCCCACAATCACACCCTCTAGATACTACATTTCTTAAAAAAAACTATCAGGAGTAATTTTCTTCTTCCACTTCAACTTCTTCTTCCCTTTATCTCCTACTACAGGTGCTTTCTTTGGTGCCATTTGAAAAATCTCTCTTTACTTCCCTCTATAGTTGAGAAAGTCAAAACCCTAGCTTAAATCTTCATGCCCTAGTGGAAATCACATTCCCTTGCTCATTTGTAATGTGTCCACTTCGTTCAACCCTTCACCTATGGTAGCCCAAGCTTCTCTAGCACACAACCCTTCTCTCCACGTCTGGTTACACACTCTATGCACCTCAACATGAATTTTTGGATCATTCACATTTAACCCTTTTAAAATTATCTCAATTGCAATGGTAAAAATGAACTTGCATCCTATCCTTATAAATAATTTCAAAAATTTAGTGCATTTATTGCTCCTCTACCTACCATTAATCCTCTCATTAAGTGACCATTTTTATTATTTTTGTGTGGTACATCTTTTCACCCAAGCTATAACCTTCTAGTGTGCCCACCTACCTTTTGGTTGCAGACTTCTCTTGAATGTGCTTCCATGTGCTTTAGTACCTCATCACTGCACCTTCCACTGCTAATCTTCTCAGCCCCTACTTACCTCATGTTATACTTGTTTCTTCATTTCTCTTTATCTATGGTCCTTGTATCTAGAATAAATCTATTTTTTTCAATTTTCCAACCCTAAATAGCACCCATAGATATCTCCTTTCAAGTGGACTTATTTCCATTAGTCTTTTACCTAGATATCAATAACCTACCCCACACTAAGGGTATGTGTAGTCCTCTGCACACAAAAATTATTCAAATAGTAATTAGCTTTTGGCGCATAAATGTGCTTATTACACAAACACACCAAATAAATTGACAAAGCATAGCAAAAAAGGAGGAAACACATTAAGGGAATGCAGAATTGAAAACCTAATCTAAATGGAAACACTGCCTTATTACAAACACCAAGAAGACTTATTTATAGTAGGGCTTCAGCCTACTCCCATTGAAGTAACTGAGTAACCGTATTCCATAAAGGGCCTCTAAATGAAAAGCACTTGATTTGAGTATGTGAGTGATAACATATGGCCCCAACCAATGTACCTTGAGTTTTCCTTAATGGCACAAAAACTTAGAATCATAAAGGAGCACCATCTATCCTATCTCAAGATTTTTTCCCTTAATGTGCCTATCATGCCATGCTTTTTGCCTAGCCTTTTCTTCTTTTTGAATCCAACATGCTATGGCTCATCATTCATCCAATTTGATTAACTATTCAATACATTCTTCTAATGTTTTCTCATCAGCAAGAGATCCAGTGCACACAATATGCAAAGAAGGTAGCATAAATTCCATATAAAGAATGACTTTTGTGCCAAACACCAACATAAATGGTGTGGCTTTATTCAACCTTTTATATGTTCTCTGATATGCCCAAAGTATTGCAGATACCTTATCATCCCAATCCTTTCTACCAACATCACATATTGTTTTCAATGCCCGACTCAAAATTTTGCTGAAATCCTCAGCGGTCCCATTTTCCTGAGGATGATAGGGTGTAGTCTTATGGTGTGTAATCATGAATTCATCCAATAGAATTATGATTGTCTCATTAAGAAAATGTGTGCCCCTATCACTGGTCAAACTTAAAGGACATCCATACCTTGTAATAATATTTTCCCAAAGAAACTTGGCTGTTGTTGCCACTATACAATCCATTATAGGTGTTTCTTCTACTCACCTGGTCAGATAATCTGTTTAAGTTATGATGTGCACAGCTGGTGAAACAGGACCCACAAAATCTATAGCCCATTTCTCAAATGGTTCGGCACTAATAATGGGTCTTAGAGGCATTTCATCTCATTGACCTAGTTTCCCAAGACATTGGAAATGATCACATGCCTTATAAAATTCCTTACAATCTTTATATAGGGTCTCCCACCATAATCTAGTGAGTAGAATCTTGCACGCAGTGGCATCACCGTCATAGTGGCCACTTGAAATAAAACCATCAGCTTCTTCCATAATATCAGTGTGCTCATGTTCTAATACACAATGGCATAATACCTCGTCTCGACCTAACTTGTATAGGTCACCACTAATCAACATGTAGGGGGTTGTGCATATAGGAAGTTTTTTATTCTCCAAGGATTTCATTCCCTTTGGTGCCATCCCTGTTCGTCGAAATACAACAATGTCCTCTAGTTCTAATGGCACTCGTTATAACCTATATAACTTTGCATCTTGCATGGTATCCTCAATTTCTTGTGCTTCTTCTCCTAACTATATTCTTGATAGATGGTCTGGTCCAGAATTACTTTTCCCTAGATTTTTACCACAACTATGAAATCAATTTCTTGAAATAAGAGCACCCATCGACATATACACCCTTATAGAACAGGCTTGTTTACCAAATACTTCAATGCCACGTGATCTATATAAAATATGAATGATGTAGATAGTAGGTATTGGAAGATTTTATGTAGTGCATACACCATTGAAAAAGTGTTGTTCTCTGTAGTTGTGTAATTTTTTTCTTAAAGAGTCAATTTTCTACTAGAAAAATAGATAGGATGATCTATAATACCTTCACTAGGTTGAGCCAACACTGCGCCAATGGTCATGCCACAGGCGTCAACATATACATGAAATGGTTGGTCCCACAAAGGAAAATGCAGAATAGGAACGGTAGTAAGTTTTTCCTTTAATGTCTCGAATGCGCGTTGCTTCAGTTCTCCCCAATAGAACATACCTTTCCCTTTCAGTAACTCCTCCAACAGTGTAACAAATTTGGCATATCCTTTGATAAATTTTTTGTAATATCATGTATGACCCAAAAATCCATGCACCTCACTCTGACTGATAGGCTCCCTTAGGCCTATAATGACTACAACCTTGGCTGGATCAACCAACAAACCTTCCTTGCAGATTATGTGTCCTAGCAATATCCCAAATGGTGTAGAAAATATGCACTTCTTGATGTTCAAGGAGATACTTAACTATCTACATCTTTCAAACATTAAGCGTAGAATGTCACAATGATCCTTAACTGATTCATACACTATCCAACCATCTAAACAGACCTATAAGAAGTTGTGAATAAATTCCTTGAATGCTTGAACAACTATGGCGAAAATATAGTAGGTGCATTTCTCAGACCAAAAGGCATTACAGTGTAGGTGAATTTTCCCAATTCAGTAGTAAACATAGTCTTTTCTTAATCTTCATGGGTAATCCGAACATGATGATACCTAGAGAACCCATCTGTAAATGAATAGATTTCACACCCTACAATGCCTTCTAGTATTTCCTCAGTGAATGGCATGGGAAAGGGATCAGTCACACATGCAACATTCAACTCCCTGTAATCCACAAAAATCCTAATCCATCCATCCTTCTTGATACTGATCACCATTGGACTAACCCATTATGACTCATCAAGGGGCTTGATAATTCCAGACTTCAACATTTTTTCAATCTCTTCTTTGACCTTTTTGTGTAAGTTGGGGTTCATCCTGTAGGGTCTCTTTCTAACTAGGAACACACCCTCTTTAAGTTTTATCTTCATCTCCTCTAAATATTCATGCACACCTTTAAGTTCATGGTACCCCCTAGGTAGTAATTCCTGGTAATCCCTTCGTAACTCTATGATTTTTGCCACTTCAGAGTCTGATAAATAGTCCCCAATTATGGATTCCTTAGGCTCATCCTCTGATCCAATATTCACCCTCTTTGTCTTCATAGGTTCATGATAGGCACGCATGGTTATATCAATGTCGTCCAATACCTCACTCCTACCTATTGAATGGTTTACATCCAAATTTTCTACTTTCGAGTCATCCACTAAGTAGACCATTTTTCCATTTTCCTTCTCAAGGAAAGTGCGTTGAAGTAGTGTTCCATCAACCTCTATTTTTTCAACAGGATGAGCTCGTGAGTCTCCTTCATCCAATAACTCCTGAAGGAGTTCTTCAACCTTGGCACTATCTCCCATAGTTAAGTGCTTTATGAATTTCAATGCTTCTTCCACCAGAGGCTTTATAGAGAAGAAGTAAAATGTCTGGGTCATTCCTGTAATTAAATCTTGCCAATTTTGAGTCTCTCTATAGAGTTCTACATATACATACCAAGCACACGCGCACCCTTGTAAAGTGGAATAAAACTTGTGTACCCATAGCGAAGGTGGTAAATCTTTCTGCTTGTCTGTCTAGAGCCTCTCACACTTTTGAACGTGGTGCTAAACAGGTTGTTTACCATGATAAGTATAGGTTTTGCATTGCTCTTGAAAAACTTAGTAGTAAAGGCGATCCTAATTTCATTCCATCCTATAAGATTATCCTTGTGGGCCACCCACCAACGTGTTGTTGTCCCACATAGTGTATATGATAGCATATTTCTTCTTTCTAATGAGTCTATCCACTGTTCCTCCATGGTGCTCAAAAATACCTTAGGATCTCCTTCTCCGGTGTAACAAGGTACCGAGTTTTTACCTATCTGTCTGACATAATGTAGTTTCTTGCCTCTAGGAAATATGCTCTTTACTTCACACCCTACCAACTCATAAATGCTATGAGCCCAATTATCACAAGAAACACTTGTAGTATCTCTAATGGACTGTGTATCCTCCCACTAAATTATCCCTTCTTTAGTTGGCTCAAGCATCTCTGGGTCTCGGATGGCACATACATAGATCCTATTCAGATCGTTTTCACTTAAGGGATCAACATAGGTGCATATTTGCCATCTGTTAAAGGGATAATAACTCTTTTCTCATTTTCAAAACTAATATAACCTTTGTTTAACCAAAGATAAAAATTATTTGCATCGCACTAGGGATGCCCCAATAGAGCTGGGAAGCTATTTGACTTTGCTAGTGCTAAAACCTCAAAGTCTCCAATGAACTTGGCTCCTTGTATAGTAATGGATGCATCCTTCAAAACTCTGATGGGAGTGGCCTTAGTCTGCTTAGACATGAACAATACATTATAGGATGGCTTTAATGGGGGTCTTACCATTTGTACTCATGCATCTAAGGTAAGAACATTGACTTCCACACATGTATCATTTAGTATATTACTCAATAGCCACCTATCTACAACAACATTCACAGTGATTTCCTTTTTATAATGTAGAGTATGAGGGGGAATATTCGCTTGCAGGATCTATCATCTAGTCTCAATACTTGTGGGTGGAGTATTTCCCTTAAACCAATCCCCTAACAATGGAATGATATTTTCCTAGTGCAAAATTTTAAATACTTCCCTTAAGTCATATATATCATTTTGGACCATCTCGGATACTTTATTTTGCTCCATCTTCCATGATTTCTCTTTTAAGTATTGTATCTCACCCTGAAGATTCCTAAGAACTTCCATGGTTTCTTGATAAACCTCTTTTTGATGGGAATGATCTAGGTACCGTGCATGTAGAACCTCCTCCTTAGTAATGGTAGGCTTCTACTGCAATGCTTCTCTATCACATGCCACTTGAGCAGAGGTCTTGATCTTCACTTGCAACTCCTCAGACTTTTCCTCCAACTTAGGCATCCACTAATTTTCAACAACGCGATGTATCCTAACCATCCCTATGCCTTTATTTTCTTGTTTATGCTTCTTACTAGGATTCTCATACAAGTCTAGGAACTCCTCATAGCTATGGTTCTTTCCACAAAAAGAACATGTAATATTTTGAGGACCTTCGCGCATGTGGTGGTCAAGAGATCCACATGTATAACATGTTCCGTGAGGGAACTCACTTCTTCCACTACCATGACATCTTCCTCCAAATCCACCATGGTATCCTTGACCTCTACCATGACCACCTTCAAAATGCCCTTCATTCTGATCATAACATGCCTGATTATGATCCCAGTCTTGATGCTCATTCTTTCCCTTAGAGTTATCTGAAACTCCTATCTTTTGTACACCAATATTTATAGCAACATGGATCTGACCAATCGTCTGATAGTATTTCATGTAATGATTCATGGACTAGAAGATTTTACAGTAGTTTAAAAAATTCTTCCTTATCGCGCATTGTAATAATGGGTAGTGGCTAGCATCATGGTTTAAATGGAATATCTTATAATCCAATAGCAACGAGTGTACTGATATGTGAAGACAACTATCCTTTGTGTGATCTTCTACTTCACAGTATGTTTACTAAATTCCTGTGCACGTCTCATGTGATAAATTCATTGATAGTTTCTCCAAATATCTTTCCATGTCTGTGATTTGTGCTTCTAAAATTGGGCTCACCCCAGTGTCTATGCTTCAAACTTCCTCAGTGCGTAAGGATGCTTCAAGTGCTTCATGCAGATTAGTGTATGTCTTATGTGATAATGCCCTCCTAAAAGGGGTAATTAATCCCACAATTAACCATTGTGCATGTTGGCTTACATGTATATCATAAGAAATCTTAGAGAACAACATTTTAAAATGGGCATCATACTCTCTAACACTCTCAGTAGTGCCTTGATTAATATCCTTGAGTCCACTTATACTCTTTTGATCAAAATCAGGGATGTGAAACTCTTTAAGGAATGCATCTTTCAAAGCTATATAGTCTATGCAAATATGATCAGGGTCAAACTTTTTGTACTAACTATGTGCTCACCATTGTAATGTAGTAGCAAATTGGCTTGCCCTACGCTCAGAAGCCATGATTAATTTTGCGTGCCATAGTATTTCAAACATATGTACATGTTCATTAACATCTTCTATGCCCATGTAGTCTGGAAGACAAAGAGACATCTCCATGTAAATATTTTGGGGTTGGTGCAGACCTTGTCCACTTGATCCAAAACCTCATGTGTTTCCCCTACGTCCAAAACAACCAGATCCACCAAAACTAGAGCTACCTATGACTCCTTATCCCAAACCTATAGTTGGTGTTGGACACGAAGATGTACTTCCCTATGTCCCAATAGTAGAAATGAATTGTACCTTGATAGTCTACGAAGTGTTACCACTTCCAGAAGTTAGTCCAAAAATCAGTGCAACTATATTTTACATTGTTGATACACCCAAAAAGGTACTCCCATATAAAAATGAAGCCATTTTTGACGCCATCATTGTGCCTCTTATAATACTTTCTCCTAATATTACACTGTTTGAATTAGCTTGTTGACTGCTTATTGTAGTAGATGCTGGAAAACTAAACACAAGGGCAAGGTTGCCAGGTGAATTCAGATGTGCACCTGTAGATCAGGTCGTCTCTTTTGGCATGCTTCTATGTGAGGCTGAGGAGGGTTCCCTATCATGTTTTCCCAAATGGGGGAGTTACTGAGGCTTGGGTTCCATGTCTTCTGCATGAACTTCAATTCCTTCCTGAACTACCTTTCTCCACAATGTCATTTTCTCTGCAACCTCTTGTTACTTTTGTACCTCCTACTCACGCACCTCATTATACTTAAGCCACCTTTCCTCTCTCTACCTTTCTACTGCTAGGTTTGCCATATTTCACCAAAACCTTCTCCTGCCCCTGTGCGTGGTGGGGTTTAGTTAGCCATCATTTTACTCTCCCAATTTAAAGTTACCATTAAGATCTTGATTGCCATTGGAATGCCTTCTAGGTAAGTACCCCTTGGATATCGTAAAAACTGGAATTCAACTACCTCTGGACATGAATAAGTTAAAATTTAGTACTCCAAGATGTAACTATTTAAAACACCATGGAACCACGTATCCATAGCTCAAGTCCAAATCAGATCAACATCATAAAGGGCCTGAAATTATTCTTGTGTCTAGATAAGTGTGTGATACCTCTAATTTTTATTAGATGCATAGGCAATCAAACACTTGTACAATTCTACTGGAAAGATAGTGAAGTAGCTCTCATATAAACTATCATACAGGTTCTATTCCACCCACATGCGTATGTTAAACTCAAATCTTGTGTTGAACCACCATGCCTATTCTTCTTCTAGATCGTGTATCCACTCCTCAACACTTGCTAAGGTCAACCAGTATGTCTTCATCACAAACCATTCTGAAAACAACTGAAAAAGAGATCCCGACAAGGGAACCAATGATACAACCTAGAATTCAATAATACAAGCCCAAACACACTGACACATCACTCAGCCTAGAATGAGCACTCACCCAAAGTGCGCAAAGGTACCAGGCCCCTCTTTAGGGTTATTGTTGTAGGATGTTAGCATGATGAAGACTTTAATCATTCATATCTATAGCTAATATATCTTTCAAATAGTTCATATTTAGACATAAATCTAGAAAATAACAACATTAAAGGATAGCCATAATGGAATCAAGGATGTAATATTGAATTATATTCATGATAACACCTTGTTTCAGTCCATAATATCCATTATATTAATTACAGTAAATACACAGAAGCTTTGTTATAATAACAATAGTATACGCTCATGCACGTAACAAATCTAACAGCATAATCTCATTATACCCTAGTTCTCATACGTATATCTATGCTCTCTTTGCTACACAATTCAATACATATTTATAAGGGTGGGGACTTTCCCTTCATTTCTTATCTAATCCCAAAATCGGTCGCATGCTATTATTAGCCACGCGCCATTACAAAAATATACTTACATGCAGGAATGCTAATAATAGATCTCTTTTTGTCAACTATCAGTTCACAATTCTATCTTTAACTTGCATCCATGTGAAGTGCTTCATAGCTGGTCATCCAAAAATAGCCAATGCGTGTCACACAAGTCTCCAATCGATTTGAGTGCTTCACACACTATTTCCAAAAATATATCCTCATCATGAAAATGGCTAAGTTGTGAATCTATTTCTCTTATTCACTCACAATCCATTTTGATACTCCCACACCTTTGAATGCACCCTAATCTCCCATGTGAACCTTCTATATTTCCTTCACTAAGTTTTAGATTCTAACTGATCAACATTTCCTCACACTATTTTCATTTATGCCCTGGAGGAGGTAAGACGATTTGTTTCAGGAGGAGGTAAGATGGGTTGTTTAGCCACAAGTTGCCTATTTTTTTCGTCATGGAGGCTTTCTAGATGTCAGAGCGAGTGGTGGATGAAGAGCCCGTATGTGTGGTATTTGGTGTGAATACTCAAATTGTGTAATATGTGAGAGTGAGAGACCCTGTATTGGTAGCCAATGGTGAGGATATTTGGTATGTGTGATGGGTAAATAGTGAGGATATTATATGGGTGATCATTGGTGTGGATAGTTGGGCTGTGTAAAAGGTACAAGATATGGACTTAGTGTAGAGGTTTGATTGGGGGATTTTGATCCTGTAATAATAGGGTGATTAACAGGTATAAGGGAGTGAGGTACGTGTAAAGGATTCTGATTAGGAAAAACATATTGAGGGATTTTGAAAACCTGAACAATACCCTATTTATGAGGTGTTTTTGTGGTTAATGAGGGAGAAAAAAAGGGTTCAATTTCCTTGAGGTAGCGGGTATTTGGTGTAACACCTTTGACAAACTGTTATATTTCTCTTTTGCATTGCAAGCATTGACATGTGATTTTTTTTTTTGTGGTGTGCTCCTTTTCTTTTTAAAAATCATGATTGCCACAGATAAATCATTTCTGCTCTTGGATTCATTCGAATAAAATGTAGATGCTTGCAATAATCCATTTTCACCTCGGATAGGTGAGTTGTAATCTAGTTATGATGGTTGCAAACTTATCTCTAATAACTAAATCATCCTTGGATCAATTCCATTGATCCAAGGAATTTTTTAAATCTTCTTACCTAGTTTGAATGGTAAATTGACATTTATAAGTTGAGAGATGTAGTGGACTAAGCTTTTGTATGTTTACAAATTATTTTTGGTCTTGTAAGACTGCGCCTGCATTCGGTTGTATGTTTTGTGCTCAGATCTTTAGGATTGATCTCTTCAGGAAATTTAACGGCATTAAGTGGAATGAATCCTACTTCACGACTATGAAGGGAATTTATGTCTTAAACCTATGGGATTTATCCTAGTGCTATTCTAAACTAAGGTAAATTTACCTACTTCCTAGCTATGCCTACTTATAGGGGTGACAATCTATCCTAAGCTTCATATTCTATGTTGGGATGGGAAAAAACTAAGGTGATGTTAGGTATACTCTTAACATTTTACCTACTACTAAATTATTTTGAATAATAACCTATCTTAAGTTAGCAAATTACTTAAGGAAATGTTTATAAACCTAAGGTAATTCTTAACTTTCTTGTGGACTCAGTTTAACTTATTATTAGTTGGCTCTGAAAGTTCATGGGAATGGTTTTATGTTTGGGAAACTTTGGGAATTTCATTTTTGGTACTGGGAAAACAAAATCGTCCCCATTTGACCTTTCTTGATTTTGGCTAACTTGTATAGATCTATGGTCATGCCGATTCGGGAAGTGCATAGTTGAGTCTGTCCTGTAGAAAGGAAAATGTAATCATTTCTAGTCTGGTTGTTTTGAAAGAATGAGTCATGCATCACTAGGATATTATTTTCGGGTGGACTCCTTTTTTTGCACTCAATAATATTATGAATCTTCCTTAGATGGAAACGAGTAAGACATAATCCTTGTGTAATTTTTACTTGAATTTTGGAACATATGGTTTCAAATCTCTGAATGATATCTTCTATAATGTAGAATATACTTAAGGCTTACAAGTAGGATGATGAATGTTTTGATTCTCTCCCTTCTCGGATTGGTTTGGGATTCTTGTATCATATTTTGTCTCTTAAATGGTGAATCCTTTTATTGGTTTCTTTGATTGATGCAATTATGTAGGCAATTAGTTATGTACTTTCTAAACCTATTTTCTATCTTTTAGGTTAATGGTGAATCATGGATAGTCCGTATTGATTCTTCTTCTTATTTATTTAATTTTTAGGATGAATCATCCTAAAGATTTACTATGATGAAACAAATTTATCTGTACATGATTCTAAAAACTTGGAAAAAATGGCAATAAGGTTTTTGGTGCTGAAAGTAACTCTTTTCGTTACATAGTAAAGTTAAATTCTATATTTCAATTCAGAGAGAATTATGAAATAATTAGACGACAAGATTTGTTTTTTTTAAATAAGTAACTGTTTGGGTCAATTCATATATGATATAATCCAGTAGTTGTTGATTATATTATGCTCTTTTCTTAAAAGTGAATTTAGACTTATTATTTTTACTTCTTTTATGGTTGTTATTACTTATGCTTATTGGTATGATATATTAATTTTTTCATTAAAACATGGTTGTTTTAATGGAACAATTAGGGGAATGCACTTTTTTTTAATGCTTAGTTATTATCATGCTCAGTTCAATGAACTGACCCGTGCTAGCAATTTTTGCAGATGGACTTCGTAAGTGATAAAAGAAGGAAAAAACTTTTATGATGTATTGGCTGATTTAAAGTCTGATTCTTTTGTAAAGAATTTCAATTCATTCTTGCGTTGTATTAAAAAAATTTTATGTTATTCAGAGTGAACGTTGTAGCTCTTGGACCTATTGTTTCCATAATTTGATAAAACTTTAACTTTCTTGTTAACAAAAAATGTTTAGAACAAGAGGAAATGTTGCAAATAATCCTCCACCTAAGGAAGGAGCAGGAAATGCCCAAAAACATGATGAGATCCTTGATGCCCTGTTGGACATAAGGGATCATTTGGCTGTACTTGAATATCAAGTAATGGGAAATCAGGAGGAATAAGATGTTGGTAATAATAATCAGCCACCTCTTGAGGACATCACCAATTTAGGTGTTGATAATAACAATGTGATCATACCTGATCAGCCAGAAAACAAAAAGGTTAGGCTGACACCTGAACTTGTTAATGATATAAAAAGGATAAGTCCACCCAAGTTAGATGGCACCACATTAGGAGATGGAGCTGAGAATTGGCTCAGTGAAATGGAGAAGTACTTTGCAATATGGAATTTCTTAGAAGAAACAAAGGCGATATGTGGAGCATATCATCTTTCCCATGAGGCATCTTCATGGTGGGATAGCCGTAAGGCTGAGTTGAATATTGATGAAACTAATATCACTTGGGATCAATTTAAAGGTTACTTTAGGCAACGTTGGCTACCGTAACTTTATTATGATCAGAAAATGACTAAATTCTATAACTTAGCTCAAGGAAAGCTAACTGTAACTGAGTATTGGGAGTGGTTTACTAAACTCCTTAATTATTTACCTTAGTATCGAATTGACGAGAAGTGTAGGATATGGAAATTCATCATGGGATTGAATCCTATCATAAGAGGAGAGGTGGATGTTCACAACCCAACCACGATGGAAGGGGTTGTTGAAAAATCCATAACGAAGGAACAAAAATTGAAGGAAATTTCTACTCATAAAGAGGAAGTAAGGAAGAAAGTCCCCAACTCCTCTTCATCATCTCTTGCACCTAAGAAAGGACCATGGAAGAAATTTGGAATGAAAAGTAAGTTTTCAGCTCATAAAAGTAAGAAATCAGCAACAAATAAGTTTGCTGGTAATGCACGAAACACCTTTGTCAAGAATAATAATAACAGATAGAAGTCCTATGGAGGTCAAATTGATAACTCTAAGGCATGAAATAAATCTGAGCCTAGAAAGGAACCTATAGGATGCTGTTATAACTGTGTAAAAGATCATTATGCAAATCAGTGTCCTTTAAAAAAGGATGATAGTAATCAACAGCACAAGATACACACTATAGTAGCTGACAAGCAGGCTGAAAAATAGGCCACGCCCATAAAGGTTCTGGGTAAGTTATTTGGCATACCTATAACTATTCTTTTTTATACTGGAGCTACTAAATGTTTTATTTCTAGTAAATTAGCATCAAAACTAAAAAGAAAAGCTAGAAACATGGATAAAACATGGATTGTACATTATGGAAACAATGATTTTCATACAGTTAGTATGTGTCTTTTTGGAGTAGTCCTTAACTTACCTAGTTTTTCCACTGAATTTGATCTTTATGTTACACCTTTGGGGTCTTATGATGTAATCATAGGTGTTAATTGGTTAGCTAAACATAAGGAAAAGGTGGACTATTTTGAAAAACATATTAGTTGTTTAGAGGACCTGTAGAAAATAGTAGAGATTCAGGGTGTGAAGCATGAGATTTATGTTAGGAAACTATCAGCTATGCAACTTAAAAAGGCTAAAAATAAAGGTTGTACCTTATATGCAGTAAAGATTTTAGAAAATACTGAAGAGAACAATGATGTCATGGAACGACATCCTCTATTACGAAATTATAGTGATGTGTTTCCAGAAGAGTTACCAGGTCTTCCACCCAAAAGGGAATTTGACTTCACTATTGAAATCAAGCCTGGAACCGAACCTATTTCTAAGGCACCATATCGAATGACTACTATAGAATTAGTAGAGCTTAAGGCTCAATTGCAAGAACTTTTGTCTAAAGGTTTGATTAGACCAAGTGTTTCACCTTGGGGAGCACCAATAATTTTTGTGAAAAAGAAGGATGGAACACTTAGATTGTGCATTGATTATAGAATTTTAAACAAAGCAACAATCAAGAATAGATATCCACTCCCTAGAATTGATGATCTATTTGATCAGATGCGTGGAGCATCAGTATATTCTAAGATAGATCTTTGATCTGGATATCATCAATCATGGATTAAGGATGAGGACATTCATAAAAAAACTTTCAGAACAAGGTACGGACATTATGAGTTCACAATTTTACCTTTTGGATTAAAAAATGCACCTATAGCTTTTATGAATTTAATGAATAATATCTTTCAAGAATACTTGGACAAATTTGTGCTTGTATTCTTGGATGACATTCTCATATATTCTAAAAGTATTGAGGAACACCATGAGCATTTGAAGATAGTTTTGGAAATTTTGAGAAAGAGACAGTTATATGGTAAGCTATCTAAATGTTCTTTCTATGACACAAAAGTGCACTATTTGGGACATGTAATAAGTAAGAATGGAATTTTTGTAGATCCTTCTAAAATTGTAGCTATAACTGAGTGGCCTGCACCAAAGAATGTACATGAAGTTAGAAGCTTCATGGGTCTTGTTGGCTACTATAGAAAATTTGTAAAATATTTTTCTAAAGTGGCTGCACCAATAACTTCATTACAGAAAAAGGATAAGAAGTTTGTTTGGAATGAGAAATGTGAATCTGCATTCAAAACTTTGAAGGAACAGTTAACATCAACACCTATTCTAGTGGTACCAGACCCTAATGGAGACTTTACTGTTGTAACGGATGCATCTGGGGAAGGTCTAGGAGGTATTTTGTTACAAAATGATCATGTCATAGCTTACAAAAGTAGAAAACTAAAGTTACATGAGTTGAATTATGCTCCACATGATTTAGAGCTTGCTGCCATTGTTCATGCACTACAAGTTTGGAGGCATTATCTTCTTGGTAAACCTTTTGAATTAAAAACTGATCATCTTGGGCTGAAGTATATTTTCACTCAGCCAAATCTAAATGCAAGACAATGAAGATGGTTAGAGTTTTTGTCTTGATATGATTTTGACATAAATTACATCAAAGGTAAGGAAAACAGAGTGGCTGATGCTCTAAGTCATAGGAAGCACATTTCTGCTCTTATAACATTGAGAACTCAGTTTAAGGATGAAGTAAAAAGTGTCATGGAATCTGATTCTTACTTTCAACATGTAAAAAACATCGCTTGATGCAGATCCAAATGATGTGAGGTATAAAGGTTTTCACTTTGAAAATGAAGGAATCTTAAGATTTGAAAACAGAGTATACATACCTTCGCTAAATGATTTAAGAAAGAAATTGTTAGCAGAATTTCACAATTCACCTTTTTCTAGACACCCTAGTATTACAAAGATGCTTTGTTGATATAATACAACAATATTTCTGGAAGGGGATGAAAAAGGATGTTATTGATTTTCTGACACATTGCTTAGAATGTCAACATGCTAAAGATGAACATATGCACCCAGCCGGTTTATTGTATCCTCATAGCATACCGCAGTACAAATGGAAAGTAATAAGCATGGATTTTGTACAAGGGTTTCCTATGTCAAGAAATAAACATGATGTTATTTTGGTAGTTGTTGATAAACTAACAAAAGTAGCACATTTTATTGCTGGTAATCTGAAGGATGATTCTCCTATTTTGGCAAAGATATTTGTACATGAAATTTTCAGATTACATGGAGTACCTGAATTAATCATATCTGATAGAGATCCTAGAATGACTTCAAGGTTTTGGTAAACACTTAATGCAACTCTAGGAACTAAGCTGAATTTCAGTTCTGCGTATCATCTAGAAATGGATGGACAGACTGAAAGAGTTAATCAAGTTTTAGAGGATATGTTATGAATGTATTGTATGGATCAATAGTATAAGTGGGAAGAGTACCTTCCACTAGTTGAGTTTTCTTATAATAACACATATCATGCCTCTCTTAAGATGGCACCTTTGAAGCACTATACAAAAGAAAATGCAGAAACCTCATTAGTTGGGATAAGCATTGAGGATAGAGAGGTAATTGGACCTGAAATCCTTATGGAAATGGAACAACAAGTTAAAATGATTCGTGAACGCTTGAAAGAAGAAGTAGATAGGAAAAAGAGTTATGTTGATTTAAAGTGGGTTGATAAGAAATTTAAACTTGGTGAGAAGGTCTTTCTTCAGGTTAAACTGAAAAAGAGTTCTATAACTTTTGGCAAGGCTTCCAAGTTATCACCTCGTTACGTGGGGCCTTTTGAAATAGTTGAAGTAATCAACCTTGTAGCTTACCATTTAGCATTACCTCCTACTTTGTCACGAATGCATGATGTTTTCCATATTTCTTTGCTTAAGAAATATGTTTCAGATTTATCACATGTGTTAAATTGGAATTCCTTGCAGGTCCAAGACCTAGGAATAATCATGGTTAAACCCATACGAGTGCTAGAAACTCGCCAGTTGCATTTAAGAAATCATGAAATAAGTCAATGTAAGGTCCAGTGGGACCAGTTTAATGAAGAAAGTGCAACTTGGGAAAATATGGAAGATATGAAAACTACTTTTCCATATTTATTTGAATAGAATTGATTTAGATGACTGATAAAAATTTGTGATTTTATCTTTATATGACAATAATTTTTCTAGTTTTGGGTAGATAACTATTTATTTTTAAATAAAAAACTATGTGAATGCTGATTTTAGGAACTTTAAAATTCTGATATTGTTACAAACATATGATAAGAAAGTGAATAAACTGATTTTCCCTAATGCAATGGTCAAAATAAGATAATCATTGAGTCGATGATTCTTTTTATGAGGGAAGTATGTAACACCTTTGACAAACTATTATATTTCTCTTTTGCATTGCAAGCGTTGACATGTGATCTTCTTAATGTGGTGTTCTCCTTGCTTGTTGAAAATCATGCTTTCTAGGGATATATCATTTCTACTCTTAGATTCATTAGAATAAAATGATGATGCTTACAATAATCCATTTTCACTTCGGATAGGTGAGTTGTAATCTGGTTATGATGGTTGCAAACTTATCTCTTTAACTGACTCATCCTTGGATCAATTCCATTGATCCAAGGAATGTTTTAAATCTCCTTACCTAGTCTAAATGGTAAAATGAAATTCATAGGTTGAGAGATGTAGCGGACTAATATTTTGTATGTTTACAAATTATTTTTGGTCTTATAAGATAGTGCCTGCATTTAGTTTTATGTTTTGTGCTCGGATCTTTAGGATTGATCTCTTCAGGACATTTAACAACGGTTAAGTGGATTGAAGCCTGCTTCATGACTATGAAGGGAATCTAAGTCCTAAACCTATGGGATTTATCCTAACAGTATTCTAAACTAAGGTAAATGTACCTATTTCCTAAGCTATTCTACTTATAGTTCAATGAAAATCTATCCTAAGTTTCATATTCTATGTTGGGATGGGAAAAATCTAAGGTGATGTTAGGTATACTTTTAACCTATTACCTACTACTAAATTGGTTTGAATAATAACCTATCTTAAGTTAGCAAATTACCTAAGGTAATTACTTTCTAGACTAACCTAAGGTCATAACCCAAGTTATGGAAATCTATCCTAAAGTAATGAAAGGGACATAGGGTCACATGGCAAGTTGGAAATGGTTCCAAAGGCATTTATTTGATTTGATTTTTTTGAATAAATAGGAATTACTGCTAGTTTTGACAAAGACATGTAAAATTGGTGGAAGCTTACGTGGAATCATAGTTAAAATTAGAAATGCATGCAGAGGTTGAAATAACATTCACCAATTTTGGGAGGTAGTGGCAAGGAGAGATAGGTGGGAGATTGGGGAGTAATGACATTAATGAACCTCGAGTTTGGTGAGCAAACTATCTTGGAAACAATGAGGGAAGATTTTTTTGAGGTTGCTTGATCTTGCGTGCTTTGTGATATTTTCTCTGCATGGAACTATCTGGTTCTTCAAACCAGCAGTTTGACTTTCACTTTTTGGTTATTTTTGGTTTCCCTAGTCTATTTTCGATCCAAGGAAAGTATATGAGGCATTGGAGAAAGAGATGTTTGGTTTTTGATATTTCTTGGAGGAGAAAAAAAGTTGGAAGCTTGGTTGGAAGTCTCCTTCAAATTGGCAGAAGTACTATCAGGCATGATAGGCTCTACCCATTAAGATTATTTCTTTCCTCTAAATGTTTCATTAAAATAACTCTACTCTCATGAGATAAATGGTTACATGTTTTGTCTTGTTATTTACTTTCATGATTGAATGAATCTCTTTGATTTTTGGATATGAATCCATTGCATGATAATGTTAGTCTTTGGATGTTTTTCTCTGTGCAAGTTCAATGGTGATATGTATATGGAACTTTCGAGGCTTTGTGTTTGTTTATATCTCATATTCAAGGCTTTGTGTTTGTTTAGAACTCATATTCAAGGCTTTGTGTTGTTTAGAACTCATATTCGGGACTGTCTGCTCGAAAAGAGACTAAGTAAATGGTTTTTATTTGAGTTTTAACTGGTAGTATCTTTTGAAATATCTCCTGGATGCATCTTGATCTTGGAAAGATTGTATTACTTCTGTCCTAGAATGTACCATTTACTTTGAACATGTAATGGCATGTAAATGTTTGAGGAAATTATGCTCTCCTCTATTCTGGGTAATCCACGTATTATTTGAAATTATTTGATTTTTTTGATAGAAGGATGTTGGACCTTCTATGGAACTGTATCTTTTTGTGAGCATATAGAAACTCTAGTTTGAGACTGTATTGTTACTTACCCTTCAGTGTGAATTCAAACTCTTTTGGAAGCATTCAATAATGATTTTTTGAAGTATATGGAAGTGTTGTGTTCATACTTCTACTTGTGTTAATTTGATTGGAACAATTACCTTCTATGCCTTGATCTTTATGTGCTAGATGGGGCTGTGAAAGTTTTTTAGTTGGGATTTCGGTTACAGTTTGAGTTTGTGAGTAATGTTGAAACTTGTTTCACTTAAAACTTGTGTTGGATTTTCGTATTCTCTTTCAGATCCATTTGAATGGATTTATGGTTTTTAAAGGAGATTGGAGTTGAATAATCTTGTGGAATGTATCTTGTTTTGCCAAGATTTGTACTTCTACTTCGAAACTGTAACTATTTACATTCTTTTATGAATGAACTAAAACGTGTGTTCAAACAACGTTGAATAGATGAATTAGATTAGTGTTGATATTGTTGTTTGTTATAAGGTTTTAATTCATAAGGAAAATAGAAGTGTTGTTTTCTATAAACTTTGTGTTTGGTTTTGTATTCTCTTTTGAGAACTATCGAAACAACCTCTAGTTTTTAAATGAGTTTTGGAATTCTATTGATGAAACACTAGTGAATGAAACCTAGGATCGGATCCTTTCTATTGAGTTCCCTTTAACTTTTGTAAAGTTATGTTCAGTTGTTCAAAATTCTCTGTAGATCGACTCTCTGCCATGTTGTAGAGTGATTACTATCCTAGGCCTATTCGAATTCCTGAGTTCGGAATCTGCCCAATCAAATCTTGTATGAAATAGTGTGAACCTCACTATTTCAGAAGTGTAAACTTCCTTATGGATTGATTAGTTTAAATTGTTACTAGTTGGCTATGAAAGTTCACGGGAAAGTTGTATGTTTAGGAAAATTTGGGACTGTCATATGTGGTACTGGAAAAACCAAATCATCTACATTTGACCTTTCTTGATTTTGATATAATAGAATGTAAGCTATGAAAAATACACTACTAACAAGGAAGTAAAATACCAATAATCGTACCTCCTCCTTCGCGTTCCGTAGCAAACCTCAGAATGGGCTAGGAAACTTGGATTGAGCCCTGATTTTGTGATATGTAGGTGCTTTTCTTCAAGATGGAGCAAGACCTTCCTGCAACAACGATCTTCTTACTTTGCACTAGATGGGAAAAAGGATTATGAGGCTATTTTGGCATTAGGACGAGGCAAAATGATGTTCTTTGCTCAAAGGATGCAAGAACTTAGATATGGCATGAAAGCTTATTCTCCGTGTGTTTAGAGGGGAGGGGTAAGGTTGTATTTATAGCCTGAGGGAGTGATTAGCTTAAATTAATTTAAGTAATCATGGTTTGAAAATGTGGGCAAGATTAAGTGGGTGGTTTGAAAATGTGGGCAAGATTAGGTGGATGGTTTGAAAATGTGGGCAAGATTAGGTGGATGGTTTGAAAATGTGGGCAATATTAGGTGAGTGGGGGCCACGAAGAATGGGTGAGGATTTGAATTATATTTTTAATTCATAAGTGGAGGATTTTAGGTGAGTGGGGACCACGAATGGTGGGTGAGGATTTGAATTTGAATTTTTAATTCAATAGTGGAAAAACATGGAGAATAATGACATGTTGTGAGGATTAGATTATTTTTAGATTTGGAAATGGATAATTAATCAAATTATATTTGATTAATTCGAAGTGTATTTTTGTGGGAAATGAGGAAGGGAAATTAATTGATTTAGGATAGATGTGAAATTGGGGTGTCTACATTTGCCCCTCTTTGGAAGGGTACTATGAAAGTAGTGTCCTTTCAAAGAAAGTAGACGGTATGGGGGAAGAATTCAATCTACTTTTTAAAAGGTAGAGTGAATGTTTGTTGGGGAGAATAGAAAGTGGTGAGTGACGGATGTCATGGTATCCTCCAAGACAAAAATGTCATGAGAAGATGTGATTATGGATAGATGTGGTGATGCCCCCTCGAGAGGATTGACGAGAATGAAATATACGACAGAACTCTCGAAAAGAAGGGAAATGGATTTGGTGGAGAAGAGGACGATAATGGAGTGGAAGAGACTGGAATGACCGCACGATGCAAATGGAGAAAGGATTCAATCGACCTTGAATGCTAGGTGTGAGGGTGTGTGGGAAAGAGAAAAGGGAATGGATAGGGTTGGGGGTTGATTATGAGAAGAGTAAGGGAGATAGGGGAGGGGAAAAAAAGGAATGAAAGAGGTAGAAATAAGAGAGAGGGATGATAGGGGAAGAAGGGAATGATGAAGGACAAACAAGGAAAAAAGAGGAAAATGACAGAGTAGAGGGTGAAGGGATGAAATAGAGAGATGTGCAAAATGAAGGAAGCAACAGAGATAGTAAAGAGGGATACGTGGCAGTGAAATAAATGAGAGAGTGAAGAAAAGTAGGAAATGGGAAAGGATAAATAAGAAGGAGAAAACGAGGTGGGAGTAGGGGGTGAAATGGAGGGAAATGGAAAGAGGACAAAAGAAGAAGTAGAACGGAGAAAAAAAAGAAACTATGAGGGGCGAGGAAAGTGTGAAAAAGAGGAGAGAAAGGAAGAGAAACATATACAGAATGAACAAAAAGGTAGGGGTGGTAGAGAAAAGGGGAAGTGGTCAGAAGAAACGTGAAAATTAGGGGAGAGGAAAGGAAGATAGAACGAATACAAGGAGAAGATTGAAGGAATCACGTCATTGCGAGGAAGACCAAGGCAAAGAATATGGAACAGACCGTATGGAGATGCATGTGGAGAGTGGGATGATAAAAAAGACAGGACAACGCTGAACAACCAGGTTATCGATGGGGATGTAAGGAGGAAACGTGATGGAAAAAGGGGAAGAAGATGATATAGGGGAAGTAAAATAAGACGAGGGGTGGGAGAGAGAAGAGGATAACAAAGAAAATGATGGAGAAGGAAGGGAATACAGAAAGGGGGTAATAAGTGGAAAGGAAATGGTAGAAGGAATGTTGAAAGAAGAAAGAGGGGAGGAATGACATCGATTGGAAAAGATATGGAGATGCATGAAATGAGGATACTAGGATGATGGGAAAATAGAAAAAGGATGTATGATGAAGACAATAAAGATATTGAAGAGGGCAAAGAGGAGATGGAGAGATGGGTAAGAAGCGACAAGAAAGGGTGGGAGTGAGGGAAAAGAATAGGAGAGAAAAGAGAATGGGGGATAGAAGAGGCAATGCCAATGAAAGGATGTTAGGGAAATCCTCTTGACAATGAGTGGTGGGGAAGGGTGAAAGAAAAAATGAAGAAAAAGAGAAAGCGAATGAGGACTGGAAAGGGTAACGCCAACAAAGGGACGTTAGGGAAAACCCGTTGCCAATGAGTGGTGGGCTTAGAGGAGGGAAGGAATGAAGGGAAACTCTAGAAGGTCCAAGGGAGTGAATGAGGTCGTGCGGAATGAGGATTGATAATTTTTAGGGAAAACCCGTTGACAATTATGAGTGCGGGAAGAGAAGATGATGATGAAAGAATGATATAGGAGTATTAACAGTAATGGCGAATATGTGTGTGGGTAGAAATGTAGGGGGAATGTGAGAAGATGAAGGGGAAAGAGTGAAGAAGATGGGAGGGAGGAGTTGGGACGAAGTGAAAGCGAGGAGAGGATGGGGGTGATGAGGATGAACGAGGTGAGGATGAAGAACCAAGACATGAAAAGAATGGGAAGAAATGGTATGAAGGATGATGGATCAAGGAGGGGAAAATGGGGGAAAAGAATGTGATTGTAGGTGGAAGAGATGAGGTGTATGTTGTAAGAAGATATGTGGAGAAAGGATAATAGTAGGAGGAAAAAGTGGGTAATAGGAGATACCAGGTGGAAGAAACGATCAATAAAGTGAACTAAGAATGAGGTGGGGGAGAAGTTCACGATGACAAGTTAAGTGTAGGGAGGACCCTAACATAAGATTGTCATGTGACGGAAGTGGTTAAGTAAGATTGCCATGTGAGCAAAACTGGAGATGACAAATGGTCAAGCGAGAAGTGGTGTTTGCGAGAATCGAAAAGGAGGTGAAAGGATGTGATAATGGGGAATGCCGAGAAAAAATGAAGGGTGAAGGGTGGGTAGTGATGGGGAAAGGCAAGGAGACAGATCATCCTTAAGAGGGACTCTTAAGTGAGATCGCCATGCTGGGTGAGTGGTTAAGTAAGATTGCCAAGCAGAGGAGGGTGATAGTGGTGGTAAAAAGATGTGATGATGGGGAATGAAGAGGAAATATGGTGGTGAGATTGGAGAGTGATGGGCGAGTGTAAGATGACATGTCATGCTTAAGAGAATCTCTTAAGTAAGATCGTCATACTGCTGGAGAAGTTTCGTAGGGTCACCCAACCGGCAGGGATGATATGCAAAGAGAAAGACAAAATGATATTGGGAATAGGGGTGGAATGGTAGGGTGAAGAAGATGATCACGATGAGAGGTGGGAGAAATAAGATGGGGGAAATATGATGGGATGGGGGAAGGCCACAGGACAGATCAACCTTAAGTAGAAGTCTTAAGTAAGATTGCCATGCGGCTGGGATGGTTAAGTAAGATCGCCAAGCTGAGGAAGAAGGATGATGTTAGAGTTGGTGGGAATAGGGTATGACAAAATGGACTGAAGGGGAACCCTCAAGTGAATTTTCCATACTACGAGAGCGTGTAAGTAGGATGACCTAGGCATAAGGTGGATTTGGGGAAGGATGAGAAAAGAGTGAGTGAGGTATGCCTAAGTGGTATATGATATGAGATGAGGTGATAATAAGAAAGAAAGGACACAAAGGAGTATAACATGAATGGATGAAGGAATATATGTAGTGGAGGGTGGAGAGTGTGAGGGGAATCCTTAATTGGGATGCCCACGTGGTGAGAGTAATGATGCGGGAATGGGAAGTAGAAGAGGTGGAGTTGGAAGATGTGTTTGGTGGTGATGGTTATTTGATGAGAGGGCATGTGGTGAAGAAGCTTCTACAGCGGGAAGATCTTAGGGAGAGGGTAAACCTCCACTGAGGATTCCATATAGAAGGGGTTATTAAGTAAGATTGTCAAGCGGGAAGAAAAGGGTGAAAGGAAAGAATACCAATGGGTGAGAGGGGACAGGAATGGTGAGAAGGGTAATATGGGTATAAGCGGCGGAGGAGTAAAAATGAGAAGTGAGAATGAATGGATCAAATACATGGTGATCATGGTGGGGGAGAAGGAGCTGCTGGATAGTGAATGCTACTTGAGAAAGATCGTCAAGTAGGATTCGCAAACTGCAACGGTGATCAAGTAGGATTCGCAAACTGGAGAATGCATTAGTATGGGTGAATGGATGGGGTGCAAAGTAAGATGTTGATCATGCAGGAAGATACTCACGTGACGAAAAGCATCTTAATTTTAATATAGCACATAACAGGATGCATCGTGATATAAAAGATCAGGATGACTAGACTGTAATATGCGTGATAGCATAGACAGGGGCCATCAAAAAGGTTTGATGCCCCAGTACGATATGCAAATGGAAGAGAGCATAGACAGAGGCCATCAAGAAAGTATGATGCCCCAGTACGACATGCAATCAGATAACATAAGAATATTACAGAGAACACCAGGATATATAAAATCAAGATGCCCCCTGTAATATATCAAGATACAAGAAAGCAATTAATAATTTGCCACTAATAATGCAACACAAGAACTAGTAAACATGTCCCTAACGTGTTCCACAGTGATGATTGATTAGATGTGCCCCCAAGCAGAGGTACAAGGGTGGATTGGGTCAGTCTCCTCAAACAAGGAAACAATGAGAGCCGGATTTTCCCCAAGCGAGGATTCACGCGAGGAGAAGTGGTTTGAAATTGGTAGTCATAAGGTGGTTGGACCATTCGTTTGGGATAATAGTTCAAAGGATGAACTGTGTTACTTATTGAGTTTTTACAATTTTGTGGATGTTTTTGGTCTTTTGAAAATTTTACAAATGTTTTTGTATTTTGGATATTTTCTAATGTTTTTGTTTTTGGATTTTTTGATTTTCTAATGTTTGTTTTTGAATTTTATATTTTTTTTGGATTTTCTAATGTTTTTGAATTTTTATGATGTTTACACTGTGTTTGGATTTTTGACGATTTTCAAATGTTTTTGGATTTTTGGATTTTTACACTGTTTTTGGATTTTTGATGATTTTCAAATGTTTTTTGGATTTTTGGATTTTTACATTGTTTTTTGGATTTTGAGATTTTTACACTGTTTTTTGGATTTTTGACGATTTTCAAATGTTTTTGGATTTTTGACGATTTTCAAATGTTTTTGGATTTTTTACGATTTTCAAATGTTTTTGGATTTTTGGATTTTTACATTGTTTTTGGATTTTTTACGATTTTCAAATGATTTTTTTTGATTTTTATTTTTACATTGTGATTGACAATTTATGGACCAGAGTGCAGACTTATTTTTGAGAGACGATGTACCGTGTTCCGCATTGTAACTTATGCTCAAAATAACATAAATTCACTTTCCATTGGCATGATATGGTGGTGATGATATGATGAAAAGAATTCCAACTCCATTCTTGACTCCACACAACTAGTAAGATGTGTGGGCTCATCACCAAGAATCAAGAAGGACGTAGGAGGTAGATAATGAATATAGAGACAAATGCTAACAACAATCCCTTTGGGAAATTGTGACTCCATTCTTCATAATGGTACTAAACCGGTTTCAAAAATAGCTTTCACTTTATGAGTCACATGCTAGACTTAGACAGTTATGTGGCCTGCTGATTGATAAGATATGAGGTTAAGGGATAGTTCTCTCTTCACTTAGGCATCTAAATTACGTGTTTGGGGATTCTATAATTTGTAAGCACTGTAAGATTTTGTATTTTTGAAATGACTCCCTATGCCTTGCCCCATGCTACTAGTGAGAAGCAAGGGCTCATCACCAAAGGCAAAATATAGGCGAGTGAATTTCTTTTTGTCTTTTTTTTTTTTTTTTTGTTTGTTTTGTTTTTTTTTTTTTTTGGAATATTTTGCAATGTTTTTATGCTTGTATGAGAATGACCCTCTACGCTTTGCCCCATGCCACTTGTAAGAGACAAGGGTTTATCACCAAAGACAAGACGTAGACGAGTAAGGGCACCTTCCTCCATTCCTAGTCTCACACTACTAGTAAGAAGTGTGGGCTCAACACCAAAGACTATGAAGGACGAAAGATGTGACAATGAATTATTCATAAGTTATTGAATTGATGGATTTTTTTACAATAGTGCTTTGTATTTGGGAAGAAACATCTGCCCCCAATCTCAGCCCCACACGACTAGTAGGACGCGAGGGTTCAACACCGAAGACTGAGATGGACGACCAAACGAACTGGGTAACGAAGTTTAGAGCTTTGTTATGAAAGAGAGAATGTATTAGAAGGGGATATATTACCATCAGTAAGCTTCTAGGTATGACCATAGAGGAAAGCGACTGAAAGTGGAAGAAGTATGATGCTCACAAACTTAATAGGATTTATATTAGCACTTGTCTCATGATGATAAATATGAAGATGTGATTTTGATAATGAAAATGTCTGCCAATGGAAATGAATAAATTTAAATTATTCAGAGATAAGAAAGACAAAAGGAACAATGTACACATTGTATCCTGGAATAGTGAACATCTCAAGGATAAAATTTCTTTAAATGAACTACATTCATTGGTTCATCAAGATCTTGACCATCTGCAGTGGCCAATTTATAGGCTCCAGAGCCAAATTTATCTATGATTTCGTTGGGCTCAAATTTGTCTTGTTTGTCTCGTTCTTTGGGTGTGTTCTTTCGATTTTCTTTGAGAATGAAATGATTGACCTTAAATTTTCTAGGTTTGAATTTTTTATGGTAGCTATGTCGTAGCTGATTTTGATATACTTGAAGATGATCTAGGGCATTAAGTCATTTTTCATCAAGAAGCTCGAGTTCATTAAGGCGTGAATGTTGATAATAATCTTTATTGATTACATCTTTGAGGGATATTCTAAAGGATGGGAATTCAACCTTGACATGTAAAATATCTTCCCCACTATAAACAAGGGAGAAGGGAGTGGCCTCAGTTTGCATTGTTTGATTTTTTGCTTCTGTTTGTCCATGAATTAATTGATTTGACAATAGATTCAAAATTAAAGATGGAAAAGGTGGCATAAAGATATTCCTAGGTATACATACCTCGTAGAATATATGCACATAGAAGTCTTGATAGGTGATAATCATTAGTGATGAGATGCCTGCAAGATCGATCGTTGAAAATATGATGGTCATGACAGGTTGCATTGTTGCAAGTGTCCAAACTTGATGTGGTTGTGTTTCGACAAAAAGGCTAGAGATGTTAGGCATAAGAGCCAATATTGGAAGAATAGAATCAAACTTAATGGTACCTGTTGATGGAACCTCGTCTGTAGTGTCTACAGTAATATCAAGGTTTGAAAGGGAGTCTTGAAATGAGATCAAGGTCTCGTTAGATGTTGGAAGAATGTTGTCACCCAAAACAGGTTCAATATATGTTTGGGCTGAAAGAGAGTCTTGAAATAAGTTCAAGTGCTCAGTAGATGTTGGAAGAATGTTGTTGTCCAAAACAGGTTCAATGTATGTTTGAACTAATGGAAGGAAATTTGAAGAAGATATGGATTGGTTTGGAATTAGAGAGTCTTGACTGTTGTCGTCATGATCTCGTGGAATTTCAGTATATATAGGAGTTTCGACAGTAGTCAGCTCTTCATGGAAAGTTGTGGTATTGGATGTGTCGTTGGTTGCAAGAGCATTGTCATCAAGTTCTACAGAGATGATGTCGTCGTCAATTAAGTCTTGGACGTAATTCTTAAATCGTACACATTTATCTATGTGATGACCATCAATGCGATGAAAGTCACAGTATGTGTTAGGTTTGTACCAGCATGGCTTAGCTTCCCCTTTGACAAAGGGTTTTGTAATTGGATATTTTATCAGTTTAGCCTCTTTTAGTTGATGAAAAACACTAGAGAGACTTTCTCCAAGGGGGGTAAACTGACGTTGGAATTTACGTGAATTGATTTCTTCGTGAGGTTGTATGATCGAATTTTTGGGTGATCGCTCACTGATTTGGGTAGCCATATGAGAGAGTTGTGTTGTCATCTTATTAATTTGTTCTAATAGCTCATTGTGTGATGTTTTTCGTGAATTATTCATGTTTGAAAGAGAGGGAGAACAAAGAAATGTGCGATGAAAAAATCAACCTATTGATTATGATCTTTATTTTGGCTCAATCGAGTTTTAACAAGTAAGTCTATAAGGAGAAGGCTTAAAAAAAGCTACTCGGGATACAAGTGGGATATAACTCAAACAAGCTATGATGAATATCTTGATTGTTTTGGATTAAACAAGCTTAGCAGACGAAAATGTAAGGAGTACACTCAAACAAGGTACTCAATACAAGTGGGATGTAGCTCAAACAAGCTATGATGAATATGTTGATTGGTTTGGCTTTAACAAGCTCTGGATTTTTGATAGGAAGAGTAACTCAAACAAGTGACTCAACACAGTTGTGAACTCAAAATGAGTTTTGAAGGGATTTGTGTCGGATGGGATTTTGTGAAACTCGACAGCTGATGAAATAATGAGTGAACTCAAACAAGTCACTCAATGTCATTTTGATATAGCTTGAAACAAGCTAGAAAGAATGTTCTGACAATTGATGAGATAAGGAGTGAACGCAAGTCACTCAATATCTATTGGATATAGCTGAAGACAAGCTATGACAGATGTATTATTGGCTAAAGTGAGCTAATGAAATTGGTGTGATGTTTTGGTCTATGTTGTTGGATTGTTTGGATGTTTTCGCTTGGTATTGAATTGGTCGAGAACTGATTTTTTTTTGTGGAACACAACTAGGGTCTAAACTTTTACAATGAACACATTGATATCAACCAAGTTTTATGATAAAATAATGCTAAACTATTGTGTTTTCAAACAGCAAGCAGTCATGTGGATTCAATTGTTTTGGCTTATGAGGTAACTTCTTCAGGAATGATCATTGTTTCATGCAATCATACAAGTATGCTGTGAAATGGTGGATGCAGGTTCTTATTACTCCAAGAAGATGCGTCCTCCGATATACCCTAGTCCTGATATACCTAATTCTGTACGGGGACAGAATTGGTACGGGGAACCCTTAGAGCACTGGAGGAGACTCACCAATTCTTACTTGCCTGTTTCGGAGTGAATCACCACGTCCAGAACAGGTTTTGTGAAAAGGTGGAAGGTGATGGAGGGATGAATGTGTATGGTGTCCTTATAACTCCCCGAAGATTTACAGGGACGATGCCCAGGCTTCGTTGTTACAGCTATTTAGGCGTGACTCGCATGCGCTGCACGACAGCATTACCTGTAAGTGAAGAGCAGCGGCGAGGTAAATACCGAACGCTGTGATGAGACTAGGTCTCAAAGTGCAATGCAGATGCAAATGCTGTTGGTGCGTGGTAGTCAAGTCCACGTCACCGGTGTAGCTTTGGTGGTGATGAAATCCACCTTGTCTACGTGCAAAAACAATATGATAAAGTGATTAAACGCAGGGTTCTTTCAACTTGAAATAAATTACTAGCAGAAAATAATTGCGTACCTGAGCGTACTTTTTTTAGTGTCAGCAATTGTCTTTAAATGGTGGTATTTTTGTGGGATTTTCGTTGTTTTTGTTTTTGTTTTTGTTTTTGACAATATTCCAGCAACGCGGTTCTACAGAAAACAAATTAGTAGTTATCCTGCAAATGAAATGTTAGAAAAGTGATCGTGGTTGTTTTTGATTTGCCAGATCGCTCAAAGGCGCAGGAAAAGAGCATACACAACCAACGACCAAACAAATATTAAGAATATGACAAAGGAAAATAATTATTAAAATGACAGTTGAAAAACAAAGCTAGAGGATCCTGCAATGTTAGAACAAGAAACTAAAAAAAATTGTGACCGTTTCTGATTTTCCAGATCGCTCGAAGGCGCAAGAAAAGAGCATACGCGGATACAATTGGAAATAGATTTTTTTTTTTTTTAAATATTAATAATTATTGCAATTAATCATGATTGCGAAATAGCGATAATGATTATGTTCACAAAAAAGAAAAATGATGAAAGAAGAGGGTGAAAACGTTACCGAGAAGTGTTTTCGTGGAAAATTTAAATGCAAGGCAAAAAATTAAAAATAAAAATTATTTTCTAAAGCTTGAGTGGCCTCACATTTCTGATTTCCAAGATCACTTTTGAAGTGCGAGGAAAGAGCATACGTGTGAGGATGTTTCGTGAAATAAAAATTTAAAAAATAAAAATAAATAAAACTATAATTTTGTTGTTTTTTTGTTAAAAAGACAGGTGTTAGAAGAAATGAAACCAAAATTTTTTTGTAAGTCTAAATCTAAAAATTATTTTTTCATTGCATAGATCTTTTCAATACCTTTCTGTTAAAAAAAATGAAGTCATTCGAAGTTCGGGAGCAAAAGTTATTGGCTTCCGGAAGATGGGCTATGAGAACGCTCTGAATGAAAATTTTAAACGTGAGAAAAACGTCCCGGGAGCTGTTTTTTTTATTTTCTGACTTCTATACTTCACCTGAGAAGCTAAAATTTTGACAGCAAGGTTAAAAAATAACAATAATCAGAAGGAAAGAGTTAGATCATAAAATGATTGACTAAAATAAAAGAAAGAAAAAAATAAATAAATGATTAACTTCCTACAAAGCAGTTATTTTAGCAAAAGTAAATAAATAAATGCATTTTCCAGATTGGTTGTCCCATGACAGTAAGATGATAAACTAATGGCTAGTTCATGTGTTTCTATAGATTATGAGTGAATAACAAAATCAGAACTAGGAACTAAACACCAAGCACCGAGGAGATCAAAGACAGGATGAGCTTCATAGTTTCATTGTTGTTATAACCTGCAGATACACCACAAGACACCACACAACAAAAACACTACCCAAAGCGTGAAGGTTAACCAAAGAAAGCCATAAGGAATAGAAAAGGAAATAATAATAAACAATAATAAACAAAGAACAAATAAAACCACTAATTGGGAAATTAATGGTAATAGATCGAAAGTAACCGGGCATGCCAGAATGTAAGCTATGAAAAATACACTACTAACAAGGAAGTAAAATACCAATAATCATACCTCCTCCTTCGCGTTCCGTAGCAAACCTCAGAATGGGCTAGGAAACTTGGATTGAGCCCTGATTTTGTGATATGTAGGTGCTTTTCTTCAAGACGGAGCAAGACCTTCCTGCAACAACGATCCTCTTACTTTGCACTAGATGGGAAAAAGGATTATGAGGCTATTTGGGCATTAGGACGAGGCAAAATGATGTTCTTTGCTCAAAGGATGCAAGAACTTAGATATGGCATGAAAGCTTATTCTCCGTGTGTTTAGAGGGGAGGGGTAAGGTTGTATTTATAGCCTGAGGGAGTGATTAGCTTAAATTAATTTAAGTAATCATGGTTTGAAAATGTGGGCAAGATTAAGTGGGTGGTTTGAAAATGTGGGCAAGATTAGGTGGATGGTTTGAAAATGTGGGCAAGATTAGGTGGATGGTTTGAAAATGTGGGCAATATTAGGTGAGTGGGGGCCATGAAGAATGGGTGAGGATTTGAATTATATTTTTAATTCATAAGTGGAGGATTTTAGGTGAGTGGGGACCACGAATGGTGGGTGAGGATTTGAATTTGAATTTTTAATTCAATAGTAGAAAAACATGGAGAATAATGACATGTTGTGAGGATTAGATTATTTTTAGATTTGGAAATGGATAATTAATCAAATTATATTTGATTAATTCGAAGTGTATTTTTGTGGGAAATGAGGAAGGGAAATTAATTGATTTAGGATAGATGTGAAATTGGGGTGTCTACAACTATCCTAGGCCTATTCGAATTCCTGAGTTCGGTTTTCTGCCCTTTCTATCTTGTATGAAATAGTGTGAACTCACTCTTCAGAAGTGAAAACTTCCTTATGGATTGATTAGTTTAACTTGTTACTAGTTGGCTATGAAAGTTCACGGGAATAGTTGTATGTTTAGGAAAATTTGGGACTGTCATATGTGGTACTGGAAAAACCAAATCATCTACATTTGACCTTTCTTGATTTTGGCTAAGTTGTATAGATCTATGGTCGTGTCGATTCGAGAAGTGTGCAGTTGAGTTTGTCCTGTAGAAAGGAAAATGTAATCATTTCTAATCTGGCTATTTTGAATGGATGAGTCATGCATTACTAAGATATTGTTTTCAAATGGACTCTTTTCTGTGAACTCAATAATATTATGAATCTTCCTTGGATAGACATGCGTAAGAGATAATCCTTGTGTAAGTTTTACTTGAATTTTGGAATGTATGGTTTCAAATCTCTGAATGATATCTTCTATAATGTAGAATATACTTAAGGCTTGCAAGTAGGATGATGACTGTTTTGATTCTCTCTCTTCTCATATTGGTTTGGGATTCTTGTATCAGATGTTGTCTCTTAAATGGTGAATCCTTTTATTGGTTTCCTTGATTGATGCAATTATTTAGGCAATCATTTATGTACTTTCTAAACCTATTTTCTATCTTTTAGATGAATGGTGAATCATGGATAGTCTGTATTGATTATTCTTCTTATTTATTTAAGTTGTAGGATGAATCATCTTAAATATGTACTATGCTGAAACGAATTTGTCTGTACATGATTCTAGAAACTTGGAAAAAATGACAATAAGGTTTTTGGTTCTGAAAGTAACTCTTTTCATTTAATAGTAAAGTTGAATTCTTTATTTCAATTCAGAGACAATTATGAAATAATTAGATGAAAAGATTTGTTGTTTTTTTTAAATAACTAACTGATTGGGTCAATTCATAGATGATATAATGCAATAGTTGCTGATTATATTATGCTCTTTTCTTAAAAGTGAATTCAGACTTATTATTTGTACTTATTTTATGGTTGTTATTACTTATGCTTATTGGTATGACATATTAATTTTTTTATTAAAGAAGGGTTGTTTTAATGGAACATTTAGTGGAATTCACTTCATTTTAATGCTTAGTGCTTATCATGCTCACTTCAATGAAATGACCCGTGCTAGAAATTTTTGTAGATGGACTTCGTAAGTGATAAAAGAAGGAAAAAAATTTTATGATGTATTGGCTGATTTAAATTCTAATTCATTTGTAAAGAATTTTGATTCATTATTGAGTTGTATTGAAAATAAAAGTTATGTTATTTTATGATCTTAATGTTGATCGAAATGCAATATGTCTGAAATGCATAGTCTTGTAAAGTGTATATTTTATCATGATGAATTGCAAGGCTTGGAGACTGACTCCAAATTGTGGTGTAAATTCTCTTGTACTTAGTATGAAGGAAATAGTAATTCTATCTTGTCGATATTCTTTATATCTATTTGTATACCTATTATGGTCATCATTTAATAAGTTGGATTAAGGGAATAGTTCAAACTCCCTTACTAAAGTGTAACTTGCTAGGTTGCAAACGATGTCATTCTCTATCTAAACAATTATAGTATAATAATGAAATATGTATTGGAAATACAAATAAACTATATGAGTGGTGAATGATAAAAAGGTTATGTTAACCCTAACATCTAATCATGTAGAGGAAGACTCTTCCTCTCTCAAAAGAAGGAAAATTAAAAGAAATGGTGGTTATGATCTTTAATCCTTGTACTTCGTTTTATATAAAGTAAAAACTAGCTGAACCTAGGTGGATGATACACCTTCTTTGCAAAAATAATTTACATTAAAATTAACTGTTTGATGTTTGTTGCCCCATTTTGGGGATAACTGCTTGTTATGCCGAGTTAATGAACATAAATGCAAACATGAGTTAATGAAGTTCTTAATATTAAACGAGATTAAATATGGATAAAGAACTTAATGAATGTTGGAATCAGGGTTAGGCATGGTTGCTACAATCTGAATCTTAATCCATATTTAATTATGAATTAATGACCACCAAGGGGTGTGTACATTGTGATGAAGTAGTTCTAATGGATGTTGGCACACACCAACTGCATGACTGTACCTTCGAGAAGACTAAGGGATTCTCGAGGATACTGTGTTGCAGTTGACATGTGGCAACACCCTTATGTAATTATTCATCTAGATCTACACACATCTAGACTTTAATTTATTTTCTCTCTAGTTCAAGTTAGTAGCATGATTAGAATAGGAAGTAGCTTTCTATTACTTAGGGTACCTAGGCACATTCAGATGAATTAGGTCAGTCGAGTATGCCCATATACCCTAAGTCATCGTGAGCATCACCCTATATCAAATTATGTCACTAACCTAGGTTAGGGTCAAACCTTGAGCAGGTGGACTGACAGAAGTCAGTATAGACCATTCTAGATAATAGTAGAGTGAGGTGAAGGACATATTCTGAATTGATGAGTATGCCATCTAGGAATAGGAACATGAACATTATGTTGAAAATATGTGGCCAAAGTATCATAAGCTACTAGTTACGTTGTCCTATGTCACCTAGTTTAAAGAAATGTGATGTCAGATGAATATTGGTAACAAATATTCAGATAGGTTCATTGAAAAAATCACTCAGTACTCGGAATAGGGTAGGAAAACCAAGTATATGTAGTATACATAAAGTATTCTATACTTTAAGACAAACATGAGAGATCAGTTAGTAACCGAGTCATGAAATGAGAGATCGGTAATCTACTGAGTCATTACAACTGGATATAGTTATCTGTTATGAGATTGATTGGCATGGAATGTGTGTTCTAAATGATGTTTTATTTAGAATAGAAAACATTGTGGTAAAAAAAATTCCCTTGTTTCTAAAGTCTTAAAATAGGAATGTTACATTTGGGTTATTTGTCTGATTTGGTTTTAGGTTTAATCTCATATAACGTAGAGGATGTAGGTGTGGGATCTATAATGGTATGTATTAAAGGCATGGGAATAGTTTTAGTAATATTTCCAGAAGATGTAGGTGCAATAGCTTTGAGCTCACTGGATTATGGTGTTTATTTTGCAAGTTATTTATTCGGTAAGTGATGAGGATGAAGAAAGGGTTTTAGTGATCTTATCAATAGGAGAAGACTCAGTATTCATAGTTTTAGGATCATTGGTTATTGTCGTTGGTTCCACAGGTTTTTATTTGGTAAGTGATAAGGATGTAGGAAGGATAGGCTCTATTTTAGTTATTTTATTGATGGTTTGCACATCATTCATTTTTTATTGATCAAAGGAAGAAGGGTGATTCAGAAAAGGTTTCTTAATTATGTCAAGTTTTTGATTTTGGGGGTGCATTTGGATTGTCTAAGTGGAGCTTACCCTTCTTGATCAAATCTTAAAGTACATTGCAGAATGTACGATACCTTTCGATGCCATGGCCATTGACCCTATGATATTTACGATATTCATTATCTTGATACCAAATAGGTTTAGATATAGATATGTTGATGGGTGGGATAGGAGGGAGAGATATCATGTTGGATGCATATCAAAAACTACGTTATAAGTCTCTCTTATATGTGTGTAGTTATATTGTTAACTGGGACGCTCAACAACGGGTTTCTTCTTAGAAGCAGGCTTAAATATGATAACTTTGGTAGATGGATTTAACTTTTAGGGGTTGGATGTTGACTTGGATGGGAACTCAATTTTTGGTTTCTTGGAATGAAGCTTAACCCATCCATCTTCTAGAGCTCGTAGTTCTAATTTACTAGCCATGGTGAAAGCCTTATCAAAAGTTTGAAATGATTAGATTTGTAATTTTGATGAGATGTGTTTGGCATATACATGGAAGAAGACCTCAATTAACTCTATTTTTTGTAATGTAAAGGATAGTTGATTAGTGATAACCCCTCCAACGGGTGAAAAAATCAGCAATAGATTTGTCTTTGAATTGTCCAATGGCATATAAGTAATGATTTTACAGGATATGTTAATGGAAAATGCTTTAAGAAAAGATGGGTGAGTTGTGTAAAGGATAATAGGGAATATTGTAGAATATTTTTGTAATAATCTAAATTAGGGCCAGTGAGGGACATGGAAAAGGTCCTCAGCATCAGGTCTTTATCATGAGCTATTAGATAGCATGCATGATAGAAGGCACAAATATGTTGTTGGGGATATTATTTAGTGTAAAACTTGATAAATTTAGGAAATTCCAAGTGAGATGGATATGGTTTGTATTGTACTGAAGGATGAATGGGCTCATTGCAAATTTTAATATAAGATAACACATTCTTGGATGAGGATGAAGCAACTTTGAGAATGGATATGTGGTTTAAAAGGGCTTAAAGAGGATCAAGTTGAGTTTATTGTTGTGAGGATGAGCCAGGTTGAAATAAAGACTGGCTTCGTTATGAGTATGTTTGATACTATTGAAAAATGCCTTGCTAGTAAGGAATTTTGTTGGGGAACATTCTACCGAGGAAATTTTTGTTGATGTTGTGCGATGTGGTATTGTGGAATGTTTTGTTAAGGTTCGTATTGTTGAGGTGTGTTGTATTGAGGTATGTTTTACCATGGTATATTTTATTGATAAGTAACATTTTGTTGAGGGATACTTTGATGATAAGGGATACTCTATTGTGGGATGTTTTGATGAGATAGAGAACCTTTTTAGGAGGCTATAAGGTGTGAGGTTTATATGTACTGGTACTATAATGGCATTGATGTACGAGTGAGTGGTTCGTAATACATGAGTGACTGTTGAAAGGAAAATTATAGGAAGTAGAGAACGATTCCTATCGTAGGATACTTTATTACGGGATACTGTATTGAGGGATGTTTTCTATGGGTATTGATTATGGCATGGATATCAATGGTTTTGAAGGTTGTGGTATGTATTGTGAAATAGGGTGAGTAATAGCAATGACACTGGTATTAATCAATGGTGTAGTTACAGGGATGGACATGCTGACATTTTGAACTAGACTAGTAACCTATTGGGAGGATACAACAATTAAAAAGGACAAATAAGTAAGTGAAGGTGTCTGTACCTGTGAGGAGGCCGCAGGAGTGGACAAGGAACTAGCAGTATTACTTAGGGGAGCTGTATAACCTATAAAAGGGATTAGTGAGGATGTAGACTATTGGGAAAATGTGTTTTGTGATGAAATCATATGGAGGTCATAAATGGGTGCTGAAGAGACCTCAAATGATTCAGATTGACTGGTAGATAATTGTTCATTCAATGTTTCAAAGGGATTAGTAGGGTTGGTAGATATATTGGGTTGACTCTTCTTTGGTCTTTTAGGTTGATTTGAAGTTTATGGTTATAACTGTTGGACAACTGGGCCTTGATTTTGTTCAATGAGTTGTGCAATGGAAGATGAAGGATTATAAGTGTGTTGGGGTGTAAATGGTTGCATTTGAATGTTTCTGGCTACTAGATATGCATTGAGGGAAATAGAATTTGAGTCTAGCAAATGTCTTTAAAGACAGGGTCTCCCTGATTGTAGAAAGGCAGTTCATATGTTTCTTGTTGAGGACTATAAGAAAGGAAGTGTTCTATTTCTTGTGGTCCATATGTATGAAGGATCTCACCATGATATTGATGTGGGGAATGAAAGACTTGTTGTCCCATTTTGTTATTATAGTTGACTCCTGATTCACTCCAAGTCTGTTGTGTGTCAAAAAATGGATTAGACGTAAATTGTTGATAATATGGAATTTTTTGTTATGTTGGGGTTGAGATTAATGTAGTGTAAAATGGGACATGTTGTTGAGATGTAGACGATAGACTAGACATGTTTTCAAGATTTTGGTTATGAATTTGTTGTCTAGTAATTACCATGATAACCAAACACACAAACACCTAGAAAATGAAAAATAACTAATGTGTCGATTTACAAACAACAAACAAATGCAAGAAAAATGTGTTTTTTAATATTTATTTTGATTAATTATGAAAAAAATGGAATGTGTAAGATGGTTAACAAAGTTCCTAGGAAATTGTAATCCAAGGTTCGTTTCAGGTGTGTTTAAGGGTGGAGTCCTTGATATACTCGAAGGTATGTGATGCCCAACTCTGTATTGCTCCTGATACAGGCGTGTATATTGGGGCCTACCCCCTCACTTCATGGTCACATTTCAATAAGGGATTCGGGTGTTGAGCCAAAATATACCGAGATATAGGACAATATACTTGGCTAGAACACCGAGTTGGATTCCCTGTTGGGTGATGAAATCCTAGTCAGTTTCACCTGGTTGAGAGTTGTTTGAATGCATTTTTTATTTTGAAGTGATTTGGTTGTGTGTAAGGGAAAGATAAGTGAATGCAACCAGTTAATTTTCCCTATTTAAAGCTATATGATCAAAAAGTATGAAATGGTTTGTTTTAAGACCTTAAACAAAATTATGATTTTTGATGAGAACAAACAACCAAAAATGCAAAACAGAAAGCAAAAGGAAGGTTTTTATGACTTACCATCATAAGATTACTGCTTTTTATTTTTTACATTTTTACTAGTTCTTCTCAAAGTGAACAAATTTAAGAGATAATTTTTTAGAATCAGGAACTTGTAACCATGTTAGAAGAAATAGAAAATAGAAAGCAAGAAGATGAAGAAAAATATTTCATCATTCTCCTCCAAAATGACCAAACAACCACATTCTACACAGGTGATTGATTTAACCCTAATTTAATCACCCACAACCCCTTTCACACATCATATTGGCCCTCATTCACACACACAAGGATTTAATTAAAATCAATTAATTAAATTGGCCCCTTTACCCACTCACCAGGCCACCTCACCTTACCATGGGACCAACCACCTCACCATTCCATTACCCCACTTGCCCCTCCACATCACCCTTCCACTACCCCACTTGCCCCTCCACCTCACCATTCCACTTCCTCACCTTGCCCATACCTAGCCCATACCCTTCTAGAATCCCTAATAGTGGCCACCCCACTCATAGGACCCCTCTTTGTCCTATTCCCCATTCTAAGGGTGGAGGATGCATGTGCTCCGCCACTCAAAATCAAGTGGGGAAGGCATATTCCCCACTTTTGAAAAAACAAACCCCCCCGACATAACCGGTGTCAGTCACAGTCTGACCGATGTCGGTGAGGTGGGACTGGTGCCGGTAAACTGTAAATGCTCACTTCAATATCTTTCCAAGGGGTTGGTTGGCATTTGGTTTGGATAACTGGCATTTTTTTGTTGGCATTTCTATTGTCATTCGTTGGAAATTGTTGGAACACTGGAACATGGTGGAGCCAACAGAACTCCAAGCTGAGAAACCAGAGGTGGAAACATTCACAAGAACATTTGTGAGATCAATCACTGAAGGGACCTGAAGCCAAGGAGGAGCTCAAGGAAGGAGCTCTCCAACCACCTCCCAGCCTTCACCAACACTCATCACTTCTCTTCATTAGCTTGCTCAGTGTTCTACATATGTTAGACTCTAGGTAAGTAGATCACTTCACCCCTCACTGGTGTCTTTGTGCTTGTTTCTTAATTTTTCTCTCCTAAGAGCCAACCTCTCCCCTACTCCTTAAATCATCACCTATCCTCCCAAAACCCTACCTACTCAACCCACATCCCTCTACAAGACCTTTTCATCCCATTTCACTCCTAGCTAACTCTTTTTCCAAACATAGAGAGCACCCAACCTCCATTTTCAAACTCTAGCCAGATCACAGTGACCGTCACCTGGTCCCCTTATAACCATGGTTGGTTAAACCCTGACCGCCATCGGTTACCCTACTATCTCTCAGCTCCCCACAACTTTACGCTAATACACCCAAAACCTTCCCAAAACCCCAAAACCTATCCTAAACCTACCCCTCATCTGCACCTCACCAACACCCTTCCAACTCTCTATTCTGAGACAGAGTAGAACCCAAACACCATCCATCTAACCCATGTCACTTCCACAGTGACTGATACCAGTCACCATTAACCGACATCGGTCTCACCTAAACTGGCATCGGTCAGACAGACCGACATCGGTCTCTATGTCTGCTAACACAGTGCAGACCAACAACCTACCTACTTGCCCAAACAACCCAAAATACCTTACCCAGCCCCACCAAGACCTTGTCTGTGACCTACAGACCACTTGAACTACCCGTGACCTGACCCGAAGACCTTTTACCTGCATAGTTTTAGTATTTAATTGGATCAACGCTGATAGTAATCTGAGGCACCCAAATCAGAACACTAGCACTAGATTCCTTTATTTACATGTTTTAGTTATTTAATATTAATTTATAAAATAGTGGATTGACAACCTTCTAGGAAGTATCACACTTCCTGGATCTAGCATACGCTAGGTAGTCCACTACCATATACTGTTTAACTCTCTCTTGTGGTCTTGTTTTCTATTACAGGGTAGTCCTTCCCAGCCAAAAAGGAGTTCACACGATCGACCGAGATCAGAAGTCTACACGCGCACATTCTACCTTCTACCCATCACCAAATAATAGGTATTCCTCCTACACCCATCACCCTTATCTGTTTCAGTCTCCGATTGTACGCAAAAAGGATTAAAACATTTTGGCACGCCCGGTGGGACCCATCCAGGGTTCCTTGCATTTTATTCATTCCTAGGTGAAATTTGTATGTTTATTTCCCTTCTAAAAGGCTTCTACATTAATCTCCTTCTCTAGAATCTTCCTCTCTTTCTATTGTCTCAAAGAAATCATGTTTTGGTGCTATAAAAAGAACACTTCTTTTCTTTCATTAGTACTGCATTAGTGAAAGAGCATCTCTTCTCCTATTCATCATTTGCGACATCGAACATCACACTTTGATTTGGGTTTAAAACACTTGCATTGCATTTCTTGTATGTTTTATTTAGCTCACATTAAAATGAGGGCAACCTATATGCTGGAAGTCATGCCCAGCTGATGGTTGATGTAAAAGAATCATAGAAAGCACCTTCTCTCTCTCTCTACCAGACTACACAAAAATTGAAAATACACATCTTCTTAAACAACATCTTACCGGGAAGAAGCTGTCAATGATCACACAATCAATGGATTGATAGTGGGCACCTAGCTGGTTACTTCTGTCTAGTCATTACCTCAGAGGATGGCCCGCCCCCACCATAACATAACCTGAAACCTCTCCTTTTAGATCTCCTTCTTCGTAGGAAGCCTTCCTCACCAAAAACTCTACTCTAAAGTTCATGAGTCAGTCCTTCTAAATAGCATAAGCTCAACACATTAAAATCACTTGTTGGATAACGTATTTTTAGCGTTTGATTGATGTGCATTTTGAGGTGTGAGGATATGTTTCTTCATTTTTCTTTCTTTCACCTTTCACACTCCCCAATCATAGTTGGAGTATTCTGACTTCCTCTGAGAGTGACAAGGCTTCATTGTATCATCCCTGGACCTCTGGGTTGATTATTCATCTGATTCAAATTCACAATAATCCATTTTTCTACATTTTTTCAATGTTCATAGTAGTGACCATCCACCGGTTTACTCCTCACCATCATTGGTTATACCCAACCGGCATCGGTTTCTATTCTTTTGGGTTAACTTATCCAAGACCCCTATTTCAATTTCTTTGCTATCAGAGTTCATGTGAGTCTCTGTACCCTTTGTGTCCTTCTAAAAAGCCATCATATAACTTGTCCATCTAATCATCACCACTCTTTTGCCTTAGTTTGGTAAAAATTGTTCTTGCCTCACAGTAACCGACAGCGGTTACCCCTTAACCGGCATTGGTCATCCTTAACCAGTGTCAATTAGCCTGTACTCATTCCTAACTAGTACATTGACCCAATCCACATATAAATACATACATTCTTCTCATTTCTACTACTTTCCGTGTCATCTGCAGGATACAACTTCACCTGATATATATCCACTCACATGGTGTTGACTTGCAACTAATCCAACGCTCTTGTGTTTCATGCTAGCCTTCAACCTCTTCCACCTAGTCTGTCACCTCCTTCTGTGTCATCACCTTTGGACCCCAATCTACCTGTTGTTGTTAGTATGGGTGACGCAGACTTCGTGAGGTTTCTTGACTAGAATCCTACCACCTTGCAACACTATCTAGCCCATTCATCCACTCGTGACTCCTCGGGCCAACTTATATATGGTATGCCTGTATCCATCTCTCCTACTCTTGCACCTACTTCTATGTCAGCTACTTCTAGCTTGGCTCTCCCCGCTTCTACCTTACCACCGGTGGTGTCACAACTAGACCCTACCACGATGATATCGACCCCCTATATGACATTTACCACACCCTTGACATCGTCACCCCCTATGGCATCTACCATGCTTACCTCCATGGCCATCAGTCCAAGTGGGCCCATGTCTTCCACTACCAACATACCCATTTCATCTCAAACACCGCTGGTATTGGCAAACTACACCCCCTTCAGAATCTAGTTCTCTCTATTCCCCAATCACTTCCTCCTATTGCTACTAGGGTGGTCACCCCTACCCCTCCTGTATACACCCACTTTCAACCCCCACCAATGGCCTCTACTTCCTATTCAACCTATTACTCTTCCTCATCCATCTCCTCACATATTCCTCCACAATTTTCATACACACTGTGATGCCTTCTATGTCATACTCTTCCTACCTTCCTCCCCATCCTTTGGGAAGTCAACCTCCATCACAACCTACTCAGGATCTCATCAAGATGATGATGGACAAGATGCAAACATTAGAAGCATCTCTTTCCAGCTCGCGTACATCTCTGACCTACAAGGAGATTTGTAACGAACCTATTCACTTCTCCATTCCAATCTGTCCATACCCCCCACACTGGGAAATGCCAAAATTCAACTGATTCAACAGCAAAGAAGACCCACAACAACATTTGAGGTCTTTTAGGCACATGTGCTATCTCATCACTCACGATGATGCTTTTCTCTTGTGAACATTTCCCTATGTCCCTTAGTGGACCCACCCTGGATTGGTATAGTGCGCTACCTAAGCACTCCATTTTCTCCTTCAACCAGGTGGCCCAAGCCTTTTTGGACTATTTCCCCATCAATGTGGTCAAGAAGGTCACCATGACTGACTTGTACACTACTACGTGTCAATATGAGGATGAGTCGATCATAGACTTTGTTGCTCACTTGGCGTGGCCTGATCAATCAACTGAAATTCCCCTTACCACAGACCAAACTGATAGAGTTGTTTACATGGGCTTGTGCTAGACACATCTCATCTACCTTACAAATCCAAAATTTTGTATATTTGACGAGGCATTCACCATGACCAAGAAGCTCAAAATCTGAGCCATCGAGGAGAAAAGGATTCAATTGCGCAACAAGGGTGCTCCTTTTAAACCACACGAGCCCATTTCCACTTCTAAGACACCACCAACCATTCCTCTCAATCCTTCTAGAGCCAAAGGATCCACCCATGTGGTGGTCCTAAAGGCTGGTCCATCTCACCCATCTAACCTGCCAAAACCTCTGCCTAACCTCTCTCATGTATAAACATTCTTATTCAAACACGAACAACGTAAATACACCCCCATTGCTGAACCATACCTTGTTGTTCTGGAAAAACTCCTGAACGTAGGGGCTATCACCCTTCGGCTATCAAACCACATGCTGGTTTTGATCTTTCTTGTCCAATGCCCTCATGGTATAAGGAGAATGATTTATGTGATTACCATCGTATGTGAGGGCACAATACCAACAACTACATCACATTCAAAACCATTGTCCAAGAAATGTTAGATAGAGGAGATCTCGTTCTGGATAATCCCAATGCACCTGCAAACAAAAACCTCCATATCTTCCAAAATCCATTTCCTAATCATACACCCCCACCCAACACAATGATTCTTCCATCGATAGTGGTCATACCCAGGAAGTTCATGCCATCTTTGATACCTTACCTATTCCACTTGCACCATACCCCCCAACAGCACCTACAGAAGAACTTCTCGAACAACCTCCTTTACCCTCACCAACATCTTCACCCTCTTCCTCACTACCTGTAGAAGATAACTTGGTGCAAACTGAGTCATCTTCCTTAGACACTATAATCTACCATACTTGACCATGTCATCAACCCCCCTATCCAGATACTTGATGAATCACCATCGACACTTGCTTCCATACTCACTGAGGAGTCAGTGATACCTCCCCCTTCCTCCAAGGAAGACCCTACTTCATCTACCTTACCCACACCTCAACACAAAGAAGATCCCATTCTAATTGTAATTGATCTGCTACCATCTGCTAGAACACTAAATGATGTCTTCTTATCTCTTCTTCCCATAGAGTCAGATGTAGAGGGCTTCCCTGTTTCACGGATAACAATTCCGTTCACAGGGATCACCACCAAATCAACCCTCATCCCTTTCACCTCTTCATCACCCCATTCGATGGAACACCTAGAGTATGTTGACCATTTGCTACTTTGGGAACGTCTTCAAATCCCTATCTCAACACAGATGCAAATGTCGCCTACCAACTCACCCACTATTTACCCTAGAATTATGGAAACATCTATACCTACCCTACCCATAGAGGTGAAAACAACACCTCCCATATCACCTTCAACCATACATATACCTTCATCATCTGCATCCTTTACATCCTCACTTCCCAACCCTTCACCAATCTCAACAATCTCTCGTATCTTGGGGGTACGACCAACACCAAGCCTTACCCATCCGTCAATCAAGATTGATTTGACTACCCCCTCTCACCCCCTCACCAAAATTACACCCCTACCTAAACTGAAGCACCAACCACCCCGAACGCCGATACTAGCATCACCCACTACCTCCTTGTCCCCTTCACCACTACCATCCCTCTTGGGCCCTCATCCATCGACCTTAATGACAAAATCAAATACACACAGTGTAACCAAAATTCGACAACCTCCCCAATTACCACAACCTCCCCTTCTACCCAATCCTACAAAATTACCCTTACCTACTCGTCAACACCGACTGCCGCTATTATCTCCCACCCCTACCTCCACAGTGTCACCACTCTCATCTTGGGTAACCCATCCTCTCCTACCTTCGGCATGACCCTCTTCATCACACCCTACTTCCACATTGCTAACCACCCCACCTCCTAAAGTGATAGCTAAACCCAAAACTGGGTTACCCACTGCACCCTTACCTAACAAGGTGCAACCCAAACCTCAACCCAAGCCTAAACACACCCAAACTACCCAGACAACACCCCTACCATGACCAGCGGCACCCACTCCTAAATCAACACCGAGCTCTTCACCCAAACCCATACCCATTTCACAATGCGACCCGATGGCAGGATCTTATGCTAATATCTTGGCCAACCTACTGACCTCCTCCCACATCACCTTACCACCAATTCGACCTTATGACCCACTCAAACCAAAACCAAAATGGTTTGATGATTCCCAGATCTGTGCTTACCATCGTGCACCAGGGCACAATGTGGAAGATTTCCAAGCCCTAAAAGCACTCCTCCTACAGATCTTCACCGAGGATGATCTTTTAGACAAAGATCTCGCTCCTCCTACAACCGTAATCACCCCTTCTCTATGCCCATTACCTGGTTCAACCATCATCACCCCAAGCATAATACCCCTCTTACCCACCACCAATATTTGAAATCAACATGGTTTGAATTGCCACTCGAGCTCAACGTGATAAGGGAAAAGCCAGGGAAGATGAACCTGCTACCTCAAACATACCTCACATTACACCCACACCCGTACCAAGAATCACTATCTGAGGGCCTGCCTTCCCCATCTCCAATGGGAGATCCCATTGCACCATGATCAAACAACTCCACCAATCTCCTCTCAAAATGTCCTTATATGACCTCATACAGACCTCTGAATCTCATCACCAAGCTCTTATCGAGGTCCTACAATCCATCGAGGTCCCACCTAATGACCCCACACCAGTCACATCTATCATCACACCTCATCACATGGCCTCCCTTATTTCTTCACCTCCCACCTCGGTGCTGTTGCCTCATCTCAGGTAGCTACCCTCACTTTCTCTGATGACGAGATTACACCTCACCAGACAGATGACCCTGACCCGCCTTATTCATTTCTGCCTATGTCGACAATATACATGTCTGACGTATTATGATCGATGGGGGAGCTAGTATTAATATCATCTCCTCTCATGCATTTAACCAAATGTGCATTCCAACCAATTACATGCATAACAATCCAATTATGTTGTGTTCTTTCAATGACGCCATGACCACTACCCTGGGGATGGTTATCTTGCACATTCCTGTTGGTCCTCATAGCATCCCTGAACTCTTCTACGTCCTAGAAGGGGAGTTCCAATATAACATGTTACTTGGCTGACCCTGGATCCGTGCCATGGGATGTGTCCCATCCACCTTACATCGTTGTCTCAAATTTGAACATGAGGGACATAACTACACCATTCAAGCTGACCCTTCACCATTTAAAACATGTAACATGTTGTACCGACCCAATGATGTTCTCATACCTATCACCACACCCGCCTCCACTATCACTTCTCCTTCGACCCCTACCTCACCTGTTATCACTGCCACAACAACTCTCCAGAGAACCATCCACTGCTCCTAAACCCGCACCTTCCTCATCTCAAACCCTTTTGGAGACATCCATCCATGCCACCCACATTCCAGATACTAATCCACTCGAAGGTGTTTTTCAATGCCTAACATTGGGGGAGTACCGTCTCTACAACATCAATACCTTCCTTACCCCACAAGAGTATGGAAACCTTCACCAACACCCCCACTATGACCACCGCATTGGAAAAGTTCTCACCTATGGACCCTCACACCTTCGTACCAATTTGACCTATGGAGGCATCGACACTCCTACCCACATGCCTGAACCACCAACACCAACCTTACCATTTACCGCCACCCTTTCCTCATTGACCAACCAACGCTTTGCGCATACCTTCCTTCATCGATATGCTTGGAAGGGTTTTGGCTTTGGTCTTTATGAACAAGGTTTGTCACACTGTCATCCGTTACACCACCCACAAACACAAAGACCATAGTGGGGTGGGATTTGTTGAGCCCACTCTTAAACAATCCCATGTCGACCTCATCACAGAGGTGCCCCAGCCTCACAGCCCTTCACCTAGTTCACCAACATCACCCGTGGAGCCTATAGATCCAGAATCTATTCCTCCTACCTTTTATCCATAAACACCATTTCCTTGGGACCTCTCACCTATCAGCGAGATGGTGAGATTCCTACTTCTCTTCCCATCCTCTATCCTGATATGATCGATGATGATGCCCCTTCTATCAATGTTATCTAGTGTCACAACGATGACTCCATTCTCACCTATTTGGGTGCAGAAGACTCCTATCTCCACCGCACACTACCTTCTGAGACACAAAATATGTTGAATGAATCAACCATCGACATCAACATCCACACATCGGATGACCCCCACATTCTAAAGATAGGCCAATCTTTGGACTCCACTGAGCAGGAAGCCTACACTTCTTTCCTTCATGACCATAGCAATGCTTTTGCTTGGTCATATGCTGATATGCCTAGTATTGACCCCAACATCATGGTCCACAATATCATCACCTTACCTGATGCCAAACCCGTCAAACAGAAACTATGCAAAATTCACCCACGCATTTCCCTTCTCATCAAAGAAGAGCTCTAGCACCTCCTTTCTGTCTCCTTCATCTTACCTATCGACTACCCCAGTGGATCTCCAACATCGTTCCCATCACCAAAGCAATGGGGGGACTCTGCATATGCACCAACTTCCATGACCTTAACCTGGCTTGTCCTAAAGATGAATTTCCTCTACCCAGCATCGACCAATTGGTTGACCTCACCACCGGACATGAGATGTTATCTCTCATGGATGGGTTCTCGGGTTATAATCAAATATTACTCGCACCTGAGGATCAACACAAAACCACCTTCATTACCCCTTGGGGGACCTTCTGCTATCGCGTCATGCCCTTTGGACTCAAGAACGTAGGTGCCACCTACCAACGAGCCATGACCTATATCTTCCATGACATCATGCATCATATCTTGGAAGATTATGTCGATGACCTTTTGGGAAAATCCAAAAGTCACACTGAACACTTACCCATCCTTAAAATCATCTTCGACCACCTCATCCAATACTGTGTATGCCTTCAACCTAAGAAGTGTGTTTTCACCATCCTATCAGGTAAGCTCTTAGGCTTCATTGTTTCCTTGCGAGGCATTGAAGTTGACCCTGCCAAAATCAAGGCCATTCTCGAGATGCCTCCACCCACTAACCTACGCCAACTTCGTAGCTTGCAGGGAAAACTGCAATCTATCTGTCACTTCATTTCTCAATTGTCAGACCGCTGCAAACCTTTCACCACCTCCTTAAAAAGGATATCACCTTTCATTGGAATGTGGACTATCACAAAGCTTTTGAAGCCTTGAAAGCATACCTATTACAGCCACCCATGCTTACCCCACCTAAGGATGACCAACCATTCTACCTCTATATCTCTACCACCGACCATTCCTTGGGTGCCATGCTTGCTCACCGTGATGACCAACACAGGGAGCAAGTGGTTTATTACATAAGTCATACACTTGTGGATTACGAGACTAGATATACACACACAGAAAAGTTGTGCCTTGCTTTAGTCTTTGTGGCCACCAAACTTTGCCACTACCTACTCAACCACACTACCTTTGTCATAACCAACACCGACCCCTTGCATTACATGTATGCTAAACCATTCCAAAACCAATGCATTTCCCGATGGCTCATGCTACTCGCTGATCTAGATATCACCTTTCTTCACCAAAAATCAATCAAAGGCCAAGCTATCACTGACCAACTGGTCGATGCCCCACTCTCTGAACACCAACCCAACAACTTTGAATTCCCCGATGAATCCATCGCTACCCTTTCCCTCGATGAATCTACCGAGGAACCTCCCCACTATCAAATGACCTTATTCTTTGATGGATCTAAGTGTCAATGTGGGGGTGGAGCTAGAATCATCCTCATTCCACATGACAGTGAACCCATACCCCTTTCTTTCAAACTTGATTTTGAGTGTACCAACAACATCGCCGAATACGAAGCACTCGTATTAGGTCTCCAAACCACCCGAACCTTAGATGTTAAATCCATTAATATCTTTGGTGATTCTCAATTGGTAGTAAATCAGGTCAATGGACTATACCAATGTTGCAATGAGGAATTACAATGGTACAAACACCATGTAGACCTCTTGTTAACCACCTTCACCCACTATAACCTACAAACCATCCCCATGCTCTATGAACAAGTTCACGGATACCATGGCTTGTCTCACCTCACAAATACCCTCATCACCTACTGATTCACAAATATTTGTTGTTGTGTGAAGATTGCAATCACCTTCTTACCTCTCTCACACTGTCAACCTCATTGAGAAACCTACCATTGACCCATCAGACCTCTGGTACCAACAATACTCTGACTACCTCTCTCTTTCTATCCTTCCTCAGGATCTTACCCATAATGGTCGAAGAGCTTCCTCCAAAAGGTCTCCCAGTATGTCATCATGGGAGGTATCTTCTATAAGCGCGGCTTCGAATGGTATCCTTCTTCGATGCCTCACTAGCTCCGAAATACCCTATACCATCAAATAAATACACGAGGACATTTGTGGGGGTCACATCAGTGGCCTAGCTGTCACTAAACGTATCCTTCACCTTGGCTATTACTGGCCTACCCTCAACCGTGATTGTTGTGATTACGTCAAATGATGTGTGAAATGTCAACAACATTCAAACCTTCATCACACCCCAGGTCATGCCTTACAGGTCGCATGAGACCTCTGGCCCTTTTCTCAATGGGGTCTTGACCTCATCGGTGAGATTAACCCTCATTCTTCCCAACGCCACCAATGGATCATCACCGCTACTGAATACTACACCAAATGGGTAGAAGCCATTCCACTCATCTCTACAAAAGCTGAGAAAATTTGTGAGTTCATCAACCATCACATTATTTGTCGCTTCGGTGTTCCTCATCGCCTTATCACTGATAATGGAAAATAGTTCAAAAACAAAACCCTCCAGAAACTCTATGATGCCTTTGGTATCCAACTCAGTTTTTCTTCACCCTACTACCCTCAAACCAATGGCCAAGCTGAATCAACCAACAAAACCCTGAACAAAATCCTCATGAAAGTGGTTGATGATACTGGGAAGGATTGGCATACGCACATTCCTTTCACCCTATGGGCATACCTCACTAGTATTCACACATCGACTGCTGCTACACCTTTCTCGTTGGTCTACGGTACCAAGGTTGTCTTGCCTCTCAAAGTCCAGATCCCATCTCTCTACATTTCAATCAAAGATATGCTTACCAATGATGACTTTCACCAAGATCATTTGGCACAAATAGATTTGTTAAATGAATGTCATCTTCATGCTCTAGATCACCTCCAAATATACCAAAAATGCATTAAACACACTTATGAAAAATGCATCCACCCATAAACCTTTCAAGTTGGTGACCTCATCTTGAAGGAAAATCAACATGACATGAAAGTTGAGAAACATCTACGGGGTAAATTTTCTCCTAATTGGCTTGGACCCTATATCGTTACCCATACCTATGGATCAGGTGCTTATCGTTTATCTTCACTCGATGGTAAACCCAAACCTGAGCCCCTCAACATCTTGCATCTTCGACCATTCTATTGTTGAACGAAGTGCTTTATCACCCATTGACTATTACCGGCTCATCCCGTGAGCACCCACTCCTTTTGTCACCACCTCACATACCAACGATTAAACAAAGAATCATGTGACTTTCCATCACTTTTTCAACCTTGTCTTCAATATGAGTACCACGGCTCTACTCATGACATGATTCTCATGGATACTTTTCATCCCCTTATAGAATGGAATCCCATGGTCGTATACCACTCCATATATCCCTCACAAAATCCAACTCCACCTCCACCTCCACTCCACCTCTTGACCCACGTTGTTCGTATTCCTCTATAGCCTTGTCCATGGCTTAATTGGTAAAAACAAATTCACCTATCAAATGGGATCACCCTCCTTGAGTCAAACTTCCAAGCACAAAGATGAATCCCTCAAAAGGACATCTATCATTTGTATCTAGTATCCATAAATAGACTGCTCCCTCGAAGGACAACTATACCACACTAGCCATACTCTACCTAGTAAAAAAAAAAGAGACTAGGCCCATTCCGAAGCTTCCCGCATCGATCAGCTTCATGAAGACCTCAAGGAGATTATCTAATTATCCCACATAGACTTCCCACATCGATCAGTCTATCAAACAAAAGTAACACACCCTTTTTTCCATGGACTCATCTATCTGGGTTATCGACATCTTGTACAAGAGGTACGTTATCCCCCTCCATGTTTCCAAACCTTCACCATATCACCCCTTTTTACCCTAATTTTTCTACCCACCATGGGATGATGTCACCAATATGATCTGTCATGATCCTACACATTTCTTCACATGTGGAATAGTCCAACCTGTAAAGGCTTTTGGGGCTTGAGGTTCATCGCACCTACCGTTAGTTTGCACATAGATGGTCCTTCTTAATCCCGCAACATCATCAACCCTATTACAATTACCCACTTTCTGTAGTGTTAACCCTCTTCAACCGAAATTAATATTTCAACTCACCTCTACCCACCTCTCACCCATACCTACCCTACCTTGACCTACCAATCTTAATTTCCCAACACACCTGACCAAATCACCTTACACCACCCATACATCTGACCAGCATCTTACCTATCTACCCTACCTATTACCCACCTACAACCATTTACCCATACCTTTGACCCAATCACCACACCCACATCAACCACATCTACCCATCTTACCTATCTACGATCCTTACCCATACCCTTACCCATGATCACCCATACCATACCTTTACCCTCACACCCACACATTTGACCCATTTACCCTTACTCGGACCATTACCTATGATACCCATACCTATTTACAAATCAACCTATCTACCCTTGACCCACATCATACCCAGCCATTTATTTACCATACCCATACCTTTGACCAATCACCAACCCTATCTACCCATTTACCTTTACCCAATCAACCACCCATACCCAATCATTGACCCTACCTATCTACCCATACCATGACCCTCACCTATTCACCTTTACCCTTGACCCAAAATCTACCTCACCTATTTACCCTTACCTACATGACCATGAACTCAACCTACCTCAAACCTACCAACCCTTCTCCATACCTATTTTATTCCTCCCTAGCTTATGGGAGAACTACATCGGTCTGAGGCCCCTTTTCACTGGGGCTATGTAGGTAGCACTCCGAGGGCATGGGGCCCTTGGAGGTTAGCTCGACCATCATCATCACCTTCTTCACCTTTTCCCATCCACAACCGTTCACCTCTCGACATTGGCTACCTATTCCAGTCACATTCTATTCTAGTTAGTTTCCATTTTATTACCAAACAATTGGAAATTAATACACTATTACAACATTCATTTCATCACATTTACCACAATCATACATTACCTAAAATCATACCAACATGATCCATGCTATCATACATACCACAAATTAAACCAAAACATATGCATACATCATCATTTCTTTTCCATCATATCAAATACCTGAGAAATTAATTCAGCCTAACACCAACATGACTCCACCATGCCTAACACCAACCTGACTCAACCATGCCTATGACTTGACTCAACCATGCCTATGACCTAACTCCAACATGCCTATGACCTGACTCCACCATGCCATGACCTGACTCCACCATGCCTACCACCAACCTGACTCCACCATGCCTATGACCTGACTCCACCATGCCTAACTTGACTCCCATGCCTAACACATAGTTTCCATCCATATACACATAACAATAAAATTCTACCAACACAAGTACATCATCAACAAATCATCCATCTCATCATAAAAATATGTGTATCCATACAATATACACTGATACCAAATAATATGCATCTCTCAAAAACTCTCATATACAGCCTCACCATCTTCGGCACGTAGGCCGGTATATGATCCAAAAAAAATAAGCCTCAAACTCTCATATACATCCTCACTCTCTTCGGCTCGCATGCCGGTATATATCAAAAATAAAAAACTACATCAAAATGAAGGTACATATGAATATCAGACATCATTCCACTAGATATCCTCCATATCTGTCTCACCTATCTCCTCCTCCTCCTCGGCTCCTGTGTGGTGGCCTGCTAACATCTCACCACCCACCATGGGTCATGGACGGATCTCTACTGGTACCTCACCTGGAGCTGGCCTCTTTGACCTGATGGCCTCACCCTGACCTTATCTTGGGCTCAATGGCCCCTATGCTCTCCACACTGTGGGTGCGTGACCTGGTCCTCTCACTCAAGGCTTGCTGTGCTCTGTAATCTCCATAAGATAGGAAATCTATCCTTGCAGCCATCAAAAGATCCTGGTGATACCTCACCTCACCTAGGGCATCCCTCAATCTGGCTATGGGTACTGTCTGTGGTGGTGCCATTAGCCTTTGACCCTATACCTGTCCTATGGGACCCTGTCCCACCCCTTGCCTGTAAACTGGGACCCTACCCCTGTGCCTATGTGGTGGTGCCATTGGCCTCTGACCCTGTGCCTGTATCTGGGCCTGTAGGGCCACAATCTATGCACCTGTGCAGTGGCCAACTGGCCCTACAAACCTGTAACTTGTGCCTGTAGGGTGGCCACCTGTACCCCATCCCCATCTCCACCTATGCGGGTGCCTGTCCTTGTGCTACCTAGGCCTGTAGGGTGGCTACCTATGCCTGCAACGTGGTTACCTGTGCCTCTGACCCTGTCAACTACCCCTGCACTATCCCCAACTATGTAACAAGGGTAGCCACCTGCCCCTATAGGGCGTCCCTCTGAACAGTGATGGTGGATAAATTTGGCGGCCCCGGCCTCGGTGGTACTGCTCGTAAATGTGTAGCCCACCACTGTCTATATCTATCAGTAACCCAAACATCATCAATCCACCGGTCTACCACCTGCTCCTCCTACCCTGTCAGGCAACATGTCAGTTGTGGTAGAGGCAAAGGCCTCTCCACGTCATCCCTCCTATACTGTGGGAATGGTGGGGGTATATCCTGAGGTAGCCCAAACTACCGTCTAACCCTATCTATAGGTATCATCTCGTGCTCTCCTGCACATCACCCCTCTATCCATCTGAACAGTTATAGCTCATCTAGCTCCTCAGCCATCTTCCTATATGATGGGAAACCCACATATGGCCTCCAAATGATGTCCACGCCAAGACAAACCCTCTAGTAAACACCTATAATAGGATACATCATGAGTCACCCTGGATGCTCAACGCTCTCCAATAGTAGGTACCCATTGCCTATAGCCCACCCAAACCAAACCTGGCTTGAATGCATCAGCTCGGGGCATACCAACTGGACGCACACACACAATGTGCTCATATGCCCAGCAATGAAGTAGAAAGTGCAACATAAGCTGAACCTCCGTAGCCTCCCATATGCCCATAACTCCCTATATAACTACACTAGTAACGCTGGTGCCCATGCAAAATGAGTCCTGTCCACCATAATATCATGTAACACCCCATCAATGATCATGGGAATCTCCCACCCTCTTCATCTGGCAGTGCAAAACAACAGACTGCCTCCATCAGCAACACCACTAGCCTCATCTCCTCTAGGATGGGCCTGGTACATATCTCCGTAGCTCATGCTGGCACTATGGAACCTTGACTCCGTAAACCCCTCACCAAACACCATCAACATCAAATCCTCAAATTACTCTGAGGATATTGAATATACCTACATCCCCACTATCGGTAACCGCAGGATCTTGTACACATCCTCCAGGGTGACTGTGATCTCACTCGTTGGTGGATGGAATGTATTGGTCACTGAATCCCATCTATCGATGAGGGTGACCATCAAACTTAGCTCCCAGACTACGTGTCGGTAGCGTCTAACCCCAATCAAGCCAACCTTTGCAACATGGTGTCAATCATCGACTGTCACACTCCCTCGTACCTCCACGAGCAGGGGTGGTACCCTATCTCACATCCGCAACTAATCTCTCACCTACATCCAACAAACCATCACATTAATAAACCTTGACCATACCCACAATCACCCTTGACACCCCACCTATACCTATTACCCTACCTCTTTTTCCCTCGCAACTTACCCTTCTTATCACATGACCTATCTACCCACCCCAACCCAACATACCTTTCCCCCACCCAACTACCCCTCAACCATACCTATTTAAACCTCTTACCCAAGCTATTTTTCCGTCCACAACATCTTTTTATAACATTACCTATCTCACCCACCTACTCTATTGCACTTTTGGCCCATTTTTCTCCAAATGATGACTGACACCGGTTATCCTCAACCAACCGTGGTCTCCCAAAACTGGCATCGGTCACCTCATCCATGACCGATGCCGGCTCCCAACTAGTGACGTCGACCAACCCTTGAACGATGCCGGTCACTTTTGCGATGAAATCCAAAACCCAAACCCCCTTTTTCCTAAAAACTTCCCCATCTCTACCCTTCTACCCACCCATTCCTACCTAAAACCCCCCTCAACCCCTCCCCACCCCTCATTCACCTAAATACACCCTTCCCCATTCCTATTTCACCCAATTTTTCTTCCCAAATTCAAATTCCCTTTTCCCCCCAAAACCCATTTTTCCTCACCTGACCTCTATACCCCAATCTACCTCATAAAACAAAGAATGGGATTGACTCTTACCTCATCACGCTGCCGTCTCTCCATGGTGGCACATCGGGCTGCTACACTGGTGGTCCACCTAATCCCTCTCCTACCTCTACCATCACCAACCAACCTCCTCACCTCCAACCAACCGAATCGATCAACCAGATCTTGTGGACCCACCTATCAATTGCCAATCACCCGCTACGAGGCTCACCAACTCAGCTCTCCATCTCACTCGATCACTTTCCACCTTTTTCTCTCTCTCCTGTCATTTTCTCCTATTTGGAAAATGACAAATGATTCCATAAAAAGTGGAAATTTCCTTTTTTAACCACACCCCGACCTGACCAACGTCAGTTTTACCTAGACCGACATCGGTCATGTGCCCTAGCAAACCGTGGTCGGTTTACCTAGACCTTCATCGGTTAAGAACATACCAGTGTCAGTTACCCATGACACCCATTGCACCCATTACACCTTATCTACTTTCCCGACAACCTTTTTCACCTAACCCAAAGCTCACCCTGACCCTCCACCTCATCCTCTTGACCTCATCATTTATCACCCAACCTCACCATCAGTTGGGGCATATTTTTTCCCCTCCCATGGCCTTACCTATGCCACACCTTTTTACCCACACCTAACCCCTTGGTGTGACCATCGACCTTACACACTCACTCTACCTTGCGATGTTGTTACCACGTTGTTAGCCTACCAACCCTACCTTGCCTCTAGCCGTGACCCTTATCCAAACCAACCTTGACCTTTTGACCTTTTGGATGTACCAGAACCACACCTACATGTTCCTGCATCTTACCTCATTGTGTGTTCAGACCGTATCCTTTACCCTGGATACCAGACCTCAACAACCCTTGTTTGGATAACCCGATCGACCTTGGATGATGTAGAGTTTGAAAGCTCTTCACCCTGGTACCATGTTGTGATCTCTGCATGTGTGTACACTTGATTGCCACTACCCATTACCCATTTTTACGAACACCAACTTTAGCCACATCTACCTACCCATGCCTACCTACCCAACCATTGATTATGTGGATATTCCCATGTCCTCACTCATTGCATCTTGTGATGATGGTACCTATTTTTCTCAGCCTAATGACCTTACCTTGCCTATGGCCATGACCCTTGTCCAAACAAACCTTGACCTTTTGACCTTTTGGATGTACCAGAACCACACCTACGTGTTCCTGCATCTTACCTCATTGAGTTCCTGGACCGTATCCTTTACCCTGGATACCGGACCTCAACAACCCTTGTTTGGATGACCCTTACGACCTTAGCTAACGTAAATTTGTTATGTTGAGAAACCCTTGTATCTCATTACAATTCACAATGTGTGCATACATTTGAATGCTCTGCCTAACCACCCTACCCTACCTCTACACTCACCATACCCGTGACCCTCATCCTCTCTCACCCTCACCCTACTTTATCAAACCACCCAACGACTCTCTCTATTCTTCATCATCGGTGCCTGATTTGAGGGGGGATCACTCATGCCCCTATTTGGGGCACCCAACATCCACCTTCTCACCCTAAATTCACATGGGGAAAAAACCAACCTTCATTTTTGTCACGCCGCCTACCAATACAGGCTGCCCAACAAAAAGGGGCAAAATGTAGACACCAAAAACACGTCACATTTCATCATTCTCCTCCAAAATGACCAAACAACCACATTCTACACAGGTGATTGATTTAACCCTAATTTAATCACCCACAACCCCTTTCACACACCATATTGGCCCTCATTCACACACACAAAGATTTAATTAAAATCAATTAATTAAATTCCCCCTTTTACCCACTCACCAGGCCACCTCACCTTGCCACTAGCTTAGCCACCTCACCCAACCACCTCACCATTCCATTACCCCACTTTCCCCTCCACATCACCCTTCCACTACCCCACTTGCCCCTCCACCTCACCATTCCACTTCCTCACCTTTCCCATACCTAGCCCATACCCTTCTAGAAGCCCTAATAGTGGCCACCCCACTCATAGGACCCCTCTTTGTCCTATTCCCCATTCTAAGGGGGAGGACGCATGTGCTCCACCACTCAAAATCAAGTGGGGAAGGCATATTCCCCACTTTTGAAAAAACAAACCCCCAACATAACTGATGTCAGTCACAGTCTGACCGATGTCGGTCAGGGGACTGGCATCGGTCACCTGTAAATGCTCAGTTTGAGCTCTTTCCAAAGGGTTGGTTGGAATTTCATTTGGAACTGGCATTTTTTTGGCATTTCATTGGCATTTTCATCAATTCTTGTTGGAACACAGTGAGCCATCATAACTCCAAGCTGAGAAACCAGAGGTGGAAGCATTCACAAGAACATTTGTGAGATCAACCACTGAAGGGACCTAAATCTAGGTAGAGCTCAAGAAGGAGCTCTCCAACCACCTCCCAACCTTCACCAACACTCATCACTTCTCTTCATCAACTACTCAGTGTTCTACATGCATTGGACTCCAGGTAAGTAGATCACTTCACCCCTCACTGGTGTCTTTGTGCTTGTTTCTTCATTTTTCTCTCCCAAGAGCCACCCTCTCTCCTTACTCCTAAATCATCACCTATCCTCCCAAAACCCCTACCTACTCAACCCACATCCCTCTACAAGACCTTTTCATCCCATTCCACTCCTTGATAACTCTCTGTCCAAACACAGAGAGCACCCCAACCTCCATTTTCAAACTCTGGCCATATCATAGTGACCATCTCTGGTCCCCTATAACCATGGTTAGTTAAACCCTGACCACCATCGATTACCCTGTTGTCTCTCAGCTCCCCACAACTCTACCCTAATACACCCAAAACCTCCCCAAAACCCCAAAACACCTATCCTAAACCTACCCCTCATCTGTACCTCACCAACACCCTTCCAACTCTCTATTCTGAGATAGAGTAGAACCCAAACACCATCTATCTAAACCTTTATCACTTCTACAGTGACCGATACCGGTCACCCTTAACTGGCATTGGTCTCACCTAAACCGGCATCGGTCAGACAGACCGGTGTCAGTCTTTGTGTCTACTAACACAGTGCAGACCAACAACCTACCTACTTACCCAAACAACCCAAAATACCTTACCCAACCCCACCAAGACCTTGTCTATGACCTGCAGACCACCTGAACTACCCGTGACCTGACTTGAAGACCTTTTACCCACATAGTTTTAGTATTTAATTGGATCAACACTGATAGTAATCTGAGGCACCCAAATCAGAACACTAGCACTAGATTCCTTTATTTACATGTTTCAGTTATTTAATATTAATTTATAAAATAGTGGATTGACAGCCTTCTAGGAAGTATCACACTTCCCGGATCTAGCATACGCTAGGCAGTCCACTGTCATATACTATTTAACTCTCTCTTGTCCCAAAATGACCTTCAGATCTGCTTTTCTAAGGCAATGTCATTTGGTGTGAATGCACAACATTGAGCTTTCCCAAAGTGTGGGACCTTTGCAAATGGGGAAAGCTCTCCAGAGAAGGTTGGTTCCTCTTCCTAAACTACCTGCCACAAGCTATTCCAGTGCAGGAAAGCTAATCTAATCCTAATCTAACTTCCAAGGAGACAAGGAGAGAGAGAAAAGAGGGAAAAAAAGAGCCTACACTAAAATGGTGATACACCAGAGAAGGAAAATGTTGAACATCTATCAAAACTGCCATGGAACAAGAAGAGGTGAGCAATGGAAAGGATGGACAAGTGCATCACAAAACCAAAGATGGATTTCACACAAAAAATGTCCCAAAACTCCATGAACATAGCTCCAAAACCTATAATGAACATCCAAACATGCACAAATACCTACAATGAAGAGAGGCAAGAAGGAAACAACCAAAAATGAGCAAGGATGGACAAATGCATCACAAAACACGTTTTTATATTGCTCAGAAGTTTGCACAAAACATCATTTCATGGGTAAGAGGAAAAAAAACCATTACAGAGTCCAGGGGAGGAGGTTCAAACTCCATTTTAGACCCTAGGGAAGAAAATAAGGGAGAGGAAGAGAAGAATGATGACCAACCTTTACAAAATGAGCCAAAACTAGCTTTTATTGATCAAAACAGAATGAAAGAAAGGTAAAAAACATGGGCAAATCAATTTGAAACTCTAACCACCAATAGATCTATTTAATTCACCTACAAAATGATGGGTTTCCATGAAAAATCCCATACTTCATTGTACATTGCTTTACAGAGAAAAATAGAGGCCCATACTTCATTAATTTTGGTGGTTGGGGTCATTTTTTGCATGCTAGAGACATTTTCCCATTTTCTCCCACAAATCTCCATCAAAATTCAAAATTTAAGGGTCCATCCATTGTGTAGAGGATCTCAACAGATTTCCAATGACACCAAAATCATGAAAAACTAAGCTCTGGTTAGAAAGATATGGCTCTCTGAAGATTTAGGGCAAAAACTGATAAAAATAGGTCAAAATCAGGGTCGGCGGGGTCAAACCTTAAAATTTTCCCTTTTGGAAAATTCCCCAAAAATATCCACACCTCTGCCACTCCAAGACACGTGGCATTTCCTGGTTATCTTATGGGACGTGACTTTCAAAATGACATTCTGCCCGTTTCGCCACTTTCATTGGGAAAATTTTCCCAAATTCTCTGTGGCTGCCACTCCGAGACACATGGCACCCTCTGGTGCCATTTGATTTGGATGGGATGGGTTTCAACTTTTCACCTTTGTGCCCTTATAGTTTTGGAAAAAAAACCAAAAATTCTTCCACCGCCCCAACCTTCACTGACACGTGGACATGTGGCACCTTTCATGATTGCTCGATGCGGGGGCGCTTAACCAATTTTTTCCTTTCGCACTTCTGACCAACGGGCCCATGAAATTGGTTTGTGCCACTTGCCTTCACACATTTGCAGCCAAACTTGCTACAGGCATCAAACAATTTCATTTCCCAACAGCTTTTGGGCCAAGATTTTCCTTGACACGTTTTTCCAAAATTGGCTGCGGGCCAATTTTTTTCCCGCGGTCCCGCCTCAGGAAAAATTCTCCTCTAAACTCCATCGAGCCATAACTTGCAAAATACAAGGAGTTAGGAGGACTTATTTACCTTTCTGGAAAGGGGAAAGAATTCTCTATCTGATGAAACAATACCAAAAAAATTTTGAGTGCCTAAAATGTGTAAAAATTTTAAGTACCAGCAAAGGCAAAATGAGGGCAAGTTAGCCAAAATAAGTAGGGGGTTATTTTGGATAACAATTTGGTGACTCTCAGGGGTCATCTACCTGCTAGATGAAAGATCAATGGCCTTTGAAGCATCCATTGGGCATGGAGTCAAGATTGATAACCAATTCTGATCTGAACTATGAAAATATGACCTCTGAGCCACTTGGAAACCCACTGAAACTTGAGTTGATCTTCACCAAAATGCCACTGAAATGGACTGTGCAAGAGCAACCAAAACAACACCAAAAAACTATGTACAAAATTGGAAATCATACATATCCCAAGTGGGATATGCAGAGTGTGCACAAGCACTTATTCTGCTGAAAGCAAACCTACCTACTCTACTCTAACTGGAAGCAAAGGTAAGCTAAACAAACCCTGCAACTGGTTGTGCAAAATAGCTTCCTTTCTTCAAAATTGGCAGCCATGCAATTGATTTGGAGCTGATCATGGCTGTTTGGATGAGTGGAAAATCAACAAGAAGCCGGTCTTCTACCCAAATCATCAAGGTATCAACAAGAAAAAAATCAAATACCTCTTTTAGTTGCTCTGCATTTGGATTGAAGAGGTATGGCAGCTGATCCTTGGTGCTTTGCATATCATCCTCATGCTTAGAAGCAAGCATGACTGGTTGTGGCTTCTCCTTTGGCTCCAATGAAGCCAAATACCTGATTGGGCAAGGTCTGATCCATTTGATATGCCCATAGCTCTGATTTTCAACTCCAAAAATGGAGTCCTCTTGTAGACCTTCTTGAATGGATGGTGTGGAAGAAATGGTGAAAATCTTTGTTGTTTTCCTTCCTCTTCCAATGAAGAACATGGAAGATTAAAATCTTCCAATCTTGGCTCCAAAAGGCTACTATAAAATGCAGGCTGCTTCTATTGAAAGTTCTCCTCCATGATAGTAGGTTCTTGTGTTTGGAATGTGGATGATGAAGGAGAAAATGGTGGAAACTCAACCGGTTCTTCTCCATCAAAACAGTCCTCCAAATCTGACAGATAAACTACCTCATTGCTGTCCTGCTGCAAATGTTCAACCTCTTCCATGGTGTTCTCTTGATCTGCAACTAACTCACCATGGTTTCCTTCATCTTCAATCATTGAGTTTGAAAGATCAAACTCTTCTTCAATGTTGGAGCTTGAGAGAGATGAAGTGGAAGGAAGAACTGAAGGTTCTTCTATAGCCTGTTTTGTGCTCAAAGCTTTTGGATCTGCACTTTTCTCCTCCACAGCTGGAATGTGCTCCTCTTCTTTTGGATTTGGAGCAGCTTCTCCTTCCTCTACTACTTGAAGACAATCTTGCTCTTGATTGAACTCTTCCTCTAGCATGAAGTTTGTCAAATCAAACTCTTCAATCTGCTGCTCTAGAGGACAAGTTGGGGCTGCAAGATCTCTTTTAGAGCTTTCCTCTTCCATGGCTGATTGTGCAACTTGAATTGGATCAGCATTTCCTTCAAGTAGAGTGCCAACATGGACACTACATTCTGAGAAAACTGATTCTTGATCTGCTTCTTCTTTTTTCTATTCTTCTGCTGCAACAAAATCAGTCCTAACCACCATTTGTTCTTCAACCTTAACCTCCTCTGAAGGCTTAACCATCAAGGGGATCTTTGTTATCCCAAATTTGGCAGCCCAACTCTTCAAGTTGTCTGTCATTTATTTTCTGTTGGGCTCCTCTTTTTGCTGTCCTTTGACTGATTTTCTGATTTTCATCTTCCCAACATGGATTTGGGAATGCAAGAGGAGGGGTGGGTTGTAACTCAACTAGTTTTGCAATTATTTTGTGGTGGTGGAGGAGGTAGAACTTCTTGTTTCTTTGGAGGGGATGGCTGTTTGGAAGGGAAAAGAGTAGAGAAATTGAGGTGGGATGGGAGACTAGGAGATGGAGAAATGGAATCAAATTTTGGGACAACAGATGGGAACTTGAAGCTTGACACTGCTGAAATGATAAAGCTTGAGAGGGTGAAAAAGAAAGACAAGGAGCTATTGAATGACTTACCCATTGACAAGGTTGATTCAGACTTTGCTCATATGCTTCTATCTCCTCAATCCATTGTGCAAGTTGGGGCAGCATTTCAACCATGAAGTCAAGCTTCTCTTGAGGGCTGTAATGCCTTGGAAAAGGGCCTCCCCATGGACAGGGTGCTCCACAACCAATTCTGAAATGCTTTCATTTGTGCTTGAGCCCTGGATTGCACCATGTTTGCCTCCATCTTTTGGATCTTCTCCAACAAATCTGCATTTTCTTCTTGACTTCCCTCACAATCTGCATATCCTTGTGCTTGACATGCTTCATAGCCAAACTGATTTTGGCATTGCTCATATGGATATGCATACTGATTTTGAATTTGATCAAAATGCTAATTTGGAGGATTTGTAAAACATGTTGGAGGTGGAAACATACTGCTGTTGTAAATGTGAATTCCATGATGGCAATGAAGTCATGATTGCACAACTTCATGGAATGGAAGAAGATAGAAGAGATGAAAGGAAGAATGGATGAAAAAAATGATGCGAAGAGGGTCTGCAACTTCAGAGATGGGTTACTGATCAGATGGAGTCACCAGATGTGTTTGCAAGTGCCTCCAAAGGCTGAAATTTTCACAGGAACACACCAACCTACAAAAATGAAGTGGAAGACCTCTAAGGTCCCACCGGGTGTGCCAAAACTGTTAGTGAAAATTCACAGCACCCCCAAAATGACCTATCAGATCTGACTTTTCTAAGGAAATGGGTCATTTGGTGTGAATGCACAACATTGAGCTTTCCCAAAGTGTGGGACCTTTGCAAATGGGGAAAGCTCTCCAGAGAAGGCTAGTTCCTCTTCCTAAACTACCTGCCACAAGCTATTCCAGTGCAGGAAAGCTAATCTAATCCTAATCTAACTTCCAAGGAGACAAGGAGAGAGAGAAAAGAGGGAAAAATAGAGCCTACACTAAAATGGTGATACACCAGAGAAGGAAAATGTTGAACATCTATCAAAACTGCCATGGAACAAGAAGAGGTGAGCAATGGAAAGGATGGACAAGTGCATCACAAAACCAAGGATGGATTTCACACAAAAAATGTTCCAAAACTCCATGAACATAGATCCAAAACCTGTAATGAACATCCAAACATGCACAAATACCTGCAATGAAGAGAGGCAACAAGGAAACAACAAAAAATGAGCAAGGATGGACAAATGCATCACAAAACACATTTTTATTTGCTCTAGAAGTTTGCACAAAACATCATTTCATGGGTAAGAGGAAAAAAATTCCATTACAGATCCAAGGGAGGAGGTTCAAACTCCATTTTCAACCCTAGGGAAGAAAAGAAGGGAGAGCAAGAGAAGAATGATGAACAACCTTTACAAAATGAGCCAAATCTGGCTTTTAATCGATCAAACAGAAGAAAGAAAGGGAAAAATGTGGGAAAATCAATTTGAAACTCCAACCACTGACAAGATCCATTTAATTGGCCTACAAAATGATGGGTTTCCATGAAAAATCCCATACTTCATTGTACATTGCTTTGCAGAGCAAAACAGAGGCCCATACTTCATTAATTTTGGTGGTTGGGGTCATTTTCTACATTTTTTGCATGCCAGAGACATTTTCCCATTTTCTCCCACAAATATCCATCAAAAATCAAAATTGAAGGGTCCATCATGTAGAGGATCTCAACAGCTTTCCAATGACACCAAAATCATGAAAAACTGAGCTCTGGTTCGAAAGATATGGCCCTCTGAAGATTTAGGGCAAAAACTGGTAAAAACAGGGTCAAAATCGGGGTCGGTGGGGTCAAACCTTAAAATTTTCCCTTTTGGAAAAATTTCCCAAAAATATCTCATGCCTCTACCACTCTGAGACATGTGGCATCACCTGGTTCTCTTATGGGACATGGCTTTCAAAATGACAATTTTCTCCTTTTCGCCACTTTGGAAAATTTTCCACAAAACCTCCGTTGCTCCGATGCTCCGAGACATGTGGCACCTTCTTTCTTAAAATGGCCCTCAACTTTTCACCTTTGTGCCCTTACGATTTTTGGAAAAAGTGAAAAACTTCCACCACCTGAGTCCCACTGACACGTGGACACGTGGCACCATTCACATTGCTCGGCGGGGATGCACCTCCTTTTTTGCCTTTGCACTGCTTTTTTGACGGCAAAAAGCCAAAAAATTTAAATTCCTTCGACCCCTGACCTTCCACCTTAACACGTGGCACATTGTGACTATGCGTGGGCCTTAACCAATTTTTTTCCTTGTGGGCTTTTGGGCCGAATATTTTCCTTCGATGCTTTTTTAGCCAAAAGGGCTACTGACATTGGCAACTGATGCCAAATTTTTCCTGCGGGTCCGCCTAGGGAAAATTTCCCCTCCAAACTCCGCCGAGCCATAACTTGCAAAATACAAGGAGTTAGGAGGACTTCTTTACCTTTTTGGAAAGGGGAAAGAATTCTCTATCTGATGAAGCAATACCCAGAAAATTTTGAGTGGCTGAAATGTGTAAAAATTTGTCTGAGGCACAAAATGAAGGAAAAGTTAGCCAAAATAAGCAGGGGCTGAAATTTTGGATAACACTGAGAGCCCATCACTTGATATTCTATCCCGCAGACGGGCCTCACCCTTAGGAAGCACCGATTCCCATCTTAAATTCGGCAAGGATTGAAATTAGGTTTCCTAGCAAAGGTTTCACCTGATTCCTAGAATCCGTTGGGTGAATTACTTCATGGATGTCGGGAACCTTAGAAAGAAGGCACCACTTGGAATGCGCCCATTTTCTAATAATCAATATTTCATGGAACCTTGAATACAATCTACTTGCAACAAGGTTTTGATAGATGTGAAGAATTTATGCACTTGTTGTATCACTTATTTATCACTTAAACCATTTCATCAGCTGATACCTTGAACATTGAAATTTTTTTAGGAAGCCACTGTTTGAAGTTAGCATCTGAGATTTGGTTATCTTTACTAGGTTCTTGAAAAATGGTTAAGACTATCGGAAAAGATATAAGTCTTGGTGATCTTTGTGTGTTCATGAATCAGGATTTAGATGACTAGTTTTCAGTCTGAATTCTGGTCAGAAACATCCTCCTACCAGGCTGGTTACACTTTAGCATAGGATATTCAGAATTTTGTATGGACAAAATATCTGACTATTAGAAGCTTTCATTCTCATCATGCTAAAATCCATTACATGAGTTAGTATCTAACTAGATAGTTTGACACTTTTTCTCAAGGTGAGAGAAATTGGCTCAAATCTTCACAACTTGTAGTAATTCCGGGAAAATTATTGTAATGGCTTGCAGGGGAATTAAGTGTATCAAAAAGGCTTCCTGAATGGCTAATTGGTTCACAAAAGTAACTAAACCTCTAAACCCTAGATTGTGCAAGCATTTCATATCTACTTTAATGCTCTTTTGGATTCTATGAACATCTTTATTGATTTTGATATTGGTCAATGGGATAACCAGTCCTTTAGCCATCTGAAATTTCAATAGGCATGACATTGGTGAATATTTATAGTAGCTCAACTTAGACATGACTAGAATTATTACAGATTCCTTTTATGCGTTATTAACCTCAAATTACCATTAAGGTTGATTTGTTGGTGATTATCCCATTTAATTGATTTCTAGCTGATTACAAAAATCTGATTATCATAATTTGAATGATTTAAGTTGTTGCATGATCCTTGCCTACACATTTTAAGAGTAACTGCAAATTGATAATCAAAGATTATCCATCTTGGAATTAAAGCATAGCTCTTGAGTCAATGAACAGGACCATGTCGAAGAATAATAAGGGATAAATGCCTCACAAGGAAGTCACTAGAATGGATGTTATTAATAGGTAAAAGATCACCTCAAAAGACTAGAACCTCGCACTGATGCTTGAAATATATGTGAATGTAAGAATGTTGTTGTTCATGAAGAGAATGGTACATATTTCTTAATAAATCTAAAAACAAATACAGCTCCTATTTCATACATGAGGTATGAAATGGCCTCTCATCATTTAGGTAAGGAAGTTCTTATTTAAACTTGATCTTCTTGTAATTCTTTCTTATTTAGGTAATACCTATGATTTTTGAAGTTAAGTTCATCCACAATCACGATCATAAACCTTCCATATTCTTGATCTTGTTTGAATTGTCTAAGGATTTAGGGGAATAAATAACTAGTTAGGATAGAATAATTAGAGTTGAAGTATATATGTGCTTAAGTTCAATAAATAGTTGGATGGAATTGGAGGGATCAGTTACCATAATTTAACAATGAGAAAGTAAATATTTAAGATCTAGTCATTGCACTAGCGTTCTAGTGAACATATTATTAGGGAAAGTTAACATCCCTCTAGCTAGTATTTACTGATGAATTTATATGTTCTTAGGTCAACTATGAGTGGGATCATCTATCTTCATGTAGTTGTGGAAGTGGATTTAATTACAAATTATGGCATAAATTTGGATATTTTGAGAGGAGTGGTAGTGAATCTTAGGTTCATTTGATAAATTGATTCTTTTAGAGGGGAATAATGCAACATATACCTTTAATATATTGTAATGATGTGATTGTCAAGCTTGACCTACTTGAGTAGGAATTAGAGTCATACAACATGAAATTATTTGAGACTACAGTCCTCACTATGATAATTTCAATATTTTTTGAGATTATGGCTTGCCAATATTACCATATGAATAAACATTCTAGCAAATTATTTTATTATCCCAAGAAGGATAAATTTAGAGTTACAATGCCATTCACTAGGTCCCACTAGAGTAACAACCATTTAGATGGACTACAAAATCCATCACTGATATGAAAAGATTCAATGTAAGATTTTTGCAATCAGTTGGAGTATAGGCTATGACCAGAATGCAACATAAGAACTTCCCAAACTTCACTGAAAGGTAGACAAGGAGTTGGCTTTTATCCAAATTAGTCAATCAATACATAATATAAGGAGAAAGTGGAAAGGATTTTAACAAAGCCATCCACATTATGAGGCCTTTTTGCACGTCTAAAATCTAGGTTGGAGAAACTTATTTCCAGGGGTTGATTAGCTAGCTACTTATCATTAATAAGAAAAATGGGGTAAGATAAGTTGTGATGTTTGCAAATGTCGTTACTCCACATTATACAATATTTATCAAAGAATGGAAATGTTCAGTATTACTTCAAAGAGGGGATTTGAGAAATTGAAAATTTCCACTTACTTCCATAATATAAGAGGATGTAATAGTTAATCCAGGAAGCCATATGCATGGGAAATAAGGATAGATTTTAATGATACTTCTTCACAGGACAAATAATATGGATAGCCTAACTCATAGGTTAACGACTGAACCGAAAGGAAGTCATTAAATATTGAGATAACTTGAATTTTAGAGATAGAAGTGAGGGACTTTAGTTTCCTCACTATGATCTCCTCACCCAGATTTAGTAGGTTGGTGACCATATAAAGGTACTAGCTTATGCCAATAAGAGACATATTTGTAGAGCTAGAATAGTGGTCGCTTGGAGCAAACTCCCATAGAACACAACTATGAATTACATGATAACTAAGAATCAAGGCTACAACCCAGAAATGATCAAAAAGACACTTCAACCTTCTACAGAAATGGCAGTTATGTATAATGCACTTGGGTCTTCCAGGGATATTGTAGCACTTGATTATGATTGTTATTCTCAAAGTTAAAATGAATTCCTACATTATATAGAGGCTACTAATTAACAGAAGTAATGAAGCTTAGCGGTCACTAAGAATTTTACTTGATAGGAAATGATGTGGATTATGTTCTATAGATAATCTATCTTATGAGACTACATAAACATGTTGGTGTGTTGGATTATGTCCCTCTTAAGTGTATGTAGTGCATTGTATGACCATTTGAGATAAACATGTTGGTGTGTGGGATCCTATATGTCCTCCACACACATATGGAGGGTCATCTCACATGGGTTAGGTTTACGGTTAGGTTTAGGGTTTCTTATGTGTCATGCACTAGGGTTACTCAGCACCCTATATGGTTCCATTCATTTGACATTTTTGAGTATGCCAAGACACTCCATTGTCTTTTATCTATGTGCAAGTTTTGTTTAGTTATGCAAGCTCTTTAATTGATTGATTGATTCCTCCTTGTGATTATGCTGGAGATATTACGTTTCCTTCAGAATGCAACTTTATCGTGGTGCACAATTTTTGATATGATTCTTGCCAACTCTTTCATGGTATCAGAGCTAAGATCGGTTAAATGAGCATTCGTCATCTGAGTTGTGATCACTCTTGGTTTTGTTATTATTTTACTCCTTGTTCAAGTTTTTTTTAATCATTATATTTTTGAAATTTATCGCTAATGTTATTAACAAGTTTCTCTTGGAAAGTTTTTGGTTTTTCTATGTTCTTCGTGCATGTGAAGATCTCCTCAAGTTTTCATGAATTTTGCAGCTAAATTTAGTTAGCTACAGCTACATTTTGAGAGTAGTTAAAAATGGAGGTTATTTTTTCTAGTTTTTTAATTTTTTATTAAAATGGATTTTTTTTAGATCTCTATCTTTCGGTCTCTCTTTTATTTTTGCATGTTGGTTTTACAGAGATTCATGTTTAAGATTTCAAGTTTGAAGTCTTTGGTGTTTCTGGTGTTCTTCTCCGCTGAGATCCCAACCGAGCTCTCCACCGAGCTCTTTCGAACTTTGCAACCAAGTTTTTCTATGTACTGAGCCGCATCCACAAATCTCTACTGGCCTATGAGCTCACACTTCTACCCTGAGCTCTCTTCAATGAGCTCCTTCCTATGAGCTCCTGCAAACTCCTTACATTTTTGGCGAGTTATTCAGGCTCTGCCCCAATCTGTCTCTTCTTGCATTGGCCAAGCCATGTTTTTATGAGTCGTGTTTATGCCGAGATCTAGTTTCCCTGCCCATGCTCGAAGGCTCCCTACTCTGTCTCCTCACTTGACCCTCACTCACCCCCATGCCTACATCCCCATTGGCTCACCAACTCTTTCACTGGCATTTTTTTCTCTGTTGGATCCAAACTGTTCCCACGCTAAGCCCACGAAACATCAGACCTTCCTATCTCCCACTCCACATGTACGCATGCCCTAAGCCTCAAGCCCATCCTTCCTCCCACCTTTCCCAGCACCGATCCATCCAACTTGGGATCCTCAGAAAGCTCAGGATTCTCCCTCCAATGACATTTCAAACAATGGTAAATGCATTTTTGGTATATTTTTTTTAAATTCCTTTTTTGGTGGGATTTGTTTTTTGGTGAGTGCTTTTTAAAATGGTAAGCCTTTTTAATAAATCTATTTTTATTAAGATCTATTAAAGTTACAACAAACTAATTTACATTAATATATATTAATAGAAAACTTCTAAATTGTAAGTGGACACAATTTAAACTTGGTTTCTTTTTAAAAAAGGGAAAGTATGAAAATATTTAATTAGGATTTCCTTTTTTAGATCCTAATTAGTTGAAATTAATTAGATTTAATTTAATTGAATCTAGTTTTATTAATTTAAAGTCTCCTACCTTCATTTACGATTAAGTATATTTGAAATCATCTTTTAATTAAAGTTTTTCTATCATTTTATTTAAAGTCCTAATTGCTTTTAAAATTAGCTAAATTAGAAGTTTCAAAATGGTAATTTTTTAAAAAGTGTTATTGTCAATTTTTTGTACTAATCATACACTCAAGTGTGCAGTTACACTCTAAGAACCTATTTTCCTTTAGAGAAATTTTTTGGCATTCTGAAGATCATCAAAACTCATCTTGAGTTCATTTACAACATTGTATTTTACACTTATTATTGCTTGTGACTAGTGAGTGCATCCACCACAATTTGCAGCAAGGGAGTATCATTCATGACGTGAGACGCTTTTTCTCAAAACTAGGATTTGATTTCACCTCCTTAATTTTTTGCAATTGTGCTTGTGTATGGTGTCATTTTGTTATGCTACACGAAACATGATTTTGGTCTCCTCTCTTGTACATTATTACACTGATTGTAAGGTAAGTTGCCAAGTGTTTCCAAACACATGCTCAGATCCGATTGTATTCAATGCACTAAAATATAAAGTGCCGAAAGCAGGGGGATTATTATATTGTCTTGGGTGGTTGTGATTCTTTTGTTTCTTTTCTACACTCTTTCTCTCTCTTCACTATGGATGCACTTTCAATTCCTTTTCTTACATCATTCAACTTCTTCGAATGGAGATCAAAAATAATTATGAAACTAAGGGGTAAAGGTTTATTCTGCATCACCATGGGAACTGAGATTGAACCAAATGATGACCCTAAAAAATCTAAGTGGTTAAACCATAGTGAAGAAGCTTTAGGTCTTCTTTGCATGTCCATTTCTCTTGACTTACTCTTCCACATTGAGTTGTTCAAAACACCTAATTCTGCATGGAAAATGTTAGATGGAATTTTTGGACAACAAGATGACATGAGAGTGCATGAGTTGGAAAATGAACTACTAGGGATAAATCCTAGTGATTTTGAAAACCTACAAGCATTCTTCTCTAACTTTGGCCACACTAGATTATTGTTAAAGGAATGTCAAGTAGAGAAGAATGATTTTCAACTAATCTTTTCGATTCTCTCTAAGTTAGGTCATGAATATTTTATCTTTGTGTCAACTTTTTATGCTACAAAAGCTACCTTAGGAAAGGATTGGAGTATGCCATAATTTGACTATTTTTTGTCCCAACTCATTCAAGAACAGGAAAAAATCATTCAAATGGGGTCTCTCAAGTCTGAGTGACATGCCCTTGTAGAAATTACTAGTAAGGAAAATAAGATTGAAAAGAAGAAAGAAAAAATGGATCAACCTAAGAAGGAAACCAAGACCAAAACTAAAATTAACACGAACATCGACATCTGAGCCTAGAGCACAGAAAGACAAGTATTTTTGTTCTGATTGCAAGAAGCCTGGTCATAAAGAGCATATGTGTATGAGAAAACAATTTGATCACCTTACTCATTTACTTGAGAAAAATCAAATAGGTGTTCCTGATTCTATTAAACAAAATGCTTCGAAGGTCGAGTCTTCTACTGTAAAAGGTTGTAAATCTGATAAGAAGAAATGAAAGACCCTTGTAGCCAAAGTCGCTCCTTCATTGACATGGATTATAGATTCTGGTTCCTCACACCACATGGCTTCTTCACATGTTGAGTTCTCCAACATCGAGCCTTGTGTTATGACTGTACGTACCCAAAATTGTAAGGTACTGTACTACCAGAACAACGTGACAAGTTCCCCAATGATGATACAGGTCTCCTCGCAAGGTGTTCGGGATCCGAAAAAGCCCTCGGAGTATGCGTTAACATCCCGCATGCCCCGCTTAGCCCCCGCGTCCTTTGTTTTCCCCTCTTTCCCTCTTTTCTTGGCCTTTTGATCTTCAGTGACGAAACCGCCGCCCTACTGGGCGGCGGTCTCGTGAACGCTGCCCTGATCAGGGCGGCGGTCCTGTAACCGCCGCCCTGCTCAGAGCGGCGGTCCTGCACGCATTTTCCAGAAAGTGTTTTGACGCGACTCACGTAAAAGATCAACGTTTCACCAGCTTTCCTTGCCGACTTGGGCATGCATTTATGTTTTTGGTCCCCTGGAATAGTGTTTGGCCATTGTTTATGGTTTTTAGAGTTCAGTTTGGTTTTGATCTTTGGGTGAATGAAAGCTATAAATAAATGGTTTGTGCACAAACAAAGGGTCTGATCTTTTGCTCTCATCCTCTCATTTTCCATAGTTCAGTTTATCATTTTTCTTAGAGGCCATAGTTTCAGTTCATTTGCAGGCTTAGTTAGTATTGTGCAGCTGTTGGTAAGCCACATATCCACCTTGTGCAAGTGTTGTCTGCCAGGTCTGCCCCTCATTCACTTTCAAGCTCTCATTTTCATAGTTCAGTCTTTTGTTCTGTTTAGAGCCATAGTTTTAATTCTTTGCATGCTTATTTAGCATTGTCCAGCTGTTGGTAAGCCACATATCCAGCTTGTGCAAACAGTGTTGTTGTTTTATCCATTCCATTGGAGTAGAATAGCTTAGGAAGCCATTAAAGTTGCAGGTTTTGCTCTTCAAACAGGGTAGTTTCAGGTTCTGGTCGCTTTATGTTGCATGACTCGCAGTAAAATCCCGCTAGGAATTGCATAAGCCAAGCTCTGTACTCTTGCGCTATCCCTCTCCTACTCACATTTTCAGTCTGCATTCTGAGCTGTCCTTGTCCCAATATCTATTTCTGTCGATGCTGGCATTACACGCTTTTCTGGATCCACGTGAACACGAAAGAACGAGGAGATCACATTGAGGGGACAAGATCACATACACCATCGGATTCGCCACTGTTCTGCGGAATCCAGGTTCTAGCTTTCAAAGTTCTAGTTAGAATCATATCAAATAAGGTAGTTAATTGCTTCATTTCAGTAGATTCTATTCTCGATATTGCCAGGGAAGCTGTGAGGATTGATAGTTTCTGAGAAACTATGATTCACTCCTCACTTCTGAGGTAGGATCGAGAATCTTGCAAATAGATTAGGAAAGTTATTGCATTATTTAGAATAAATCTACAAATTACACAGACGAATAACTACACTTGGTTATTTTGTTTGTTTTATATTGTTATTTAGTTGTTATTTCTAGATACTTTTAAATAGCTGCTTTCCTTAAACTCTTAAAAAGTTAAATCAGAAAAATAGAAGTTATATATGTTTTAGTTTTATTCCACGTAGTTAGAATTTGCTTTATTACAGTTAGATTTTACATTTCATTTTGTATGACAATCACGGGACCTCGGGAGCCCAGGGAATACATATTTGAGCCAATCGTGCCTCAACCAAACCTCGTCACAGCAATAGTTGACATAGACCAAAATCTCAGAATACAAGTATTCCAAACAACAACAGATTTACAACTGATCAGTTCTCAGTTGAGAGGGTTAAACATAGAAGATGACCAAGCATACACGTTTTGGTCAAATCAACCGAATTACAGATTACCCTAGATAAACATTCACATGACTGTAGAAGGGTTCGAAAGAGAACAAACCTTTGGTTGTGATCCTTTGGTCCCACAGCCAGGTGCAGGAGACACTCTCACAGACATAGATACTAGTCTAAGGATCCAGGTTGCACGAACGCCTGTGAGATATTCTGAGAAAATCACGCAGTTGTTGGTCCTAAACATAGAAGCTGAGAAAGCATATGATTACTGGATACTAGGAATCAGGACTTGATTTCGTATATGACCATAACAGGACCGCAACAACCAAGAGTCTACGGTTGTGACCCACAAGTCCCACAGCCTAACGAATCCATAAGTCAATCAGATATAAACATTGGCCTACGCACACTAGTATTCCAATCCACTCCACTTCCACCCATCATCATCGAACAATTGTCCTTACTAGATATAGCGGCTAACGAAGCTAGAGAATTCTGGACTAGGCCAGAGAATCGTCCGTAGAGTCAATTGTTTCCACCATCCACCATATGACCTTATCTGGAGACATACACGAAACTATCCCAGGTCATTTTCCACGTATTCCACAACCCATAGATCGAATCACGCCAGAGCTCGATATTGATTGGAGCCTTCGAGCAGTCATCCTTGCCGATCGATCTATCACACCAGTCCAAGTTAGAAGGGCCTTCTTTGCCTTAGATTCACAAATTCCATTAGTGCGTGTCGAAGAAATTAGACTGCCTAACTAGTTTGTCTGCATCCCACGCATATTCCATCCCCACCGGCTGTCTCGGCATGACCTCGGGAGGTCGGGTACGCGGAAGAGTTACCTGTAGATTCCCACGCTCGCTTGTCACTTTTCCGGCGTACAAAATTGGTGAACCCGACGTGAAACAAACAAAATTAGTGAAGCTGATGTAAACTTCCTACTTTCTCGTTCGGAGTCATAGTATCACGTGTTCTTTCACAAATCACCTTCGCTCCTTCCCATTATTCTGCGGGTATTCATATACCCCCCGAATATGTCGGGATTCGATGCATATGGCAGACCCCTCTTGGGTCTCGAGGCATACTATGCCCAACAGAATAGACAATCATCACCCTCACTCTCAGTATGGGGCGACAACTATTCAACTAATCAGTTGTCAACACAAACCCCAAGAAACAGATATAACTCATCTTTTCAAACGGGGGAGTTAGATCAACCCCCTCGAACGCAACAAACAGAGCCTTCAGGCTCGAACAATATGACGTTTACCGGAGAATCTGGTTCGTCTCCTCAGATGCTACTTAGACCACAAATTAGTAGACAATCTGACCCATACCTGGTCTTAGATGATGAACAGTCAATACGTTATCCTAGAAGTGAACAACGCTCTCGGGGTATGTACCCATCTATAGGAGGTTTACAAATACAACCCGAAATCTCTTTTCAAGAAAATACCTCTATGCCACTGCATATAGGAAATACTCTCGGAGAAACTTGGCAAGATAGCGATCAGTTTATAGCAGGATATCACATGCCTATACAACACCAGGGTATACAACAAACGCCGCTCAGGCAAAGCACCGTGACTTCACCAAATGAAGTCATTTCAACATTAGTAGAAAAAGTGAGAGGGTTAGAACTTGCTCAAGCAAGTCAAAATCCTCAGTTCATGCAAGCAGGAAGTTCCAATCCTCCATATCACTCTGGCCAAGTAGATCTCCTCACAGGAGTAGGCACGTTAGGCATGCCTCCTCAGTATCCACAACAAACGCCAACAAGGCCTATCATCTCTAACATTATTTCTCCGGTCTAGTATCAAACAACCCATTACTAGACAATATCCCGTCATACTTAAACATGTACTCCAAATCACCACAGGGAGATATGTTCTCCTCTCCCGCCCCTTTTTCTCAAACGCAGGGACTTCCCTATGCCCCTGCCAATGCATACGCTGCCCCGTATCAACAACCCATCCCACCACCACTCCCTCAGCAACCACCATCAATGGTCGAAACCTATGCGATAGGGACTTATTCAGAATATCTGAAAGAGCCCTTAGACTTCACCATACGAAGCGTCATGCTTCCAAGACCTCTTCCCGATTTACCCAAGTACAAAGGTGAGGGAGATCCAAATGCGCATATCAAAGCTTACGCTACAGCCATACGAATTACTCCCTTGGGATGGGGTTGTTGCTAAAATATTCCCCAAAACTTTGGAAGGCATTGCTCTCGACTGGTATTATAGAATACCTGAAGCCTCCATCCATTCATTTAAACAACTCGTATCAGAGTTCATTAAGGCCTTCGACATGAACAAACTATTGAGAACAGGAATCAGGGAATTCTTGCACATCAAACAAGAACACAACGAATCTGTCGCCCATTTCATCCAGAGGTGGCGTACAGTTCTTTATTCTTCAGCAAGTGCTCCAAACATGGATCAGATGGAACTATGTGATTTATTCCTTCATTCTCTCAGCAAAGAGGTGAAGGAAGAAGTCCAGAAGTTCCCACTAAGAACTTACGATGAAGTACTTGAGAGCGCTCTTCGAATAGACCAAGCAGCGATAGATAGTGGCCGTAAAACATATGGTGCAAACGGGAGGTTAATCACCCCCAATCAGAACACTACAAATTATCCCACTACCACAAACGTTAATCAAGGACCCAAAATCCTTAACAAAAATCGGGGTGTAACAACGGATGGAGTAACCGACCAGCCCAAGAAGGTAAATGTTGTCAATACTCCATCACAAACAAACAACCAACGAAACAACAACTTTACCCCGACAATCAATACAGTGGATTTTAACCATCCACAACAACAACAACAATGGTGAAATCCTATACAAGGGCCAAAACAAAACTCATTTGGTTATCAAAACCAAAGCCAGAAACAACAAATGCAAAATTTTAATCCTAATAGGCAACAGTTTGATCAGAATTTTAGGCCACAATATACACCAAACCAACAAAACAGGAATTACAATCCCAATTCTTATTGTGGTTTCCACAAAATTCGGGGTCATGATACTAGAACGTGCCGTGACTACAATAAATTCATGCAACGTTTACCAGAAGAACAAAGACAGTTCTTCACAGATTTGTTTTTGGCAGATCCCGTGTCATCACCACCAAACACGCTAGCAGGAGCAGTTTCCCCTCAGAATGCTCCCCTCAAGATCTTTAACGATCCACTCCCAAATCATGATAATAACAGACTAAATCCAACTGGGACGAACAAGGGTGCAATACCGGGAAACAATGATCATGAAGCCTCGACTTCACTAAATCCATCAGTTGCGCCACAGTTGGGAAGTCAACCGAGACCCAAGATAGTCAGTTTGGTAGAGCTAGACGCTGAGCTACCTATCGAAGCTATAACAAGAACACGAGAGTATTTCTCTCAACCAAGCCCAAGTCATCTGCCAGAAACAGATAAGAGTCAGCAGATAGTAGAAAAACCCATCGGTGCCTATGATTTAATTAGTGACCTAACAAAGACCTTCTCGCACATTTCATTTTTAGATTTACTAAAGAACTCTCCTCCTCACAGAGCTGCTCTTTTAGAAGCATTAGGTCTAGGTCATCTAATTAACATCACTCCACCTCCTGAAACACAAGTAAATCACGTAGATTTTGATATCCACCCTCCGGGGCAGCCGGACAAGGATGTCGAATTCATATTCGAAATAAGTAAAATGCCCACAGATGCTGAGATCGCACGCCGAGGTGATCCAGCCTTACACTTACAAGTATGGGTTTATAATAACTATGTAAAACGGGCAATGGTTGACGATGGGGCCGCAGTTAACATAGTCCCTTTCTCTTTCCTCCAAAAACTAGGATATGGGGAAACAAACTGTTCCACCACTCGAAATACATTGAGAGGCTATGATAGCCTTAAAGCCACTTCGATAGGAACTATAATACTTGCCGGTCACCTTAGGACCCAAAACAATCCTGACTGAGTTTTATATTATAGATCGGGAAACTAATTATAATATGATACTCGGCCGACCATGGATACACCGAATGAAGGCAATCCCTTCTACGTTATTTCAAGAAGTAAGATTTTTGCATCTAGGAAAGGTATTTGTAGCCAAAGGCGATCCAAAACCTTTCGATTTGCACCTAGCTGATTTAAAGAAAAGACCAGGTGTACACTCAGAATTTGAACTTCCAACAAACCAACTTAATAAACCCACTGACCCAAAACCAGAGGAGAAGTTGGTACCTACAACGGATCTTGAAACTATCAGCATAGCCAAAACAACCCCAACCCCTAACGATAAAGCTAAAGAAACGGTATCATTAGGGACTACTGCAAAAATCGTTGAGTTAATAGAACAAGATTCACCAATGTTCTTACCATTTGATTCAGTAGGCATAGGATATTCCCTAGGTGTTGGTTCCCTTCCAGCAGAGGACCTCTGTATGGTAGAAGTAGAGTGTGCAAACGCAGCAGATGCCCCAACATCTATACTCCCGACTAAGTATTGGACTCTCCATTTCGACGGAGCTAAATGCCGTTATGGAGCGGGGGCAGGTATAATTCTTACTTCGCCCGAGGAGAAAGTCCTCCCATTCGCCTTTAAGTTAAACTTTGAATGCACAAACAACGGCGCTGAGTACGAAGCCCTCCTCCTTGGCCTCACTTTAGCCAAGAGAATTGGTGTTGATAACATCAAAGTCTTAGGAGACTCGCAATTAGTGGCAAACCAAGTTTCTGAGGTATACGAAACCAAAGCCGAACACTTGCAGCTTTACAAAAATGTTGTATTAAATTTAAGCAAGGCATTTAACTTCATATCCATTGAAACAATCCCGCGAGAGAAAAATCTTCTCGCCGATTCAATAGCAACTTCAGCATCACGTTTTACTCCAAGCAATGAGTTAGAAGATACCCAGTTCACGGTGTCCATTCGTGATGAACCATTGATAAAAATAATGACAAATCCCCTTTCAAGCGAAAGTAAATCTACCATCCTAGACCATGTATTGATAGTGATGTGGCTACCTTGGATTACTTAAACGCCTATGCGGCATTACATCTCTCCTATCATATGCTAGATTTGTCCTTAATTCCACATTCGTCTTCCTATTTCGGAAATCCCATGATGGATCTCCCCTCACAAATGGAACCTAGCATATACGCAGTAGAAAATGGGGATGATTTGGATTTACCTCCAGCACCACCTGAGTTCGAAGAGGGTAACGCCTCTTTGATCGAAGAGACAATCGATGTCAACATCGGGACAAATGACGAACCAAAAATCTTGAAATTAGGATCATCCTTAACCCCAGAAGAAGTGGAAATACATACGTAGATCCTCAAAGAACATCAGAAGGCGTTTGCATTTAATTATAAGGAAATGACAGGAGTTGCACCCCACATTGCGGTGCACAACCTCGTCACTAAATCAGATGCAAAGCCAGTTAAGCAAAAATCAAGACCTATGAAACCCAAAGTAGCTCTCATGGTAAAGGAGGAGGTAATAAAACTCCTTCAGGTAGGATTCATCAAGCCAGTCGACTATTCCCAATGGGTATCTAACATCGTTCCCGTTCTCAAGAAGAATGGAAAGATACATATCTGCATAGATTTTCGAGACATCAACAAAGCATGTCCTAAGGACGACTTCCCGTTGCCATCTATTGATGTCATTGTTGATGCAACAGCTGGGTTTGAGCTTTTGTCTCTCATGGATGGATTCTCGGGATACAATCAAATCAGAATATCTGAGCAAGATCAAGCTAAAACCACGTTTATAACTCCTTGGGGAACCTATTGCTACGCTGTTATGCCATTCGGTCTCAAGAACGCTGGTGCTACGTACCAGCGGGCTATGACATACATATTTCATGATCTAATTCATAAAATCATGGAATCTTACGTAGATGACTTATTGGCTAAAGCCAAGAAGCGTTGTGACCATCCCGAAGTACTCCGCGTCATTCTTTCACGTCTAATAGAATACGGAGTCACACTAAACCCAGAGAAATGTGTCTTTGGTGTAACGGGAGGGAAGCTCCTAGGTTATATCATATCGTCACGAGGGATAGATGTCGACCCGACCAAAATCTGGGCTGTCCTCGAAATGGTTCCACCTTCAAATGAATCTGGAGTCAGGTCATTCCTCGGAAAGCTGGGTGCAATCCGAAGATTCATCCCAGACTTAAGCTTCGCCATTCATCCAATCAACAATTTACTCAAGAAAGACTATAGCATTGATTGGACCAAAGACTGTAATGAAGCCTTTGAAGCAGTTAAGCGTTTCCTATTATCACCACCTACGCTAATGCCACCTAAGCTAGATCACCCGTTGATTCTATATTCACGAGCTACCAATGTCTCGCTGGCCTGTATGTTGGCCCAAGAAGACGATAACAAGAGAGAACGCGTGATTTATTTCATCAGCCGAACGCTGCTCGACTATGAAACACGCTATACACAGGCAGAACGAGAATGCCTTGCCATAGTCTTTGCTACTAAACGCCTAAGACATTATATGCTGAATCAAGAAACGAGGGTCATGGTAAAAACGGACCATTTACGGACTTTCCTCACACAAGGGTCATTATCTAAAAAGGCTGGACGTTTTATAACCTTAATGGGAGAATTCGAATTAACGTTTGTAAATCAGAAGTCAGTTAAGGGACAAATCATCACGGATTGGTTAGCTAACAACCCATTAGACAGAGGTGATTTAGTAGATTTAGACTTTCCAGATGAGTGCGTATACTACATCGAAAGCCCGACCCTCTATCTCTGAGTGTCTTTGGTACACTGATATCATTAATTATATCATGGACCATACGTACCCAGAAGGAGTTACACCGCAACAAAGAAGGTGGTTACGCATAATCGTAGCTAAATACGTCATTATAGAGCAGGTGCTCTATCGAAAAGCATTCGATGGAATGCTCCTAAGATGTGTCGACACGGAGGAATCCAAGAAGATTCTCCATGAATCTCACAGTGGAATATGTGGAGGCCACTTCGGTGGCCATGCCACTGCTCGAAAAATACACCGAATGGGCTATTTCTGGCCCACTCTAGAACATGACGTGATAGAGTTTGTACGCAGGTGTCATAAGTGCCAAGAATTCTCCCATGAGATCCACATGCCAGCACAAGCTCTACAACCAATCGCTACTCCATGGCCCTTTTCTACATGGGGTCTAGACTTAATAGGGAAATTCTCTCCCTCATCCACAGATGGCCATAATTTTATAATCACGGCCACTGAATATTTTACCAAATGGGTGGAGGCCATGCCTCTTACTACTGTACCTGGTTCTGTGATCGCCAAGTTCATTTTGAACCAAATCATTTGCAGGTACGGTATCCCGCAAATCATTATCTCTGATAATGGAACTTCTTTTAAGAATGAAGAGGTTCGCGAACTATGCAATAAATTTAAGATAAGCCATCATACGGCTTCCTTGTATTACCCCCAAGCCAACGGACAGGCTGAAGCGACAAACAAGACACTGAAAGCCATTCTCCTTAAAACGGTAAAAGAAAACAAATGAGATTGGCATTTGAAGTTATATCCGGCCTTGTGGGCCCACCGAACCTCAATAAGAACACCAACGGGAGCAACTCCTTTCTCGCTGGTATTTGGGGCAGAAGCAGTTCTCCCGCTTGAGGTCGAAATACCCAGTCTCCGCATTTCACTACAAGGGATTCTGGATGAAGACGCTTACAGAGAAGCACGTCTTTCCCAACTAGAAAGCCTAGATGAAACTAGGTTAGATGCTGAACAGCGGCATAGAGCTTATGCTGACCGAATGTGCCGGCAGTATAACAAGAAGGTCTATGAACGCGACATATACGAAGGTGATCTAGTTCTAAGGCTAGACAGCCGGATCGACAAGAAGACCGGCGAAGGAAGGAAATTCCGGCCCAAATGGTTGGGCCCATACCGAGTCATGAAGGACTACGGAAATGGTGCTTACCTCTTATGTACGCTAGAAGGTGAGGAATTTGGTGAAACAGTCAATTCCCTGCACCTCAAGCGGTTCTACGCATAAGCAGCTAGCGCTGCTTATATAATTATCTACATTGCATCTTCATATAGATTAAGATCATTTTGTCCACTTGTTTCTTACATAAATTGTGATCAAGGAATCTATTCTCAAAGCAATTCACTACAAACTCATGATGTTGTTGGCATAAAACTCTTTAATCATACCTCTCCATCTTCATATATCATCGAATCATCTCGGAATCTTTTATCAAATAAAGTCAAACATGACAAAGTCTTAACGGTAACCATACCAAGATCTGCAAGTTTATTCTCACTTTGATTTCTTCTTAGGATAGGTGTCTTGCCTATGGTCTGTTCTAGAAGCTTCATGGTGTCACATCTATCCCATATGTATATCTCTTTGGAAATAAGCACATACTGACATTTTACTCAAGAAAACAAGTCAACAAGTGATTAAACAGAAAATTTTAATTTTACACATTTCCTTGCCCCACCAACCTTCGGTGATGAGCTTGCATCTCTTACTAGTGACGTAGGGTTGGGAAAGGATGGAAATGCCCTTACTCGCCTATACCTTGCCCACGGTGATAAACCCACGCTTCTTACTAGTAGCATGGGGCAAAGTGTAGGGGGTCCTCTTGACAAATAAGTACAAAAGTCATAAACAAAAAATTCAAACTCTGAAACTTTGAGTCAAAAATGAATGAATCAGATGTTCAAAATTCCAAGAGAGTTAAAATCCTAAAAACCCAGATTTTGTCTACTATGTGGCCATCTACGGATCTAAGTCTAGATAAACCACAAAGCAATTGCATTCTAAACTATGAAGTCACTCGGGTGGAGTAAGCTTGTAGTTTCCTATTTGGTTCCACCAAAGCTTTGTCTGTCTTTCATCACTATCATTTCAGCCACATTTCATAACTTGTGCCCTTTCTAGCTCTCGGTGATGAGCCCTCGCATCTTACTAGTTGTGTGGAGTTAGGATTGGGGCAAATTAATCTGTTCATCATACTGGTTATATTCATCACTCTGCAAAACAAACATGAGGTATCCAAATTGCTCACAAAAGCTAAGATTCAAAATCACAATATATCTACATTATATATCAGCATCATGAAACACAAAAAGAAAGCAAACATTTGCATCATCTGTTCTCCATTGCATACATTCTAAAAAGCATATAAACATACATCGTAGTATACACAAGGAAACTGGAAATAGAAAGGAAAACATGAGTGCCAAGCTTTTAATCCAAAACGAATGCATATATATAAATAATCAATGTTTATGTACAATGCCATCATGCTCTAAGCATGGTCAAAACGCTCAAAGAGCCCGTGATATACAAAGAATATATAATACAAAATACACGAGAGCCAAATGGCTTCTCAATCCCTGCGAGACCCCTCCGAAGGTGCACGCCCACGCCTAGGACTCTGGCTACGCCGGCGCTCTGAATGTACGGAGGGCTCAGGGTCCCGAGGGGCAGCTGCGGTCTCACCATGAGAATGGCTCCTCATGAGGTGCTCAGCCATCCTGTAGCCCGCTAACTCTGTGCGGAGGGTCGACACCATCCTGGCCACGTGCCAAATGGGAACGAATACATCGGTATGTCTACCAGCTGCTGAGGGCTCCCCAGCATCTACGGACAGCTCCGCGCGGGTCCTATCCATGGGGATCATCAGGGAATCGGTACATACCCTGCGGATCAAATCCCACCACTCGTCAACAGTCTCTGCAAACAAAGGAGAAAAATGAATTAGAAACCAAGCAAGAGGCTAAAAGATACAACAATAGCAACTAAGGAGAGCCTACATATAAACATTAAAAGGGAGAAAGGGTAACTTACTCGGATCACCAGGCCTCCAAGATGGGTCGCTGGGACCAGCACCCGCCGCGGATGCCACTGCCGACTGAGGGGCTGCTCCTGTGGCAGGAGCAATGTGTCACCCTGCAATGGACTCATCCTCTCCACCATGGCCCTGGGAGAGTGGCTCCTCTGAAACTAGAGTCACCCTCTCTGCGCTCTGCTCATCCCTCTCTGCCTGCATAATGTCCTGAGTGTCATGCCACTCAGGATCACTGTCATCAGTCTCCTCCTCTGACCCTCCCTCTGTGAGCTCCTCAGAGTCGAAGTCAATATCTACGGGGTCATCGCTACTATGAGCAGGACCCGCAGCAATCTGAAGCAAAGGTGCCCGAGGCGCACCGGCTCTCCCTCTAGCGCGAACTATCCTCCTGGCTACAATGGGAATGCCAGGAGTAATCACTGTCCAACCTCGGCCTCTAGGCCCCCCTCTGGCCTCGCGAACTGATCTGTAAACTGGCGCCACTAGGGGAAGCATGCCCGTATATGGAAGGCCAAACTGCTGAGGAACCCGGCCGAAAGGATGTACCTCCACTCATCCCACTCGATCGATAAGCTGCCCTGTGGTGGAGCAGGAGATCAGGGTAAGAGTCTCCTCACCCCATATGCCGGCCATAAGCTAGTACGGTGTCACCTCCATGTCTGCAGTAGTAAGGGAGGCAACTAGCTGATGAGGTGCTCTGAGCACCGACATGTCCGTCCATCTAGCTGCCCTCACAGCCCTAGGATCTGCCACCTCCACACCCCTTCCATAAGGGATAAAATGCTCATACATCCAACTCATGACTAGAGTTGGGTGGCTCAATGACTGTCCCTGTAAACGGACCACCCTATATAGATCATGGTAGGTGGTCCCCAGAATATCAGCTCCCCAAGTGCATATATCCGCCATGCCCCTCTATCTGTGCAATGATGGGGGCCCAGCAGTATAACAATGTGTCCCCTCCCTTGTCCCCCGATCAATCTCGAGGCAAGGATCCCCATGATGGCCTGTCAAAATATGAGGATAGGAAAAGAAGGAATGGATCGAACTCTCACCCCCTTCTTCGACCCCGTGGAGATGACTGCATCTCCCATATAAGCTGCCCACTGTGCAATCTGTGCCATGAGCCTGCTGTCTCTAGTGTAAGTCACCTCCCGATGATCGGGACCCCCAGAATGTGGTAGACATCGTCTAATGTAATGGTCCACTCACCACGGACCCCTGGCAGTCGGAAGGTGTTCCGATCTGCATCCCAGTAAGAAAATAGGTCACAAAGGATGTGACTAGATGGTGCAATGTGGGGCACGCGTGATATGCGCAATATACCAGCCCTCTGTAGTGTGTCCTCCTCATCCTGTGAGAGGGCATCCAGTACCCCTAAGAGCCAATCACACTTTCTCTCTCTGCTCCATCTAATGTACTCCTCTCTCGCCTGCATACACCCAAAAACACACAAAACAGAGCAAGTTAATATCCGAACAATACCGAGAGAGTCATAAAAACACGTAGAAATGCTAAAAATATAAGTGCAACCTCAAATATTAGTTCCTTTTGCAATCTGTGCAAAACCGCTGCCCTGAGCAGGGAGGCGGTTTTGTAACCGCCGCCTTAAAGGCGGTGGTCATGTAACCGCTGCCCTGAACAGAGCGGTGGTCATGTAACCGCCGCCCTGGCCAGGGCGGCGGTCGTGGTCTGAAAACCCACGCGGGTTTTTAATCTAAAAAGGCCTAAAACAAGCAAAAAATGACCATTTAACCTAAAAATGGAGCCTACCCAGTAGGCGCCCCCCCCTAGATGGACCTTTTAACACTAGCATTTTCAAAAATGACCCCCCCATTATAACAAATTTAGCATTTCAAATTTAAGGGGGGAAAAACACAAAATTAAAGAAAACCAACCTGTGATCTAGCGGGGCAGTGTTCCGCACGTGGAGGCATGATCACGATCTCGCTGCGGACGTTTTGACTCTACTCACGCAAGAAACCGTCACCGTGGGTCCCAGAGCTCAAAAAAAATCAAATCAACTCGCACAAATGAATAGGAAAATGGGCCCACTTTCATATATATAGCGCCCTGATTCATTTTAAAAGACTTTTTCGCAGGTTTGGAGCGCTGATGGAGGTAAGTTCCTATCCCCGCACAAATGGTACGTTCTCATTCCCTATTATTTTAGCGTTTATTTTCCAAATTATTGTATCTATCTGCACTTGAGTTCTCCTTTTATTTTGCAGGTAGCGGGAATTTTGGATGGCGTCATTTCAACACACGGACGTGTAAGGTATAACTTCTAAACTTCCCATTTCGGGACTGCCATACTCGGACCCACCGTTTTATGCCTCTTCATGGCTAAAATGCTTCTCCGAGGGGGCAATATGTACGTACCCAAAATTGTAAGGTACTGTACTACCAGAACAACGTGACAAGTTCCCCAATGATGATACAGGTCTCCTTGCAAGGTGTTCGGGATCCGGAAAAGCCCTCAGAGTATGCGTTAACATCCCGCATGCCCCGCTTAGCCCCCACGTCCTTTGTTTTCCCCTTTTTCCCTCTTTTCTTGGCCTTTTGATCTTCAGTGACGAAACCACCGCCCTGCAGGGGTGGTCGGTCCTATAACTGCCGCCCTGCTCAGAGCGGTGGTCCTGCATGCATTTTCCAGAAAGCGTTTTGACACGACTCACGTAAAATATCAACGTTTCACCAGCTTTCCTTGCCGACTTGGGCATGCATTTATGTTTTTGGTCCCCTGGAATAGTGTTTGGCCATTGTTTATGGTTTTTAGAGTTCAGTTTGGTTTTGATCTTTGGGTGAATGAAAGCTATAAATAAATGGTTTGTGCACAAGCAAAGGGTCTGATCTTTTGCTCTCATCCTCATTTTTTCCATAGTTCAGTTTATCGTTTTGCTTAGAGGCCATAGTTTCAGTTCATTTGCAGGCTTAGTTAGTATTGTGCAGCTGTTGGTAAGCCACATATCCACCTTGTGCAAGTGCTGTCTGCCAGGTCTGCCCCTCATTCACTTTCAAGCTCTCATTTTCATAGTTCAGTCTTTTGTTCTGTTTAGAGCCATAGTTTTAATTCTTTGCATGCTTATTTAGCATTATCCAGCTGTTGGTAAGCCACATATCCAGCTTGTGCAAACAGTGTTGTTGTTTTATCCATTCCATTGGAGTAGAATAGCTTAGGAAGCCATTAAAGTTGCAGGTTTTTCTCTTCAAACAGGATAGTTTCAGGTTCTGGTCGCTTTATGTTGCATGACTCGCAGTAAAATCCCGCTAGGAATTGCATAAGCCAAGCTCTGTACTCTTGCGCTATCCCTCTCCTACTCACATTTTTCAGTCTGCATTCTGAGCTGTCCTTGTCCCAATATCTATTTCTGTCGATGCTAGCATTACATGCTTTTCTGGATCCACGTGAACACAAAAGAACGAGGAGATCACACTGAGGGGACAAGATCACACACACCATCAGATTCGCCACTGTTCTGCAGAATCCAGGTTTTAACCTTCAAAGTTTTAGTTAGAATCATATCAAATAAAGTAGTTAATTGCTTCATTTCAGTAATTCTATTCTCGATATTGCTAGGGAAGATGTGGGGATTGATAGTTTCTGAGAAACTATGATTCACTCCTCACTTCTGAGGTAGGATCGAGAATCTTGCAAATAGATTAAGCAAGTTATTTCATTATTTAGAATAAATCTACAAATTGCACAGGCAAATAACTACACTCGGTTATCTTGTTTGTTTTAAATTGTTATTTAGTTGTTATTTCTAGATACGTTTAAATAGCTGCTTTCCTTAAATTCTTAAAAAGTTTCTCAGAAAAATAGAAGTTATATATGTTTTAGATTTATTCCACGTAGTTAGAATTTGCTTTGTTACAGTTAGATTTACATTTTATTTTGTATGACAATCACGGGACCCCGGGAGCCCAGGGAATACATATTTGAGCCAATCGTGCCTCAACCAAACCTCATCACAATAATAGTTGACATAGACCAAAATCTCAGAATACAAGTCTTCCAAACAACAACAGATTTACAACTGATCAGTTCTCAGTTGAGAGGGTTAAACATAGAAGATGACCAAGCACACACGTTTTGGTCAAATCAACCGAACTATAGATTACCCTAGACAAACATTCACATGACTGTAGAAGGGTTCGAAAGAGAACAAACCTTTGGTTGTGATCCTTTGGTCCCACAGCCAGGTACAGGAGACACTCTCACAGACATAGATACCAGTTTAAGGATCCAGGTTGCACGAACGCCTGTGAGATATTCTGAGAAAATCACGCAGTTGTTGGTCCTAAACATAGAAGCTGAGAAAGCATATGATTACTGGATACTAGGAATTAGGACTTGATTTCATATATGACCATAACAGGACCGCAACAACCAAGAGTCTACGGTTGTGACCCACAAGTCCCACAGCCTAACGAATCCATAAGTCAATCAGATATAAACACTGGCCTACGCACACTAGTATTCCAATCCACTCCACTTCCACCCATCATCATCGAACAATTGTCCTTACTAGATATAGCGGCTAACGAAGCTAGAGAATTCTGGACTACACCAGAGAATCGTCCGTAGAGTCAATTGTATTCACCATCCACCATATGACCTTATCTGGAGACATACACGAAACTATCCCAGGTCATTTCCCACGTATTCCACAACCCATAGATCGAATCACGCCAGAGCTCGATATTGATTGGAGCCTTTGAGCAGTCATCCTTTCCGATCGATCTATCACACCAGTACAAGTTAGAAGGGCCTTCTTTGCCTTAGATTCGTAAATTCCATTTGTATGTATCGAAGACATTAGATTATCTAACTAGTTTGTCTACATCCCACGCATATTCCATCCCACCGGCTATCTCGGCACGACCTCAGGAGGTCGGGTACGCGGAAGAGTTTCCTGTAGATTCCCATGCTCACTTGTCACTTTTCCGGCGTATAGTTACCCCACGTCAAGTTTTCTAAGGGTCTTTGTGAGGGTTGTAGCCTTGGAAAGCATCTTGAATAAGAACTTTGACAAAGGAAAAGCCTAGAGAGCTACTCGTCCTTTAGATATTATTCACAACGATATTTCTGTTCCATTTCTGTATCCTTCATTTATTATAGCTCTTTATGTGCTAACCTTCATTGATGATTATTTGTGATATACTTGGGTATATTTTCTTAAGATTAATTCTGAAATCTTTAAACATTTTCAGGACTTTAAGGCTCTTGCTGAGAAACAAGTGAACATTCTATTAAGGTTCTTTAAACTGAAAATGGAGGTGAATATGTAAACAATAGGTTCATGGATTTCTATACTTTTGAAGGGATCTCCTTGTAGCATACAACCCTTCACAGAATGGAGTAGCAGAAAGAAAGAACCGTACTCTTAAAGAGATGGTCACTTGTTTGATTCACTCAAAGTCTCTTCCTTCACAGTAGTGGGATGAAGTAGTGAATTGTGCTAATTACATTCATAACCATGTTCCACACAAGGCAATAATAGGGATGACACCCTTTGAAGCCTTGTTTGGATGCAAACCTGATGTCAATCACTTTCAAGTCTTCAAATCCAAGGCTATGGCTCAGATTCCTAAGAAGAAATGCAAGGCAATGGAACCAAAATCTAGACCTTGTATCTTTATAGGGTATCTTGATGGTGTGAAGGGATATAAATTTTTGAATCCTACTTCTCATGAGCTTTATATTGAGAGAAGTGTTAAGTTTGATGAGTCTTCTTTAACTTCTACTTCTCTACCTATCAGGGATAATTTTAGCGGAAAATATTCGTAATATGGTGAAAATTTCATTTTATGAAAATTTGAAAAGGCAAATTATTCAGAGTGGGTCGGTGTCCTGTTTGCCTAAAATATATAGTATATTTTTTCTGGGGGGTCATCTTCGCCTTCATTTGAAAACATCTCCTATAAAAACCTAGCTAATTCACCGGGTAGTATACCTCAAGTAGCTTAACAAATTACCAATACTGTGAAATTTTAACTCGCATACCCTTAAGCACCAGAGATTCAGATTACTGTTAGCTTGTGATTATTGACACACGACAACAGCTGTACTGACGCGTGACAGAGGAAGTGTTGACGCGCAACATGGGCAGTGGTGACGCGCGACAGAGGAAGTGTTGACGCGTGACAGAGGAAGTGTTGATGCGCGACATGGGCAGTGGTGACGTACGACATAGGCAGTGGTGACGCGTGACATGGGCAGAGGTGACGCGCAACATGGGCAGTGGTGACGCATGACATGGGCAGTGGTGATGCGCGACATGGGTAGTGGTGACGCGTGACATGTGCAGAGGTGACGCGTGACATGGGCAGTGGTGACGCGTGACATGGGTAGTGGTGACGCGTGACATGGGCAGAGGTGACGCGCGACATGGGCAGTGGTGACACATGACATGGGCAGAGGTGACGCGTGACATGGGCAGTGGTGACACGCAACATGGGCAGAGGTGACACACGACATTTATAGTGGTGACGCGTGACATGGGCAGTGGTGATGCGTGACATGTGTAGAGGTGACGCGTGACATGGGCAGTGGTGATGTGCGACATGGACAGTGGTGACGCGCGACATGGGTAGAGGTGACGTGTGACATGGGCAGTCGTGACGTGCGACATGGGCAGTGGTGACACGTGACAGTATATTCAGATAGTGGATGCGTGACAGGAAATGTGTTGTTGACGCGAGACAAGTGCAGAGTTGACACGTGAAAAAGACCTCAGACACGGAGATTTTTGATGAGAAAGTAGAGGTCAGAGGCTGTAGACGTGCGACAGGAGATTTTGCTATCGCGCGTCAAGAAAATGCAGTGACGTGTGTCAATAGACCTTAGTGACGTGCGTCAACAACCTTGTTGACGTGTGTCACTGAGGTCTGTTGACGCACGTCACTACATTTTCTTGACGCGCGACAGCAAAATCTCTTGTCTCGTGTCTACAGCCTTCTGTCGTGCAACTTGACAATCAGGTGAAATTTTTTCATACAACCCCTAAAAAATTTGCCTTCCCGCGAAACCAATTCCAGGGATATTCACCAGGTATTCTCCACCTCTTATTTCTAAGAGGTCTCTTGAAATGAACCCTGCTACCTATTGAGGTTCTTCAGCTTGTTGATTTGGATTCTGACTCATTAGATGATGATGTTGTTGAGCATTCTCCTCTTCCTGATCCTCCCAACCATCAGAACCTTGATTCTTCTGATTTTGACAGTAGTTATGATGAGGACTATGTCCCTTATCACTCAATAGAATGAATCTTCTGACTCAAAGCCTAATCCTTCTGGTCCTCTTTAGGCTAGGAAAACTTTGCAAAGTGTTGGATATTTAGTTGGAGATACTTTGGATATGAGATGTACTCACTCAAATTTCATTGGACTCAACTCTTTCTTTGCCTCTGCCTCTGATCCATAGTCTTTCTAAGAGGTTTCTGGTATTCTTGAGTGGGATTCTACCATGGATAAGGAGTATTCCTCTCTCATAAAGAATGATACTTGGGATCTCACCCCATTTCTGAAAGGAAGAAAAATCGTTGGTTTAAGTGGGTGTTCCAAACAAAGTATGAAGTAGATGGAGATGTCAAAAATTTTAAAGTGTGATTAGTAGCTAAGGGTTTCTCCTAGATAGTTGGGGTTGATTATACTGAAACCTTTTCTTTGTTTGCAAAGATGAATTCTATTCAACTGACCTTAACCATTTCCGTAACAAACAGATGGAAATTCCATCAAATAGACGTTAAGAGTGCCTTCCTTCATGGTGACCTAGAGGAAGAGATCTACATGGAACAATCTCTAGATTATGTCCATGATCCCTCCCTCATTTGTAAGATAAAGAAGTCTCTTTATGGCCTTAAACATGCCCCTCAAGCTTGGTATGCCAAGATGGACTCCTTTTTACTTACATAAGGGTTTACTAGGTGTCACTTTGATCCAAATGTTTATATTCTATGGCAAGATGACTCCATAATCATTATTTTTCTCTATGTTGGTGACTTGTTGATCACTGGAAACTCTTCATCTATCGCTGATTCTATGAAGAATGCCTTGGCCAACAGGTTTTCCATGACTCACTTAGGTATGCTTTATTACTTTCTTGGGATCCAAATTTCACAATCTGACTCAGGAATTTCGATTTCAGAACCTAAGTATGATCTTGACTTGTTTTCTTGTTTTTAGATGTCTGATTACAAGTCTTCTCCTAATCCTTTTCTTTCCAGGGTTAAGTTGGTTTCTGATTTCTCTACTCCCTTGGTTGATGGTACCCTTTATCGACAATTGGTGGGGAGCTTGATTTACTTGACTCACACTTGACCGGATTTATCTTATGTTGTTGGGATCATTTCCGGATTCATGCAGGAGCCACATGAGTTTCATTGGAAAGTAGCTAAGTAGATCCTTCATTATGTTTGTGGCACCTATACTGATGGCATTCACTATTTTGGAGGAGTGGATATTAACTTGATTGGGTTCACAAATTATGACTGGGCAGGTGACTTAGATCATCAGAAATCTACCTCTGGCTATAGTTTCTCTCTTTGATTGGGTCCTATAAGTTGGTCTAGCAAGAAGCAAAATGTAATTGTGATATCCTCTACAGAGGTAGAATATAGAGGAGCATTTAACGCTGCCATATAGGTTGTTTGGTTACAAGGTATTCTGACAGAGTTAGGCATCCACTTTCAGTGGCCTACCATTATCTATTGTGACAACATGAGCACTATCTTAATTTGTAGAAATACATTTCAACATCAGTGGATTAAGCACATTGAGATCCATATGCACTTCATACAAGATATTATTCATGATGGTATCATTGACATTCACTACATTCAGACAGGTGATCAGATAGTAGATATATTCAACTAAGGTGAAGTTTCTTCACTTGCGGTCTCTTCTTAGGGTGAGGTCTTATGTAGCTTCTCATCTTCTTTTGGTTATATAGCCCTTCTTCTTCTTCTAGGAAGATTTTTTTTGTACATGGGCACCTTATCAAGCATTTAGTTATCGAGCCCCATTGACACATCTTTCTTAGTTGTTTAGGAGTGTATTCTTTTTTTTCTGACTCATCATAACCCCTACCCCATATTTGATGAAGGGGGGTGTTGGTGTGTGGGATCCTATATGTCCTCTATAAACATACAGAGGGTTATCTCACATGGGTTACGTTTAGGGTTTCTTGTGTGTCATGTACTAGGGTTACTCAACACCCTATATGTATCCCTTCATTTGACATTTATGAGTATGCCAAGACACTCCATTGTCTTTTCTCTATGTGCAAGATTTGTTCTATTATGTAAGCTCTTCCATTGATTGATCAATTCTTCCTTGTGATTACGCTGCAGCTATTATGTTTCCTTTAGAGTGCAACTTTATCATGGTGCACAATTTTTTATATGATTCTCACTAACTCTTTCAAAACATCCTTTACACTAGTGTTTACATTAGAGAGGAAATAATTAGAAATGATTTTCCTGAATACTTTCCAACTGCTAGTATTTTCTACTAATTTGATAATATTGATTCTTCACATCACCCTTTTTTGGGAAATTTCTCCTAGAATTTTTTTAATTCTACGATAGTCTTGACTAAATCATTTTACTACCGATAAGGAAAATGACCTAAATGACCTGACTGCACATAATGAAATTTCAATTTTTGAGGTACAAAACACAACAGGAAGTCACTCCATACTTTGGAAAACCTCACAAAAAACAATCATGAATGAGTTATGAGGGCATTTTAATTCATCCCATGTGAGATTTAATAGAGAGTTAGTGGACAATGTGTGGATAACTCATGCATGCCAGTATATAACTGGAATTCCTTGTCAGAGTAGGTGGTATTAATGCAAACAATGACAAGTTGAGCTCGTCTTCTTCACATATTCTTGAAACTAAGCAATTTCAATTATTCACATATTTTTATTCTGTTAGCATAAAAGACATTAAATAACTAACACTTATTTTCATTATTACTTGTACTATAATGCTTTAACGTAACATTACGAATATTTATGATTACCATATTATAGTCACATTATTACAATCTATACAAGCCTTGAATGACGTAAATTAATTTACAATGTAATTTTCCTTTCCTTTCATATTCTATAACATGTTGAAAGTTTTCCTCGTGACCACTAAGCTATAAATATTCATTTTTAATAATTTTTAATCTATGAAAATAATGATATTAAGATACAACATCTCCTTGCTATTACACCATTGAAAACTAGAATTAATCCTTCCCAATAACATATGAATTATTAATTTTTTTAATTCCTTTTTTTAGGTAATATGTCTTCCATTGGTCACACTTTGTTTATGTAAATTCTCTTGATTGAAGGAGAAGAGGGTTGGAAGAAGAGAGATGAAGAATGGTTTATAGAAATGAATTCCCCTGAAAAACTATCACATTGATCTATGGTTATTTTTTGTTGATGATGATATTTCCCATAAAGTTAGTATGGTTCTAATTTTAGAAGTTATTGATCAACAAACATTTTTTATTTAGGTTGAATGCATTGACATTGAAATGAATAAGTGTCTTATTCTTGACATGGAGTTGGAACTTTCTCCATGTTCAAGAAACAAGAAATGAAGGCTTCCATAGAAAGTAAAACATGTTCTTGTTTTAAATATGGTTGGAATTTGGGGACGTTCATACACTCAATAAAAATAGGCTGTGAAAATGCCCTTGAAATTCATCATATCATGAATTCGGTATTTAAAAAAAATTATAGATTTGAAACTACCTCTTCTATTTGTCATTATTTGAATAGAAAATATTTTCTTTTCCCACAAAAACATGTAAATCTTTTTACAACGCTAAGGAAATATTATTTGTATAAATTAGAGATAGTTCCCTCTAAGTCAAAGTTGTAAGGGCTTAAAAATAATAACGAATTGGCGGTATTGTTGAAAAAAGTGACAAGTATATTTGGGTAGGAAAAATCTTCAACCGTTGAACAATTTCAATTATTTTTGTTCAATGGTAATTTTTTTCTAGTTGAACTTTCTAGGTGCCTTGTAGCACCTCCAGAATATCAATACCGTCATGTACATGATGAGAATATTGACCTTCTTTTCCATTCAATGTTGATTAATGTTATTCCTACACAGAGGGATGTAATTCTTCTTCCCTTTTTATATTCTAAAAAGGAACTTATGCAACTAGAGGATCCAAATGAATTGAAAAGTGATGATGTGCAGCTCTACATTCTTGACATTTAACATACTATTTATTCCCAAAAAAAATAGCTAAAATAAAATAAAAGTCATTACATATTGTGTTGTGGTTTAGAAAGGCTCAAATTATGTCTTCAAAATCTTAAAGCAAAAACATTATTGATATTTGCAAGAAGCAAAATGAGTTAAACAAAAATTGGGTTTAAATTTTTTTATTGATGTACTCTACAAGGATCAAACTATTTGGATATACCTAGGATGTCCTCAGAATTCTGGAGTGGGAAACACAAAGACATAGGAGTGTCCAGGGTAATACAACTTAATTTTGATGCATTTGTATTTAAAATTTATTTTTTCTAATAGCAGAAAGTAAATATACTATTTCCACTTTTAATGAAAAGTTTCGAGAAGCAAGTTCTTACTATTTTTAAATTGTAAAAGAGAGAGTCTTTAGGAAAAAGGGACATTACTATTATTTCTTGAGGACATATGGATAAAATGGACAACAACCTTTGAGATTTTTGAATCAGGTGGGCTTGTTTGTTCTTATTTTAAGGATAACCAACCTAACTTTAAGCCGAATTCATTGACAAGGTTCATGGTCAATTCCTTTAGGTCTGTAAGAGGAATGACCAATGAGGAGATATCATTAATAGAAGATAAAGTGCACTAATGAAATTTATGGCTAATTGGATCTATTGAGGAAGCAATCATAACATGGAATTTTGAATCTTACTCCCGAAGAGTAAAAGATGATAGGAAAATGAGAGGAAAAGCTGTAAAATATTTGAAAAATAAATATATGGGTAATATTGTATTGGTAGAATGCATTGAATAAACTATTATTCAAAAATTTGTTTTGGATGCATCTCACTACCGCTAGTTGTGTTCTCCTAGTGACATCTCAAATAATTATGGAAAGCTACGTGATTTCAATGGAAGAAAAAATTCTAGAAAGGATTAAAGACATAGAAGAGTTTACATGTCAGTGCACATATCCATTCTAGCTCCATCCAACACTATCATCTATTATGTCAACTAATACATAAAATGTAGAATGCTTGATTACAGATTTTTGTAATTTGTTTAGTGTAATAATTCATGATGCAATAATGAACCTAAAAGAGTTTGCGAGAATTAAATAAAAAATGATGCACCATGAAGTAGTTGCACTCTAACAGAATCATAATGGCTCCAACATAATCACAAAGGCTGATCAACAATGGAAGAACTTGCTCAACAAAAACAAAGCTTGCACATAAAGGAAAGACAACAGAGTGTCTTGGCATACTCATAAATCAGGAATGAAAGGGTACATATAAGATGCAGAGTAACCCTAGTGCATGACACACAAGAAAACCCTAAACCTAACCCATGTGAGATGACCCTCCATATGTGTGGAGGACAAATAGGATCCCACACACCAACACCCCCCTTCATCGAAGCTGGGGTAGTGACTATGATGAGTCAGAAAAAAAAGAAGACACTCCTAAACAACTAAGAAAGATGTGTCAATGGGGCCTAACAACTAAAGGCCTGATAAGGTGCCCATATACAAAAAAATCTTCCTAGAAGAAGAAGAAGAAGAGAAGGACTATATAGCCCAAAGAAGATGAGCAGCTGTATAAGACCTCATCCCAAGAAGAGACAGCAAGTGAAGAAACTTCACCTCAGTGAAGGGCTTGGTGAATATATCCGTAATCTGATCAGCAGTCTGAATGTACTGAATGTCGATGATACCATCATGAATAAGCTCTTGTATGAAGTGCATATGGATCTCAATGTGCTTCGTCCCCTGATGCTGAACTGGATTTTTGTAAATTGAGATAGTGCTCATGTTATCACAATAGATAATGGTAGGCCACCGAAAGTGGATGCCAAACTCTGTCAGAATACCCTGTAGCCAAACAACCTCTGTGACAATGTTAACTACTCCTCTATATTCTACCTCTATAGAAGATATTGTAATTGCATTCTACTTCTTTCTAGACCAACTAAGGACCTGAACCAAGAGAGAAACTATAGCCAGAGGTAAATTTCTGATGATCTAAGTCACCGACCCAATCAGAATCTATGAACCTAATCAAGTCAATATCCACCCCTCCATAATAGTGAATGTCATCAGTATAGGTGCCACAAACATAATGAAGGATCCACTTAGCTACTTTCCAATGCAGCTCATGTGGCTCCTGCATGAATCTAGACACGATCCCAATAGCATAAGATAAATCCGTACGAGTGTGAGTCAAGTAAATCAAGATCCCCACCAACTGTTGATAAAGGGTACCATCAACTAAGGAATTAGAGAAATCAGAAACCAAATTAACCTTGAAAAGAAAAGGAGTAGGAGAAGACTTGTAATCAAACATCTAAAAACGAGCAAGAAAGTCAAGAGCATACTTAGGTTGCAAAATCAGAATTCCCGAGTCAGATTGTGAAATCTAGATCCCAAGAAAGTAATGAAGCAGACCTAAGTCAGTCATGGAAAACCTATTGGCCAAGGTAATCTTCACAGAATCAATGATAGAGGAAGAGTTACCTGTGATCAACAAGTCATAAACATAGAGAACAAGGATGAGTATGGAGTCATCTTGCCATAGAATATAAACATTTGGATCAGAGTGACACCTAGTAAACCCTGATGTAAGTAAAAAGGAGTCCATCTTGGCATACCAAGCCCAAGGGGCTTGTTTAAGGCCATAAAGAGACTTCTTTAACTTACAAACGAGGGAGGGATCATGGACATAACCCAAAGGTTGTTCCATGTAGATGTCTTCCTCTAGGTCACCATGAAGGAAGGTACTCTTAACATCCATTTGATGGACCTTCCATCTGTTTGCTGCAGAAATGGCAAGGGTCAGTCGAATAGAAGTCATCTTCTCAACCAGAGCAAAGGTTTTAGTATAATCAACCCCAACTATCTAGGAGAAACCCTTAGCTACTAATCGTGCTTTAAACTTTTTGACGTCTCCATCTACTCCATACTTTTTTTAGAACACCCACTTACACCAAATGATTTTTCTTCCTTTTGAAGAGGGGTGAGATCCCAAGTATCATTCTTCATGAGAGAGGAATACTCCTCATCCATGGTAGAATCCCACTCAGGAATACCAGAAGCCTCCCAGAAATACTATGGATTAGAAGCAGAGGTGAAGAAAGAGTGGGGTCCAACGAAATCTGAGTGAGTACGTCTCATATCCAAAGTATCTCCAACTAAATCTCCAACACTTTGCAAAGTTTTCCTAGCCCAAAGAGGACCAAGAGGATCAGGCTCAGATTCGGAAGATTCTTCACTTGAGTGAGAAGGGACATAGTCCTCATCATCACTACTGTCAGAATTGGAAGACTCAAAGGTCTGATGGTTGGGAGGATCAAGAAGAGGAGCACGCTCAACAACATCATCATCTGATGAGTCAAAATATGAATCAGTGAGTTGAAGAACCTCAATAGGTAGAGAAGTAGAAGTCGAAGAAGACTCATCAAACTTAACACTTCTCTCAATATAAATCTCATGAGAAGTAGAATTCAACAATCGATATCCCTTCACACCATCGGGATACCCTAAAAAGATACAAGGTTTGGATCTTGGTTCTAATGCCTTGCATTTCTTCTTGGGAATCCGAGCCATAGCCTTGGATCTAAAGACTTGAAAATGCTCAACATCAGGCTTGTGTCCAAACCAGGCTTCAAAGGGTGTCATCCCTCTTACTACCTTGTGTGGAACATGGTTCTGAATGTAATTAGCACAATTCACTGCTTCAGCCCAATACTGTGGAGGAAGAGACTTCGAGTGAATCATACAAGTGGCCATCTCCTTAAGAGTACAGTTCTTTCTTTCTGTTACTCCATTTTGTGAAGGGCTATAAGCAACTGTATGTTACAAGGAGATCCCTTCAGAAGTACAAAAATCCATGAACCTATTATTTACATATTCACCTCCATTGTCGGTTCGAAGAACCTTGATAGACCGTTCCACCTATTTCTCAGCAAGAGCCTTAAAGTCCTAAAAATGTTCAAAGACTTCAGACTTAAGCTTAAGAAAATATACCCAAGTATATCATGAATAGTCATCAATGAAGGTGAGCACATAAAGAGCTCTAGTAAATAAAGGAGACAGAAATGGACCAGAAATATCGTTGTGAACAAGATCCAAGGGATGAGTAGCTCTCCAGGATTTTCCTTTGTCAAATTTCTTTTCAGGATGCTTTCCAAGGGTACAACCCTCACAAAGACCCTTAGAAAACTTGACATGGGGTAACCCATTGACCATTTCGTTTTGGCTCAATTGTTCAAGGTAGTGATAATTTAGATGTCTGAAATGCTCATGCCATAGCTTACTAACCTCATTTTCATGAGTGAGCAAGGAAGTGGGTGTAGAATCAGAAGTAAAGTGGGAAAAGGTATACAACCATGAATGGTGATCCACCTTTCCCTCAGCCACTGTAGTGTCATCGTTAAGCTCATGAATAATCACCGAGTTAGGACCAAATTCCACTCGCATTCCTTCACCAAGGTGAGTAATTTGGTAAACCGATAGGAGATTGGTAGAGAGATCAGGAACACTCAACACTTGGTTGAATGTTCCCCCATCCATCTCTACCGATCCACTACCGGAAACTGACACTGTCGTGTCATTACCCATCGTGATTTGGGACATACCACAAGGCTCGATGTTGGAGAACTCAACATGTGAAGAAGCCATGTGGTGCGAGGCACCAAAATCTATAATCCACGTCGATGAAGGAGAAACTTTGGCTACAAGGGCCTTTCCTTTCTTCTTATCAGATTTAGACCCTTTTACAGTAGAAGACTCAGCCTTTGGAGCATTTTGTTTGATAGACTCAGGAACACCTATTTGATTTTTCTCAAGTAAATGAGTAAGGTGGTCAATTTGTTTTCTCATACATAGATGCTCTTTATGACCAGGCTTCTTGCAATAGGAACACAAAAACTTGTCTTTCTATGCTCTAGGCTTAGAAGTCGAAGCGTTCGTGTTAAATTTAGTTTTGGTCTTGGTTTCCTTCTTAGGTTGATCCTTTCTTTCTTTCTTCTTTTCAGTATTCTTTTCCTTACTAGTACTTGCTACAAGGGCATGTGACTTGGACTTGAGAGACCCCATTTGAATGAGTTTGTCTTGTTCTCGAATGAGTTGGGATGAAAAATAGTCAAAGGAGGGCATATTCCAATCATTTCCCAAGGCAGATTTTGTAGCGTAAAAAGTTGACACAAAGACAGAATATTCAGGACCTAACTTAGAGAGAATCGACAAGATCAGTTGAGAATATTTCTTCTCTACTTGACATTCCTTTAACAACAATCTAGTGTGGAAAAACTTAGAGAAGTATGCTTGTAGGTTTTCAAAATCACTAGGATTTAACCCTAGTAGTTCATTTTCCAACTCATGCACTCTCATGTCATCTTGTTGTCCAAACATTTTATCTAATGTTTTCCATGCAGAATTAGGTGTTTCAGACGACTCAATGTGGAAGAGAAAGTAAGGAGAAACAAACATGCAAAGAAGACCTAAAGCTTCATCACTATGGTTTAACCACTTAGATTTTTAGGGTCATCATCTGGTTCAGTCTCAGTTCCCATGGTGATGCGGAATAACCCTTTACCTCTTAGTTTCATAATCATTTTCGATCTCCACTCAAAAAATTTGAACGGTGTAAGCAAAGGAAGTGAATAAGCATCCATTGTGAAGAGAGAGAGAAGGAATGCAAAAAAGAATCACAACCACCCAGGACAATATAGTAACCCCCCTACTTTTAGCACTTTATAGTTGAGTGTGTTGGATACAATTGGGTCCGAGCATGCATCTTGAAATAGTTGGTAACTCACCTTGCAATCATCGTAATAACACGCAAGAGATGAGACCACAATCATGTTTCATGGAGCGCAGCAAAGTGACACTGTATACAAGCACAAGTGCAAAAAACTAGGAAGGAGGAAAAATCAAATCCTAGTTGTGAGAAAGAGCATCTCACGTCACAAAGGATACCCCCTTGCTGCAAAAATGGTGGCGGAAGTGCTCACTCGTTGCAAGCAATAATAAGGGTAAAATACAATGAAGAAAGGAACTCAAGATGAGTCTGGAAGACCTCCAGAATGCCAGAAAGGCATGCGGAAGACAAAAAGGTGCTCGGAGTGATACTGCACACTTGAGCACAATTAGTAAAAAAATCGACAATAATGCCTAAATAATTATCACTTTGAAACTCCTAATTTGGCTAATTTTAGAGGCTATTGGAGTTTTTTTAAAAATGACAATTTAACATTAATTTTAAAAGATGATTTTAATTATTTTATCTAATGAGAATAAAGAGATCGTAATTAATAGAAATAGATTTAATTACAATTAAATATAATTAATTACGAATAGAGACTAATTAAGATCTATTAAATGAAATCTTAATTAAAATCAAATATACTTCCCTTTTAAAAAAATTCAAATTTGAATGGTTTCCCACTACAATTTGAAAATTTTCCATTAACTTGCCTTAAATAAATTTAAATGAACTTACCGTTACGAAGAAATTCTAATTAAGATCTAGTGCAAATTAAATCCTAATTAAAAATCAAATATACTTTCCCTTTTAAAATAAATTCCCACCAAAAAATTAAAAACATACCATAAATGAATTTTAACAAACTTACCGTTTGTTTGAAATTCCGTTGGAGGTGGGAGGATCCCGAGTTGGGCACGATCAGGTGCAGGGAAAATGGGGAGTAGGGAGCACAACACGTAGGAGAAGCCATTGGTAGAGGTTCAGGCACGTGGGAGAATGGGGAAGAGCACAAGAGTCAGGGAGGAGAGAACAAGAGGAATTAGATGAGAAAAGGATTCAGGAGAGGAGAGGGAACAATGAGAGGAGGGCATGACTCGGCTTGGTAGGGAAACAAATAGACCAAGGAAGAGAAGGGCTCACCCGAGCCAACAGAGACTGAGCTCAGCAAGGGAATAAGGGGTGGAATCACCTCATGCAAGGAAGAAACATGCACCTTCATAGGAACATGGCCATAGTGGGATAACACCACACCCACAAAACACAAGTGAGCTAAAAAATGGCTCATCCTAGTTTGAAAAAGGACTCAGGTTTGAAGACCTAGAGCTCAGTTTACATGAGAGGGTCCATGGAAGAGCTAGAAGGTGGATGCAACTTGGTTGGGTTGCAAGAGCAGCTCTATGAGGGGTTTGTAGGAGCTCGATAGTGAACCACAAAAACTATGAAAACCACAAATGATTTTTTTTTAAAACCTGTATTCTGCAAAACCACCCTGCAAAAAACACATAGAGATAAAAAACAGAGATCTAAAAAAAATTCAGTTTAATAAAAAATTTAAAAAACCAGAAAATAACCTCTATTTTAACTGATCTACCAAATTTAGCTGCAGTTAGCTAAATTAGCTACAAAACCCCTGAAAGCTTCAGGAATACCTGCACATGCACAAAGAACACAACAAAAAATAACTTTCCAAGAACAACTTGTTAAATACGTTAGCAATAAATTTCCATAATATAACGATCAAAAAACTTACACGAGGAGTAAAAAATGAGACCAAGAGTAATCACAACTCAAATGATGAATGCACGTTTACCTGATCTCAGCTCTGATACCATGAAAGAGTTTGTGAGAATCGAATAGAAAATGATGCACCACGAAGTAGTTGCACTCCAATGGAATCGTAATGGCTCCAACGTAATCGTAAGGATCAATCAACAATGAAAGAAATTTCTCAATAGAAAACAAAGCTTTCACATACAGGAAAGACAACAGAGTGTCTTGGAATACTCATAAATCAGGAATAAAAGGGTACAGCATATAGGGTGCATTTGAGTAACCCTAGTGCATGACACACAAGAAAACCCTAAACCTAACCCATGTGAGATGACCCTCCATATGTGAGTGGAGGACACATAGGATCCCACACACCAATAGAACCTTCTTATTGTTGTTGGAAAATTTGTTAAAAATTTTATTATTGTGTTCTTACCTTTTTCATATTACAAAATGTTAAGAGAGACAATAAAAAATACATGCAAAAAGTTAAATACAAGGGGGAATTTTCTTAGGAAGGGTTGTTACAAATTTTATGACAGCAATGGAAAATTTAAGAGCTTGTTTCTTATGTACACAATAACTGATGTGCACAATTGTGATGATGGGGATAGAGAAGAAATCATAATGGATTGAATGGATCAACTTTCGTAGCAATTTGTTAGTGCAAGTGATATCAACATAAAAGGAAAGACACATCTTTTTCTTTACGAGAGATCTTATGAGTTTTGGTCTCATATGTTCACTCGACTCTCTTCTAAAAATTCTTTGATAATAGTGATTTAGAGTGGTAGTGTTTCATTACATGCTTTGGTTGACACAAGTTTACCTACAGTTTTTATTGATGAATCGCATGATCAAGAATTTTTTTAAAAAAATTACTATTCTCATTTGAAAAAAGGTACGTTGATTAAGATCACATTAAAAAATTATATTAGTTAAATGCCTTTGAATTGATAAATATAATATTTATGCAGACAACCAACCAATAAAGGAAGACAACATCTCTTCCACTCCACATAAGAATAAAGGATACACTGTCATTCTTAACATGTCCCAACCCATTCAAATTGTTACGCCAGATGTTTTGACCATACATCCAATGAATCTATACAAGGTGAGTGGCATTTACTCGTTATATAAATTTATCACTGAAATAAGTTTTTGATTTTCATTGTTTACATATATTTAATTAAAAATAATTTGTTTTTCATTTTTGATGCTAAATGGGGAGGTTGTTGGCACGTCACACACAAATTTATAGACAGAAAATAGTATGTTAGTCATGTGCAATTATAAACCAAACCATTTATAAGCCCCACATAATTTTAGGAACATATAACAAAGTGGTTTATTTGTTAGATGTATTACAGTCTCCTAGAAGGTCACTAACATACATCTATTGAATTTTAAATTGATTTATTTTGAATTTAGTAATTTTGTTTTTAATTGGTTAATATTAAATTGTGGACAATTGAAAAAGAATTACTTATGTGGAGTTGGCCATTTGGAGTCACTAAGCTCATCAAAGAATGTCAAGCCAAACATAGTCCAGTCAGTAATGGATTAGCCTAGCGGTCGCTAATATACATCTATAGCTATGTAATATTGTCCAAGAAAGGGTACTACATTGTATAGAAGCAAGTTGTATCATGAATTTAATTACGTCGACATGATATTTATTTTCAATTGATTAATGTTTTTTAATTGGTTAACATTAAATTGTGGAGAATTGAAAATAAAATTACTTATGTAGTTGGTCATTACGCTCGCTAATCTCATCAAATACTGTCAACCCAAACATAGTCCATGCATTAATGGCTTAGCCTAGCGGTCACTAATATACAACTATAGCTATGCAATATTGTCCAGAAAAGAGTATTACATTGTATAAAATAAAGTTGTATCACATATTTATTTACTTTGACATAAAATTTATTTTGAATTGATCAATTTTTTTGAAATAGAATGTGCATCACAAGAACCTGCAGAGGGGGAGTGTGAGGGAATCCAAGCTAGAATCTCAATCAGTAAGTGTTGACCTACTGAAATTTTGATTATTTTAATTGGTTAATATCAAATTGTGGACAATTGAAAAAATTTACTTCTGTGTAGTTGGCCAAAAGGATTATTTAATTATTTTAGATTTGGATGGTTTGCTATATGAGAAAAACCAATCCCATAAGGAGATGGCATTCAAGTTTGGTAAGGAGACTATCAACTTGTGAGGTGGCCTCAAGGAATTTTTAAAGCTACTATCAGTAAAATGTGAAGTGGGATTTTGGTCTAGCTATCTCTCTTCCACCGAAGTTGAAAAGCTGATAAAGGATTTGAAAAAAAATAGTAGCTGAATTGAAACCAGTTCTTTTTTGGGGAAAAGAACATTTCTCTATAGAAGATGAAATTACAGTAAAAGATCTCCAAAATATTTGGAGTAGAGATGATATTGTTTTCAGCTCTACAGACACATTGTGTATTACAATAGGCCCAAAGGGAAACCCTCCAGAAAATTTTATGGTGGGGAGGAAAGCCAATGGAGAAAATTGTTTAAAAGATATGTGGTTGATGACTAATTTGTACACAAACATATCACATATATTGTCTCAGGGTTTGAGTGTTGTAGAGGGCATCAAAAAATTGCAGCAAACAAAAATTATATAACTATTAATTATTTCAAAATGTTTTTTACAATGATATTCATTTGTACATTCATATGGTCACTCTTTATTTTATATGTTGAGATTACAAATTTAAAATCTAGTTGGCAAGTATTTATATCTTCATTGTGATTAAGTTGATATTATAGTTTTATAAGTTGTTTGTGTGAATTACCCAAATAAAATATTATCACAATAATATGTTGACCTATTTTTTATCACTTTTGGAAGCTTACATTAATTCTGAGTTATTTTTATAGATCCAATTGGGAAGCCTCAGAAATTACTAGTTTTGGGAGTTGAAGGTTTGTTGTTTGGAATTTCTGGTATTGGCGACAAAATACCTCGTAATATGGTTCCAGATTTTAGATCTGGGGATACTGAATACTTTGAATGAGAATTTAGTGTTGAATTGATAAGAACTGCATCAAAATATTTTGACATTGCCTTATGGTCTTCATTTATGGATTCAACAATGGTGAAGTACATGTTCATCAAAAAATTTAGTTGGCTGTGAGATACCCACTTCAGGTTCATTTGGGGATGCCACCAATGTAAGCTCAAAACAAATACCAGTCAGTAGATAGTAGACATTTTTGGTAATGTCTATGGTGAAAACAATATACTTTTGATCGATGACGTGAGATTCTTGTCACATGAAGTCAAAGAAGAAATTACTCTCAAAACCCCAACATACTGGAGATTTGATGGAAACTATAAGACTGATTCAAAAATTTACACTGAATTATGTACATGGTTGAAACATGCAGGAGAACACAAGAACATGTGTAGATCATTGAAAACTTTCAAATGCACCATTGGCATTTGAATTATATATTTTTCTTTCAAATCCAACAATGTATTGTGCATTTATATGGAATAAAATAACTACCTTAAAGTTCTTAAAGATTCGTAGTGCGCAATCATTTTTTTAATTCTTTTTTTGCAACAAAAAAAATATTTTTAAGGGAGAGGAGACAATCGTGGATCATGGACCAATAAAAAATGAGTTTTCCTAGATATACATAGTTTACTCTTAAAGACATTTTAAAACTGATAAGAACCTTATTCCAAAGAAAAAATTAAGCCTAGCGGCCGCTAGCATGTATAAAACAGAAACATATATTGTTTATTGTTTTGCATAGATCGATGTTGGCTTCCCTGAAATCATAAAAATGATTTTTTCCCAGTTCTGCATGGTTTAATCTTAAAGACATTTTGAAAATGATAAGAACCTTATTCCAAAGAAAAAATAAGCCTAGCAGCCACTAGACCATATAAAACAGAAACATGTTATGTTTATTGATTTGCAGATCCATGTTGGCTTCCCTGAAATCATAAAATGATTTTTCCAAGATCTGCATATGTTAATCTTAATGACATTTTAAAAATGATAAAAACCTTATTCCAAAGAAAAAATAAATCCTAGCGGTTGCTAGCCTATATAGAACAGAAACATTTTCTATTTATTGTTTTGCAGATCGTTATTTTAGAGATTTTCTATTTATTGTTTTGTGGACATCGACAAGAATGTCAAATTTTAATGACATGATGCCTTCATTCCTACGATACATAATATGGCTTGGAGGTTGGAAGCTTCAAGTTTATATTCACACAAGAAGATTTCATCATGATTAAACGTACTGATTATTGAGGTTCCAAGAATCCAAACATATTTCTCAAAAATCTTAGCAACGTTTAGAGAAAGTGTAATGCATATTACAATTGTAAAAATACACCTATTATAGATGACTCTAGAGAGATTCAATGATGTGGCCTATAACATAATATTAGAATTCTACTTGATAGATGAATTGTGGCCTATATTACAACTATTGAAGGATGTGGAAAATGATGTGGAGACGTCTGTGATGTCATTAAATCAATAACCCAATTATAATTATGTAATTTGTCCCTAAATTTATTTGAGAACACCTTTCTGTATAATGTGTGTGACTATCTTTAGTAATGTTATTTTGTATAATGTGTGTTTATCAATCAACGGAAGCCTTTATTTGGAATCAAGCCAATGCATGGGAAAATATTGATGACACCATCCGTTTTTTACTATGCCAACCTCCCTCACATGAGTCGAGGGACTACTTAATTAGGTTGTTCTTTCAGCTTCCCTCACTCATTTTCTCATTTCTCTCTGTTGTTTTCCCCTTCCCTCTCATGGCATCTACATATGTTCCTTTCATCCTCTTGCATGGAAAGAAGCTAGAAATGGATTTCCTCTCTCTTGTGTCTTCCACTCATTCTATGTAATGTCTTCCACATAAGCTCCACACCTAGTTTTTAATGTGATTGAGAAAGTACTGGGCATGGATTATCTCCAGAGCACTGGGAGAGCTCATGTCAACTCTTATATTACATGCATCTTCATGTTCAATTGTTCTGGTGTTGTGTATAGATAAGGAAGTGGTCATGGCAGTCACATCCCATTTCATTTACCCATGTCATCATGTGGGTTTGGATGAAGCTCTGGTAGAAGTATGCCTTCCTATTCTCTTTTCCAATCTCCATCCTTGTCTGTCTCCTCTTTGGGTTGACAATAGGATTTTTGTTGCCGTGGAACTAAAAATTTGGGCCCTCCTTCAATTTTTGAGTCTATTCAAAGCATTTCAATTGATGGGGCATCTATCTCTAGGGTGCCATCCCTAGACCTGGTCATGCTCGTGAAACCTGCCCCCCCTTCCTTGATCACGTGGTGTAGTTGAAGACTATTGTTGGCTCATCCTTTTCCTTTATCAGGAATATTGCAACACTTGGCTCAGTGGACCAATTAGAGGTGGAACCCTAGGGTTTCTCAGTCATTCCCCCTCTATTTTTTGTGTTTTTGGCTGTATGTTTTTACAGGCCTGGTTATTCATGTTACATTTTGGCCTCGTTATTTACAGTCTTTTGTACTAGTTTTTGGTTTTGTATGTATCCCTTCATCGATCAAATATTTCAATACTTGTAGGGTGGGGACCCATCAACCCTCCAGTTCATAGCTCTGGTCAAAAGTGTTTAACTATCTAAAAAATAAAATTATGTAATTTGTCCCTAAATTTATTTGAGAACAACTTTCTGTATAATGTGTGTGACTATCTTAATAATGTTATTATGTATAATATGTGTGACTATCTTTAGTAATGTTATAATACAATAAAGGATTTAAATGATAATAGATATGTTAATATATAAAAAAGTGTACATAATATTTTTGTGATGAATTCTAATTTGATTAATGTTAATTTACCTAGATAAGCTACACTGACATTACCTAGCGACCATTAAGTTTTAACTCTCTTACTTTTATTTTTTAAAGTCATATAATCCTCTCGACTTCAAACTGTCCACTACACAAATTGTTCACATTGGTTTAAGGAATTTAAGGAATTGAAAAATTCTCAACCACCTCAACAATCAGTGTGTTCATAGGTATCGTGTAAACAATTTAATTTTTCTATGATTTATTCTGTGAATTTGGGATCCCAGTGTGACGAATAGTTTTACAATGAAATTCAAATAATTCTTAAAATGATTTACCATAATTCTACCTTTAGAAAAGGAGTTTTAATTTATTTCATATCTATATTTAAATATGAAAATATATCCTCCTGATAAGGGGAGTAAGGATAATTTTAATTGTCATTTAAAGAGTCAGGTGTGGGAGGAAAATTTCCCTAGTGATTTCATGTCCCTTCTTTCGAGGGATGTAAGGATGGTAGAAGGTGATGTGGGGGGTTAATGATGAATGTCATCACACATTTATAACTATTAAGGGGATGTTAATGTTTTTGTAAGGGGATATCTTCTCTTGGAATATGGGTTTTAGCTTGTGCCCTTACACACGTGTGAAGTGAATTGTGGAGGGGTGTTATAAGCAGTGTTTGGAAGGGTTTTTATGTCACCTCTGTGAGTCTATTTTGGGAAATTTTAAGTGGTAGGGATTCAGGAGCTCTGGCGGGTGGTTTTGCAGTTTGACAGTATGATGAATGCAGATGGATCGAAAGTTGGTCCAAGTCATAAAAGGAAAAGATCCTTAACTGGAGAAGTGGCTAGAGATTCCTTCTCTTCCTAGATGGATGGTAAAATTAAGAATGTTTCCATGAGGGGTTGGTTGGAGAAAGTGTGGTCTGTTGTAGAAATATTCAAAGAGGATGAAGAGGCAGACATATGTGAAAGCATGAGGAAATTGATGATTGACCCAAATCAATCAATTGGAAGAAGGAATGTGTTTGATATGGCCCAAGGACTATGCATGACCAATATCCTATCTAATTCTTCAGGATAGTTTATTTTACACAAAGAACATGAAGGATTAGAGGAGCAGTCCTGGTTAGCATGTAGTTTCATATCCATAATCTGGCTAGAGTTGTGCATGTCATTTCCTATGGGATGGAAGATTTTGGGAGAATCAGGGGGTGGTGCTTAAAAAAGTGCCAAGGTAGAAATGCCTGAATGTTTGTGGAGCCATCTTCTTCTTCTATGCACAAAAATCCTGGACAATTCAGATGTGGAAAGTATTGCTGAGATGTTTGGGTGGGAGAATGGAATAGCTAGTTTGGTATGTGTCCAATATCAGAAGATATCTACAAGTTTTTGAGCCTGGTTGTGTAAGGTTTGAAGCTACTTATATTATATGGCATATAATGCCAGAGAATTTATATTTTGTATTTAGGAAATAGAATAGGTATGGGGATGTCAAAATGCTTACAGATTTTCCCCCATGAATTTTGTATGTAATTTGCACGATAATGTGCCTTCTCACTTTATGAGTGTCCATTGATAATCGTTGATATCATGGACTGGAGCCTCGTGTAATTTTTTTATAGGCTAGGGCCTTCTCCCTAGGTATCAATAGCAAAAAAAATATGAAAAGATATCTGGGATGGTTTTACAGTTAATTTTAATTAATATCATATCCATATTTAAATATGAAAATATATATGGAATGGTTTTACAGTCTTAATTTGTCATATCTATATTTAAATATGAAAATATATTTGGAATGGGCTTCCATGAAACATTAAAAGATTTTAATTATATTGTTCATAGTCATTTTAAAATTGATAAGAACCTTATTCCAAAGTCAGAAGTTAAATCCTAGTGGCCGCTAGCCCGTATTCAAAAACATGTTATGTTAATTGTTTTCTAGTGAAATGTTGAGAAATCATTCAATCTTCCCAACATCATAGTTTATCTTAATGAATTTTAAAATTGTCTCACTTATCCCAAACAAAAATCAAGCCTAGCGGCTGCTAGCCCGTATAAAAAAGAAACATGATCGGTTTATTGTTTTGCAGACCAATGTTGGCTTCCATGAAATCATTAAAATATTTTCCCAAGATCTGCATAGTTTAATGTTAATGACATTTTAAAATTGATAAGAACCTTATTCCAAAGCAGAAGTTAAAGCCTAGCGGCCGCTAGCCCTTATAAAACAGAAACATGTTATGTTTATTGTTTTGCAGATCAATGTTGGATTCCCTGAAATCATTAAAATATCTTCCCAAGATCTGCATAGTTTAATCTTAAGGACATTTTAAAATTGATAAGAAACTTATTCCCAAACAAAAATTAATCCTAGCAGCCGCTAGCCCGTATAAAAAAGAAACATGATCGGTTTATTATTTTATAGACCAATGTCTGCTTCCATGAAATCATTAAAATATTTTCCCAAGATCTACATAGTTTAATCTTAATGAAAATTTAAAACTGATAAGAACCTTATTCCAAAGAAAAAATTAAATCCTAGTGGCTGCTAGCCCGTATAAAATAGAAACATGTTATGTTTATGGTTTTGCAGATCAATGTTGGATTCCCTGAAATCATTAAATGATTTTTCCAACAACTGCATAGTTTAATCTTAAATAAATTTTAAAACTGATAAGAACCTTTATTCCAAAGGAAAAATTAAATCCTAGTGGCCACTAGCCCATACAAAACAGAAACATGTTCTATTTATTATTTTGCAGATCAATGTCAGATTCCAATATTTTGATTTTTGGATTCCAGTATATGTGATTTTGGAGTACAGTAAATTCCAATATATGTGATTTTGGATTCCAATATATGTGATTCTGTATTCCAATATATGCGATATTGGAATCCAATATGTGTGATTTTGGAGTCAGATAATTCCAATATTTAACATTTTGGAATCCAAAACTAGTAATATTGGATTCCAATATTGGCTATATTTTTTAGCTAGTCTCTAGTATGAATGGTGTATGGATATATAGATACTTGTTTCTATGGTGGCCTATTAAGGGAAAAATGATGCATGTAAATAATTTTTGAAATGAGGGTGATTTTACAAGTGTTTAGGAATATGTGGCAAAGGCTTGAAGAATATAAGAACATCATCTAAGTGTAATGCCAAATTAGGAGCAAGGATCTAGTATAAGGTATGAGATGTGTTTATAGAATGTGATGATGAATATTGTTTGGTAATAATAATGATGAGACATACATGTTTAAGTTTGAGATAGTTAATGAATGTAATCAAGGAGAAGGGTTTTAGTATCATTTTAAAGTCATGGTAGAGTCCAAATCAATAGTTTAATAAAAAGGAGAGAAAAAATTACATATTCAGGGATCACAGTCTAGGAATAATGGGTAAATTAGGATAAACAAGGTCGTAAATTTCATAATAAGGAAGTAAAGACTCTTGAATGGATAAGGGAGGTCATATGAAGATCTACATGGGTATTTATATCCTTGATAGAGACACAAAGTTTGCTAAACAAAAATAAAACTCAAATTAGATAGCTCTTGGTTTGTGTTAGGGTTTAGAAGCTAAAATAAGAATATTTTACAAAATATCCATGGGAATGACCTTAAATTTTGCATGAACAATGATTAAGTTCTGAATAATATTATTTAAAAAAATTGGGAGCAAATGGTCAATCTCTGATAGGTCAAATTTAGAAAACCTATACTGAATGGGTGCATTTAACCTTGTTTTAAGGGTTTAGATAAAGCCAATGAATAAATACCAAGATTTTGTTGATTGTTACATATTGAGGTTTAATTAATGTTGAAGGGATAAATTTGGAAGTAGTAAACATGAATGTTATGAAGAACCCTAAAGTAGTTAGCAAAGAAAACTTGAAAACATAGTCTAATGCTTTGTTTTGAACAATTAAACCCAATTTTATTAAGGAATGGTTCTAGAAAATGAGTTCACGGAAAAAGGAACTAATAAATAGGTATTTAAAGTGGAGTTGCATGTGTTTAAGGTCTTAGGAAGCATGAGGGTACAATAAAATTAATAAAAAAAAATCCTTTAGACTTTCTTGAGCAAGACCTAGTGGAAAATTTAAGAGATAAATACCAATATTTGATAGAAGAGGAAATAGGGTGAAACTGTGTAAGTAGATATGAAAAGAAAAAATGATAAGAGTATTTAAAATGGAATGAAAAGGGGTGAGATAATAGAGTGAGAGGAAACATCATGAAGACTCAAGACAGGTGCAAGATTGGCCAAAATAGGGAAATGGTGTTCTTGTTACAACAAGAAGAAATATAAAACCTAAGGACCTAAAATGTTCAATAGAAAGTGATAGTGATGTTCAAGCTAATAATAATTAATTAAGATCTTAATAAATAAGAAAATACATTAAAACCTAGTAAAATCATATAAAACCTAATAAGGACCTAATAAGGCTAATTACAGAAAGGTGACAATTGGTTAAGGGACCTAACAAGGGAGTTGGATCATGAAATTTGGTATACAAATATGTGGCTACTTTCTCAAGAGTGTTAAGGAGTTTTTCCCAACAACAAGATTTGCAGGAAAATATGGCTAGTATAAGGGATAATTTAACAATGGTAAAACTTTCTAGAGAGTTTAATACCCATAAAGGGTGCCTGGAAATATGACCAAAACTTTCTAAATACATGTGTAATGTCAAGGACAACAAGGTTTATGAGGTGAATGTGAGGCATTGATATTGTTTTTCCTGTTGTGATCTCTAATCATGTTTATAAGATGTATTAAAGTAGGTATGAAGTGAATTTATCCTTGAATAAGATTTTATATGAAATTTGGTACTTTGGTGCATTTAAAATTGTTGATTTTTTGGCATATTTGGGCTTCAAGTTGATGATTTGATATTTAAACTAACATTGGTTGTATTTTTTGATTGGTTCCATGACCCTCCTCTGCATCAAATGGTATCATAATAGGATTATAAAGAGGAATAATAATATAACCATGTAAATTTCTAGTGTGTTTTGCCAAATTGACAAGTTAGCTCTTAAGAAAATAAGAGAAAACATAAAGGTAAACATTAAGAAACAATATCCAAAGTGAGATAGATAAATATTTGAGTTGAGAAGTGAATTAAAAAGTTTTAAATTCTTGAAAATTTTGTGGCTACAGGAAATAAACCAATGATATGGTTGGTGGCTTAAAAGAAAAATGAAGTGGCCTATAGAGTCACTTGTCAAGAAAAGAAGAAAACAAAAGATGAATGGAATGAGAAGAGAAGAAGGTAAAGAGGGAAAATATTATAGAGGATTTAATAGTATCGAGTTTCCAAGTGAGGAACATGAAAGGGAGGTTTTATAAATATTTCTTATTATGGATAACATGGAGAAAAGTAATCAAGAATGCAAAAGATAGAAAAGTGCAAAAATAAGAACTTGGTGAAGAAATGAAGAAAAAGAGGAAACTATCAAATAAGGATGTACTCATGGAAACATTTTGGTCTTTAATTTTATCATCTAATGTTGTGAAAGCATGTTTACAGGTATGAGAAACTTTGTGAAGAAGATCAAAGACAAGACATTGTAATTTGCAAGAAGATCATCCATAGAGACATGAGTAATATAGAAAAAAATATCAGGTTGTGGAAGCCTATAAACATGAGATTTAAGTCCTCCAGTATGCCAATGAAGACAATATAGAGTTTCATGATGCTTTATAAAACATTCTAGTAGAGGAAGAAAAGAAAGAATGCAAAAAAAAAGATATTGTAAGAAAAGAAGTAATGAAAAGAGAAATGACCATACATCTTGCTTATAATTAGGTATATAGAGGTTTGAATTTTGATCATGCATTTAAAGAAGAAATTTTAGATACAGAGATTGGTACAAAGAATAGTAATTTTGATTCTTCAAAATATGAATTAAATCATGGATATATAGTTCAAAAATGACTCAAGAAATAAATTGATTGTAAGATCAATAACTCATACAAGAGGTTAATGAGGTTACAAAATGCCATGGAGAATGAGAGGAAAATAAGAAGAAAAGAGAAAATTGCATAATGAAACAAGAACATAGTGAATGATATCAAATAAGTAGGTAAGAAAGAAGTATCTCAAAGTATGGAATGACTTGTGATTCAAGGAGAAAAAATGAGGTAATAAGCATGTATCATCTCAAGAAAATGAAGAAAAAAGTTTGGATGCTAAAGCGAATGAAATAAGTGTAAGGTAACAATGTCACTAAACATAACAAGGAAGAAATATTTCAAGAATGCAAGAAACTTGAGCAAAAGCAGATGATTTAACAAGAAGGAGACAATTTGAGGTATTTACAGCCTTATGAGTCAAGTTAAAAAGATAAAATTTATGAAGAAGAACCTAGGAGGATAGAGGTAAGCTTAAAAAGAGATTGGAAAGAGAAGAACACAAAATAAATGAAATGTAAACAAGTTGTTTTGAATGCTTTGAGTGATGATGCATTGAATGAGTTCATTAAAAGTGATGATCAATCCTACAACATAATGTATATTAAAACTAACATGTAATATGAGGAATGTATGAATGAAATCAAAGAAAGAGAGACTAGAAAAATGAAGAAGGATGAAGATAAATTGAGAAAATAGGAAGTGATAGCTGAGTATAATGTTCTAGCACATATTTTGAGAGTATATGAAGATCAATTAGGTCCTAAATTTGATGCAGAGAGTGATAAAATGAATTATATTCTATTGTATGAAGAAGTGATGATGATCAAGGAGATATTTAATTCCACTAAGGAAGTGTTTATAGTAGGTACAGGTTCAAATAAATTGAAGGGGATCAACGATAATCATGAAGATGAAGTGAAAATGATGGAAAAACTATTAGACATCTTTTACAATGAAGAGTACAATAATAATGATGGTATAATATAGGCTCAAGAGCAATAAAAATGAGAAGAATATTATGAAAAAAAAAATTATAGTGGGATTAAGAGAGAGTAATTAGAAAAGAGAAAACAATTTAAGTGGTGGAAGAAAGAACTCAAATTTGAGACAAGTTTTCTGCTTCTTTTCTATCTAACGTATTTTCCAATTATGTTTTTGTAGGTATGAATAAATTTTTTTACATGGAAGATGGAAAAATAAAAGAAAAATATGAAAAATTACAGTTGAGATATGAAGAAAAAGAAATTCAAGATGATAAAGAAAGAATGAAGCAAAATGAAGACAAAACAAGCAATCTAGAAATAAGTGAAGGTCGTGAAGAATCCATACAAGTTGAAGAAGAACTCAAACCAATCAGGAAAAGAGAAAATTAAAAAAATGTAAGAGATTGGAAGAAAAGTAAAAATATGGATAATTAAACAAGGGTTTGATATTTCCACTAGGTGAGAATGATGCAACAACATTATCATGGAAATGATTTTTTTTTGGATTTCAATCAATTTTTGAATTTCTAGAGACTTGGTGGATATTTTATGAGTTTTTCAATATTCCACCATATTTTAAGATTATCCATTGGTAATAAGAAGAAAATTTTAAAACTTCCCTCCAAAACACATTCTTGTAAATATTTGAATTCCTAAGTCCTAATAAGGGGTTTCATGTGAGAGTGAAGATATTTAATGAACCTATAGGATAGTAGAAACTCTATATGATATAAATGAGTTTTTTTACACATCTAACTAGGGGGTCTAACATGTTAGACTCGGTACTTACCAAATTTAAGGTACTTGAAACAACATGTAACTACCTCCTTTTCGTATTGTAATATTAGTATTCAAAGGAGGAAGGAAAGGAGAGGTAGGAAGAAGGTTGGTAGAGGGGGAAAATAGGTGTGAAAGAGCCATGAAGACTCATGAGATTTGTAAGAAAATTATGGAAATTTCTACAAAATAGGTCTTTTGGTGAATAAGATTTGTAATGATTAAAAAAATATGAATATGGACAGTTAAATGGAGGACATTTATATTTCTATATCTTATTGAATATGTTTGATGAGTATTTTAGTGTAATCCAATGTGTTGAATATAACTTAAGTTAGTCTCCAGTGTGAATGGTGTATGAATAGATAGAGACTTGTTTTTATCATGACCTATTAAGGGATTAATAATAAATGTAACTATTATGTGAATGAATGGTGATTCTACATGTGTTTAGAAATATGTGGATGAGGATTCAAAAGTACAAGACCACCATATAATTATTATGTCAAATTAGGATCAAGGATCTAGTATAAGGTATGAAAAGTCTTTGTAGAGTGTGAGGATGTATATTTTTTGGTGACACAAATTATAGGAAAAACCTATTGAATTTTGAGATAGTTAATGAATGTAATTAAGGAGAAGTATTTTAGTATGAATGTCAAGTCATAATAGAGACCAAATCAATATTTCAATAAAAATAAGAGAAAAACTGGCATAATATGGGATCACTGATGTAGGACCACCAACATGAAGAACTTAGATTAGAAAAATTTTGGTTTTTTCCATCCTAGGGGTGTGGTATAAGGACTTAGGAAGCTTTTATAGGTTTGTGGATGGTCTAAAATTGGAATTTATTTAAGGTTTCTGACATTCCCACCAAAATGAGAATTTGAATTTTAAGCTCATTTTGGTAAATTTTGAGTTGTTAGGTTGTTTGTTAGGGGTCTTGACATGATTTATTGTGACTCATATGGTGTAATTAGGAAGAATGGTCTAAAAATTTCTAAAGCATACCTTTTTTCTATGTGGTGATATCATAAAAGGATCCAAAAAATAGTTTCATTTAAGTAGATATGAGAAAAAGGAATGATGTATTTAAAAAGGAATTAGTTAGGGTATCTTCACAAGAGAAAAGTGTGAGAGGAAAATATTTGGTGCATGTATATAGAAGAAACTTGGAGGAACTCTTTTTTAGTAGTGCAGTTATGAACATGTTTTTGTACATATATATTTGCTAATATATGATTTTTTTTATAAAAATTGAAGATTATCACATGTGAGAAAGGTTTATACGGTATTATAATGTTTTTAATTATGTATTTGGAGTGAGAAAATTAAGGTTTCTTCACATTTCTTAGAACTGTCTTGTATATGCACACAGACCGCCCTGCCTGGGTAATGATATGCATTTTGAAGGAAATTTGCTTCTTGTATTTTTATAATGATTACTTAGGAATATTAGTTGTAAGTATAAAGACCTACATGTGCATTTTTATGGTTTGTATTTGTGTATGTTTTTTTTTATTAGATTTATCACCTTCTCCGGTGACATAGAAACCCTACCTAGGGTTTAAAGAAAAATACTAATTTGGAGGTTTTAGAATCCATTTCAAGGGATAAAGTTTTGTAAGAAACATCTTGATAGGTTATACTTATAAAATATAAAGGTTTTAATTTTGGTAATTACTCCAAGAAAGAACTGTTTCTGACAATCCATCTTTCAAGCTTATTTGTGCTTAAGGAGACCTAATCCTAGAATTTGGAGTACCAAAACATGGAGTTAAGCCATAAAAAGTTTAATGAAGAAAGAGTGTTTAAAAGGGTATCTTGAAAGGATTTTATTTTCCCATAATTTTGTTTCAGTTCTTCTAATCTATGAGCTTTGGTCTAGGAGAGGGCTAATTAGTCCTAAATGGCACATTTTTAGTAAAAAAAAGGTTTTATGGTTATGTAAGAACATGAAGCTTTGCATAGAGTAGGAGGAGCATAAACAATATCTATAATGGAAATTGTTTTTTCAAAACTCCTTGTGATTCTTCCTATACAATAAGATTTGTAGTATTTGAGGGCTACAAGCCTAGTAGGATAGTCCAAACAAGATAGAAGGAAAAATACCTAAGAGATCTAACTTGTGCTAATTTCTTGAGTTGTATTTGTTAGGTCAATTAATTATGCATACTATATATTAATTATTTAATTAATTATATTAATTAAATAATGTTGTTATATGGTTTTAAAACCATATTTGTCTTATTCCATAGTTATACGATTATTTGTTGCATAGTTGCAACTTAATCATTTGTTTGTATTAATTTAATTGTTACTTCCCAGATGTATTATGAAAGTTGTTGTATATTTGGTTGTACCTTTGCAACCTCTCTTTTATCTGCACATGATTGTACAATACCTATAAGTATTCTAGTCCATCCATTGTAACTTGGTTGATTTCACATTAATATAATTCATAGGATACTATCTTTGTTTTGTGAAATTACATTTGGTACCAGAGTGAATTGAAGCTCCTGGTAAGGTTGGAGAAGGTTGCAAAGGAAGGAGAATTCATGGAGAAGAAATCTACTTCACTGGAGAGCCAGTGCTGCCTCCTGTAGCTTCCTAGACCTCCCTGTAGCCTCACAACCCCCTGTGTAATTCCTAGGTAAACGTAAAGCAAAAATTATTTTTCCTTGGTGCCTCCTGTACCAGGAAAAATTTTCTCCCTGGATGTTTTTAAAAAAAATATATGTTTTTCCCCAAACAGGGGTTTTACATTAGACCTTTACATTTGGAGGATTGTGTTAAAAAATTGAGATTTTTTTATTTATTATTATTTTGGAAGACCCGTGTGTATGTGGAGCTTCTGACCAGGTTGCTTAAATCTTTGCCTCTAACTAAGCTCTCCACAGTGCTCTGAAACCAAGTCAAAGACCAAGTTGGGTTATTGATTGGCAAGTTGAATGCATTGAAGGTCGAATGGCACTAACGGTTTGAGCCTGTGTTGATCGTGTTGAGCCATTACAAGCTGATCCATTTTCTTATTCGGCCAAGCCGGACACATATCCAAGCTCACGTACTTCTCCACACTGTACTTGCACAAAGAAACAAACAATGGAAACTTTTAAAGAAAGTGGTTGAGGATTCTCCCTATACAAACGCACCTACAACCACAACCAAAAATGGTGAAGAAATATCAAATAAAAAGCAAGCAGCATAAAAAAAAAAAAGCACAGAACCTGTACAAGGAAGTCAAAGCCATGGTGAAGAACAATAAAAAAATAGGTTAAGAATACAATTATAAAGTGGTTAAATCAAATCATTTGCAAACAATGCAAAAAGGAGGACAAAAGCCAGATTCGCATCTTCCGGAAGCCCTAAACTCGTCCTCCATGCATGCATGCCATGCAAACCACCATCTCATCTTCTAAGTCACATTTTTTTAACAAGGTGAGACAAATTTCATTTTGTTTAAATACAATTTGCTCATTTACATAAACCAAGCACTGATAGAGCCTAATTGGATAGGAGGAATGACGTAGAAAAAGGAGGTGCATGGTTCAAATCACACCAAAAACACAATTTTTTTTATTTTTAAAATCTGGAGGCAAATTTAGAAAATCTGCCACAGTTGGAGGAAGATTTAGTAAAAAAACATTCACTAAACATATTAGTTATAACTAAACATGTCGCTAAATATTTAGCGGGGAAATCCCTAATTAGGGTAAAACTTGTTTTTTCCGCATTCAACCTAGTATTTCATTTTGGATTTTTTGTTGCTAAAGGAGACCTATCTAGAAATTGCATTTTAAGCTATATTTTTACATTTTTTTGGCGTAGTGGGTCATTTTGGGCTCCAGAGGCCACCAGGGCCCGTAAAACAAAAAAAATTCCTGTCATTCAATTTTTTTCTAGAATTTTGAATGTAATTGCATGCTGCAATATATTGTACTAATTTGCAAAGTGCCATAAGTCATCTGTAAAATTTGTAACTGATCAAAAACTGGAAGAATTGTAATAAAAAACAATTAAAAAATTGGTTCTGTAACACTCACGAGATCCTAGATCTCATTTGTAGCATTTGGTATATATGGTGCCTTTGGGAAGCACTTACGGGTAAAGACAACGTGACTACTACTGCACTTAATGCCTAATATAGCTGCAACAATGTCTTCTAGGCATCATCCCTATAAATCGACAAGGAGTAATAAGGTCACAGTGCACACACTAGGAGCCATCTCTTCCATCTGTGAATGATTGCATGACATAAATATGAACTGAGAAATTATCCAAGTATATAGCAAAGTTACACATGCGTATGAGGATATTTCTTTGAGCCGGTGTCAATAATCACACAGACCCCTTTAAGTACTATCTTGGTACCACGTATTGAATTCTTTCACATATGTTAACGCCTCTTTCACGTACTTCTAGGTATATAGAAAGGGAAAGCTTCTTCCATGTACCACCAGGTATATCAGAAGGGTGCGTATATAGAAAGGTTCAATATATCAGACTGACGGTATATAGATTGGGAGACCTTATACCTAGAGTGATAAGAGCCAAACCCTGTCAGTGATATTTGTAAAATGGGCACCAATTCCCCCAATTTTTTTCTTCCGGATTCACAATTACTTAGAGGAAACAATTATGCTGCGTGGAAGACAAAAATTAAGACACAACTTTAGTTTGAAGAGATTTGGCCTACTGTGAATGGTACTCTGACAAGATCAACTGTTGATACAACATAATAGTGGTATTTTGATAAAGCAGATCAGAAGGCCAAACTCATCATCTTGTTTGTATTTTCTGATGATGTGCAAACCCACGTTCGAGATGCCAAAATAGCCAAAGAATCATGGGATAAGTTGAGCACAGTATACGAGGCCAAATATAAGAATGTTATACTGAATTTGCAGAGTCAGTTACACACATTCAATTTCAAGTAGAATGAGAAAATTGAAGCTTTCTTAAGAAGAGATACAGAGTTGAGGGCTTCACTTCTAGCCCTGGGAGAAGCAATATTAGATGATACTCTCATTCCCATTTTCTAAGAGCACTCCCCTCTTCTTACCACATTTTTGTTACAACACTAAACATGTCAGATACGATAATTAGTTTTGACAAGTTGGTAAACCTACTGCAACAAGAGGAAGCCATGCATAATAAGGATGATGAAGAGGAGAAGACACTTTCTTCACATCAAAAATGAAAAGGAAAAGGTAAAGGAAAACCTAATTCCTATCAAGTCCCAAAATCAAAATCAAAATCAAGGGGACAGACAACAAAAGAAGTAATTTCCTATATGCAAAAGAGGACATGACCTATAAGATTATTGGTATAATACTAACAAGAAAGGTTCATATAGCAACTCTGGACCTCAACAACAAGAGTCTCACAAGGGACATTCTAACTACAATCAAGGGTAGAAAAAGGGGAACTAGAAAATAAGACCCCATCAGCAAGGAAATATTGTTGAGCACTAAGAACAGTCAGACAATGAAGACTACTTGTTCATTGCTTGATCAAGTGAACCATTCACGTCATCTAGTGATGTTTGTTATGTTGATTTAGGGGCCACTCGACACATGAATAGCCATAGAGACTGGTTTATTTTAATGAGGGACACGCCATTGAAAAATCATGTTTCATTGGGAGATGATTATTCGTATACAGTTCAGGGGATTGGGAACATTTATCTACCCCTTGGTTCACACAGCTGTAGACTTTCAGATGTCTTATATGTCCCTGGGTTGAAAAATAATCTACTTTTAGTGAGTTAACTCCTTGATCACAACCTAATAATTGAATTTGATAGTGATTCCGACAAGAAAACTTGTTTAATTTGAGATAAATCACGAGGCTCAAAAATAGTTGCAAAAGACTCCAGTGTGGGACGCATGTTCCAACTTGATTTTGTTCACAGAGATGATCAAGCACTTGTGGCATCAGAGACTTGGTCATGTAATTTTCAAGTATCTCAAAACACTTTACCGGCACAATATGGTACATGGGCTATCATCTCTTCAAAAGGATATAGACAAGTGTCCTCACTTCGTAGCAGGGAAAAAAAACAAAGCTTCATTCCATAAGACTACATTTTGAGCTCATGGAAAACATGACCTAGTTCATACCCATCTTTTTGGTCTGATGTAACCAAGTCATTCTGGGTTCCAGTACTTCATGCTTTGTGTTGACGACTACTCAAGAAAAATGTTGATTTTTTTGTCTTCATAAGTAAAGTGAAGCTTTTGAAACTTTCAAGAATTTCAAAGTAGTAATTGAGAATTAAACTGGTTGTCACATCAGAACTCTCTACTCAGATCGAGGGGGGGAATTCACCAATAATGAGTTCAAAGACTACCTACAAACTCATGATATTCGTCGATAAATGCCTCCTCCACATACACTGCAGCAGGATGGTATTGTTGAGAGAAGAAATTGTATTATTATGGAAATGGTGCAATGCATGATCAATGACTCTGGACTTGCCAAGAAATTCTGGGTAGAAGCAGTAAAAACAATAGTGTATTTTTTGAATAGAGTTCCCACAGTTTCTCTTGAAGGAGTAACACCACAAGAAGCATGGTCAAAATGAAAACCATCTATTGCACACCTTAGAGTATTTAGGTGTAAAGAAAGCATGCACATACTCAAGAAGAAAAGAAATAAATTGGACATGAAGTCACATAAACTCATCTTCATTGGGTATAGTGAAGAGACTCTTAGGTACAGATTAATGGATCCTAAGACAAGAAAATTCTACACCAGAAGATATGTTGAGTTTTTCGAGAATAAGGAAGTAGATGCTCCTCCTCCAGACTCACCAGATGTAGGATTTTCACCGGTTGTAAAAATTGAAGTCAATGTTCCCTCAGAAGATGAAAGTGATGATGGGGATGATGGTGGTTATCAAATAGAACCACGAACCATGGGAATAGTTCAGCATATGCCCAAGTGGTGTACTAGCACATTACGAGATGCAAGAATGGATGCTCCACTAGATACATCCACCCTTGGACCACGGACTCGTAGTAAAGCAAGAGAAGAATTTAAATTTACTTTGATGAGTAGAGTTATTAAATATGATGAGCCCTCTACAGTCCAGGAATCCCTATAGTCAAAATATTGGAAAGATGCCATGGATTTTGAATATCAATCAGTGATGAAGAATAACACTTGGCATCTTATCGATCTTCCACCAGGGAAGAAACCCATTGGATGCAGATGGATATTTAAAACAAAGTACAAAGTAGATGGGACAGTGGACAAGTATAAAGAGAGACTAGTAGCAAAGGGGTATACACAAAAAGAAGGCATAGACTATGAGGAGACATTTTCTCCCATAGCTAAGATCAAAACAATCAGAATGATCTTTGCTCTAGTTGCACAGTTTGGATGGAAAGTCTACTAGATGGATGTAAAAATTGCCTTCCTGAATGAAGATTTACAAGAAGAAGTCTACATGACTTAACTTGAGGGATATGGAGTACCTGGTCAAGAAGTGAAGGTATGTAGACTTAGGAAATCTCTGTATGGCCTCAAATAAGCACCTTGAGGATGGTACATCAAGATTGATGAGCATCTCATACAACATGGATTTGTTAGAAATCCACATGATCCCAATCTTTACCTCAGAAAGTAAGGGGGGAGATTGGGGAGATTGTGATTGTGATTGTTTATGTCGATGATCTAGTCATCATTGAAAGTTTAGTGAGGATGATCGATGAAATGAAGAAATATCTTAACCAATCATTCGACATGACTAATCTCGGGATATTGCAATATTGTCTTAGATTGGAAGTATGACAAAAAGATAATCACATATTTGTTTTTTAGATGAAATATACCAAGACAATGCTTGAGAAATTTAGGATGATGGATTGCACACCAATTGCTACACCCATGGAGAACATATTGTAGTTATCTCATTCAGATCCATCTCCTGAGGTAAGTGCCACTCTCTATCGGTAGTTGATTGGGAGTCTCATTTACTTGACCTACACTAGACCAGATATCAGCTTTGCAATGAGCTATCTATCCAGATTCATGTAGAAACCCAAAGTTTGTCATTGGAAAGTATCAAGGTGAATTTTGAGATATCTCAAAGGATCAGTGGATCTTGGTCTAGAATACAAGAAGAACGACAACTTCTTCTTGACTGGATATTCGGATTCAGATCATGCAGGTAACATTGATGATAGAAAATCCACTTCTGGATTTGTATTCTTTATGGGATATGGACCAATATCATGGGGAAGTAAGAAACAACACTTCATTTCTCACTCTTCCATAGAAGTTGAGTATCGTTCTGCAGGAGAAGTTTTCTGTGAAGCGATTTGGCTACATCGCATACTGGAAGGACTTAGTATACCACATGACAAACCCACCACCATGTATGTTGACAATGAAGGTGTTCTCAAAATTGTTCGCAATCTTGTTTTTCATGAGAGAACAAATTACATTGAGGTACAAGTTCATTTCATACGTGAATATCTATTGAAGCACAACATCCAGCTTCAGTTTTTTCCAACAATTGAACAACGGGCATATATCTTCACAAAGTCACTTACACATGACAAGTTCGAGTTGTTCAGAGAGTTCCTCTCCTCATCTCTTGAGACAATGCACAACTAACGGGGGAATGTTAGGTTATTAATTATGCATAGTATATATTAAGTATATTAATTAAATAATGTTGTTATATGGTTTTAAAACCATATTTTTCTTATCCCATAGTTATAGGATTATTTGTTACATAGTTGCAACTTAATCATTTGTTTGTATTAATTTAATTATTGCTTCCAGGATGTATTATGGAAGCTATTGTATTTTTTGTTGTACTTGTGTAACCTCTCTTTGTTATGCACATGACTGTATAATACCTATAATTATTGCAGTCCATCCATTATAACTTGGTTGATCTCACATTAATATAATTCATAGGCTACTATCCGTGTTTTGTGAAATTATAGTAGTGCATAATTTTGGTATCTTAGGAGGGTGATACCATAGAAATAAGGCTAATAAGTGAAGTGAGAGAGGAAAATGACAATGCCGCCTAGAAAATTAGTGAGAGGAAGTGATAGAGGAGGCAAACAAATTGGAGATTCCATTCTGGAAGAGTTGAGAAACATAAGAGTGAGTTTTGGTGCAAGGTTGATAGTAATATAAGCTAATCAAATAAGAGGAGTCATGAAATATGATGTGAGTGACAGGAAGGAAGAGCCACAAAAAATTCCAACACAAGGAGAGATAGAAGATCTTGAAGAGAGTGAAATTGAATGGTTGCTTACAGTGATCATATGACATGGAACAAACCTAAGGTTGAAAAATCCTACATTAAAATGTAGTCTTTATGGAGATGAGCTCATTTACTAGATAACATTTTTGGATAATTATTTTGAGTACGAGTATGTTTTAGAGGAACAAAAAGTGAATTTTATTTATACCAAATTGAAATGACATACAACCATATGGTAGGAATTCATATAGGATGAGGGAATTAAACAAGGTAAGATAATGATAAAGGCATGGGACATGATGATATCAATTTTTAAGGCCAATTTTTTACCTAGTGATTACCAAAAAAACCTATACATGAAGCTAAAAAATTTGAAACAAAAATAAAGAAGTGTTAAGGACTATATAAAGGAGTTCTATAAGTTGAAAATCAGATCAGGGCATGTGGAAGAAGATGTGGAGAATATAGCAAGATATTTGAATGGGATGAGATACCAAATTCAGGATGAAATTTTTTTTGTGATTCCTAGAAATTTAAAATAATATTACCAATATGCATTGAAGGTAGAAAACAAATTGAATAGGATTAAGATGCATCATTCTAAAGAGTACAATGATAAATATTTCAGAGCTAAAGGAAAATAATAAAGTAGATAATAAAAACAACAACAAGGAGAAGTAGAAAGAGAAACCAATTCAAAAATACAAGGTTCTACAAGATGTGGCTACTCAAGAGGAAGAGGTAACTATGAAGGAGGAAGAGGTAAGTTTCTTGGTAGGTATTTTAAGTGTAACAAGTTTTCTGGTCATAGATCATATGAATGTCCAAAGAACTCTCAAGATAGTGGCAGTAGGAAAAGAGAAGAAGGAAATCATATTGTGTAAAAATATTAAGAGGGGAGTGTGGGTTCATCATCAAACATAGAGGCACATGAGACAGGAGAGTCCCTGTTGTTTAGAAGAGTCTTACTCAAACTAGCAAAGGAAAAGGAAGCAAACTAAAGGAAAATTTTATTCAGGACCATATGCAAATCTCAAGGTGAGTTTTGTAAAGTTATTATAGATGGAGGTCATACATATAATATGGTTTCCCTAGAAATGGTTGAGAAATTAGGCCTTAAAAGGATTAAAAAACCAACACCTTACAAGGTGTCATGGCTTAATGAAGGTCATCATGTTCTTGTGACTGAGCAGAGTATGGTTGAGTTTCAAATAGGAAGATATAAGGATGAATTAATTTATGATATCATGCCTATGGAATTTTGTTATGTTCTCTTAGGTAGGCCTTGGAAATATGAAAAAAAGACACTATAAATAATGGAAGAGATAATACCTACACCTTGGAAAAGGATGGGAAGATTCATACACTAGTGTCTCTGAAGGATGACCAAGAGAAGGAAGTCAGCTCAGTTGTCTTGATGATAGGTGAAAAAGTGTTGTTGCAACAGGAGAAAGAGGATGAAAAAGTGATGTTTTGAATTATAGCAAGGTAAACATTTCAATCCCTAAAACAAATTGTTTTCTTACTGATATTCATTCTTATTTAATTAAATTCCTTGAAATTGTGGAGAAATACTCACCCAGTGAGTGGGAGAAACAAAAATAGAATGAGGAAGTCAAATTTGAGTTGGATGTTATCACATCAAATTTAGATCATAATGAAGGACAAGAATACAATTACGAGTTTCAAATAGAAGAAATAGATGTTCTTTTGTAAGATTTGTTGGAGTTAATGGATAAACGAGAAGTGAGGGAAGGTACATATGTGAAAATAATATCTTCTTTGGTAAATAATGATCTAAATTTTAGAATATTTTCACAGGAAAGTATAAGTATAAACCTAGAAAAATTTAACAAAGTTGTGAGAACAAGAAAGAAAAATCAAGTAGTCAAGCAAAGGGAAGTTTAACATCCTATAAACTATTTTGGACTGTTTACAGTCCAACTAGGAAAGGAAAATCATGACCAAATAAATAAAGAGTGCAATAACAAGAGAGAAAATATAGACTATATTGAATAATTTTTATTTTTTCATGTTCTTATTTCTAGTGCAAGTACAATAGTTAGACTTAGAGGTGATCAAAGGGAAAACTTAAAATAAGAGGAAAAGATGTATCCTTAATGACAATGCAAGATTAAACTATAAACTATGGGATCCAGGAGGATATGGAGGAAGAAAAATAAGATGGAATGAAGGAGAGGAGCATGATAACATTTAAATAAACTATTGAATAATTCAAGAAAAATTTCTACAAAGGTTGTTAGCAAGAGCTCATGATTTCTTTTAAGTTGGGTAGATTGATGCAGGAACATCAACATGGATGATGTGGATCCCATTGCAAAAGATTGAAATACCTCCAACACACACACAAACTATTTACAAAAAAAATTAGAAGCCTCAAAATAGTTTTCTTCTCGATCCAAAATTCACACTAAGATTTTACATCATTATAATCTTCCTTTTATTGTAGATTAGCTCCCATGTAAAAAATATAAAATGCCAAAAATTACCTACTAGTAAAACACCTCAGATGGGCCCCAAATTTTGCATACAAAATATTCATTCATAATTAAAGGTTCACGGAAAATTTTTGCTTATTCTATAAAGCATATAAAAATTTACTAAAACTCTTAGTTCTAGATAAAAGTAAAAGTTCAGAGCTAATTTTAGACAACTAATGAAGGAATCCTTCCCTGAAAATATGTCGAAATGGAAACAACCTTTGTGGAAAGTTAGGCATAGCATATTATTAATTAAGGTCTACCACCCTAGAAAATTTTAAGATGGGATCCAACAGATGGATTAATGCATTTATGGCCATCAGAGGGATTCATGCATTCGCATATCAAACTAAGATCAAATTTGAAAGATTTGGCCATTTAAGGCTTCTTAAAAGGATCCTCTTAGTAGAAATTGGTGAAGGTTGTTGTTGTTTAATCCCTCCTAACTTGATTGAATGCATGTAAAAGTATATAGCTATGATTGATGTGGATCCAATTGAAATAGGTTTAAATACATCCAAAACACACACAAACTATTTGCAAAAAACCAGAAGCTTCAAAATAGTTCTTCTTAAAGAATTTTTCCATGCGATTCAACTAGTCAATCAAATCCTCTTGAATGTATAAATATACCATTGATTAAGAACATTAATTTTTTTAGAGATAATGTGAACTAGAAAGGAAGATTGTAATAATGTAAAATATTGCATGTTGTGGATTCCGGAATGAGAAGAAAACTATTTTAAAGCTTATGGTTGTTTTTGCAAATAGTTCATGTGTGTTTTGGAGGTATTTCAACCTCTTGTACCTAGATCCACATCAATAATGATGTGGGAGCATAACTTCCAAAGGCCATAACTTTTGATCTGACCGTTGGATCGTCTTGAAATTTTCCAATGTGGTAGATCATGATTAGATATATGTCATGACCAACTTTTCATAAAGGTTATTGCCATTTCAGAATATTTTTGGGGCTTGCTTCCTTCTTCTAGTGGTCTAAAGTTGTCCAAGGAACATTTTTGTCTTTTGTTTAGAACTTATATTTTAGGTAATTTTTTCTATGCTTTATAGAATAACCCAAAGTTTTGTGTGATCCTTCAATTATGAAGGAATATTTTGTACAAAAAATTTGAGGCCCATCTGAGGTGTTTTACTAGTAGGTAATTTTTGAAATTTTTAGGATTTTTTTGGTAATTTAGGGTGTTTTGGAAGTTTAGAATTTTTTAGAGATAATGTGAAATAAAAATAAAATTTTAATGATATAAAATATTAGTGTGGATTCCAGAATGAGAAGAGAACTATTTTAAAGTTTTTGGTTTGTTTACAAATAGTTTGTGTGTGTTTTGGAGGTATTTCAATCTCTTGCAATTGGATCCACATCAATGGAGAAGTTAGATTACAATTTTTTGGTTTTTTCCATCCTATGGGTGTTGTATAAGTACTTAAGAATATTTGTTAGGTTTATAGCTGGTATAAATTTGGAATTTAGATAAGGTTTCTCACTTTCCCACCAAAATGAAAATATAAAATTTTAAGCTTATTTTGAGAAATTTTGGCTTTCTAGGTTGGGTGTTATGGGTCTTGATGGTTAGGGTGGATAAAATAGGGTTCTTAAAATTATTTAAAGTGAATCATAGGGTGTAATTAGGAAGAATGATATAAAAATGTCTAAAGCATACCTTTTTCCTATGTGGTGATATAAAAAAAGGATCCAAAAACAATTGCATTTAAGTGGATATGAGAAAAAGGAATGAGGTATTAAAAAGGGATTTAGTTAGGGTATCTTCACTAGAGAAAAATGTGAGAGGAAGAGATATGATGTGTCTAAAAAAAATAAACTAGGAGGAACTATGTTTTTGTTAAGTAATACAATCAAGAACATTCTTTTGTACATATATATTTGCTAATAAAAGGCTTATTTTTTATGAACATTGAAGATTTTCACGAGTGAGAGAGGTTTATAACGTGTTATAAGTTTTTTCATTATGTATTTTGAGTGAGAAAGTTAAATTTTCTTCACATTTCTCATAACTATCCTGTATATGCCTAGAGACTGCCCTTCCTAGGTTGGGTAAGGATTTACATTTTTAATGAAATTTTATTCTTGTCTTTTTATAATGATTGCTTAGGAATTTTACATGGAATTATAAAGACCTATAGGTGAATTTTTATTGTTTGGAGTTGTGTAAATTCACTTTTATATGTTTTTTCACCTTCTTAGGTGACCTAGAAACCCTATCTAGTGTTTAAGAAAAATATTTTTTTGGAGGTACTAGAATCCATTTCTAAGGATAAAATTTTGTAATAAGAATATTGATAAGATATAATTAAAGAATATTAAGGCTTTAATGTTGGAAATTTCTCCAAGAAATTAAAGTTTCTGACATTCCATCTTTCAAGAATGTTTGTGCTTAAGGAGACCTAATCCTAGAATTTGGAGTAGAAATTTGGAGGTCAAAAACAAAGAGTTAAGCCATAAAATTTTGTATGAAGCATGAGTGGTCAAAAGCGTATCTTGAAAATGTTTTATTTTCCCATAATTTATGTAGTCATTTTTATACTCTTAGACCAATAGTCTAATCCCATTCGCACCGACCTATCACCTAGTGGGAGCCAGGCGCTCACCCAAGGCATGTGCGGGCGCCGAGCATCTCCTGTATGTGAGTCTTGTGAGAATGCATCATATTATGATAGTTACTCAAATGAAAATGAATAGAAAATAACTGTACAACATTCTAAAAACCTATGGAGAAGTTGTCACCTCATTGCATCTAGAAAAAGAGGAATAACAAACAACATATGGAAATGGTTCATACATAAGGGAAATGCACAAGGATTTTGCTATGGACACAACTATGATTCAGGACCAAGCCTTAAATTCATATTAACATGTTCAATAACCATATTACATCCCTTAAATTCATAACAGACCCTCATATAATAACACAAAGCCAAGTCATGTATTAGAACTACACTATTTTCATCACATTACAATCCTTGAATGCAAAAACATCCCTCTAAGTGTGTCATTACTCCTATAGTTTCCTAATCCCAACCCATATAATCCTCTATAAGATCTTTGCATAGCTTACGCCTCATTTCCAGTGCCTCTGCTCTCTCAGGATGACTCCATGTCTCTATCTTCTCTTCGCATCCTTACCCATTTCACTCTTTTTACCATCCATGCACCTAAATATATAGCTTTCTTACCTTCATCACCATGTCTTCTGGGGTAGCAGATCGATCACCAAGTGTCCAAGTGGTCCTCCAATGGAGCATGCCTCCTTTGATATGAGATCTCAAATTTGTGCAATGATGTTCTTTTGGAACCTTCTATCGCATACATGGGATATTCCCTTTTTGATCCTTTAGTCATCAGGATGGCACCTTATCCACTCCGCATGCTAGAAGGGTCATGCTTTTCTCATGTGTTGTATGGGATGCTGAATATGGATAAGTCCAATATGTACCATGCCTTACGTATACATGCCATGTATTCTATAAAACCCTGCTAGAAGCCTTCCCTGCATGCCTTCAACCCCAAACACCCTTCTTCAACTAGGTCCCGCACGCCCACCTACCTTCTTATACTTGACCAATATGTTGGGGCCCAACATCACCCCACACTATGCCTGTTCTCCATCCTCGAAAACACCCTTCAAAGGATAAATAATGGTGGGTTCTTACAATGGTTGGAAAGAAAGAATAATGGAATGGAGAATTGTGAGAAAGAATGAAAAAATGGGGAACTTGTTTATTGCTAGAGGAGGAGAAGGAAATCCTTCCCTAATTCTACCTCTAACTTCCCCCAAGCATCGAAGCTCATTCTGAGATTACTGTAACAGAGAGGTCATCCACCAGGTTTCTCACTTCCTTGAAAAATCATCTCCTCCCCTTTGACGCTCATGGTGTCAAAAATACTCTCCAATTTCTTCCCCAAGTATTCAAGGGCATCCATCCTACGGGTGATCTAGGGGTATATTTCCTTCAACTGACTTTTGATTGAGCCTCGTAGGGTCTCGATTGCTTCTGATTTCTTCTCCACCTTAGCCAGGATTTTATCTCTCTCCACTATATTCCCCTTATTTTAATCTTGGAACTCCTTGAGTTCTATTTCATAGGTGGAAACCAAGATACTTACCACTCTATCCCTATCATTAGAGTTTTCATACACAACTTTAATGACTTGTGTGTCAGCCTTTACTTCTTTAAGGAGCTTAGTTTATCAAGCCAAAATATCGACAACCTTCCTCTTATTTTCTTTCTCTTGGAACACCTGCACCTTCTGCAGATTCTAAATCAAAGTGTTCACCTCTCCATTGTGAGAATGTGACTCAGATCCTCCAAACATTGAAAGGCTGATTCATAATTTTGATCGGCTGGTGCTAAATTGGGGTGCTTCAGGAAAATTGCATCTATAATCAGCTCCACCTTCTTAGAGACCTCACGCACCTTAGATTTTTATTTTTTCATCTCACACCTCAACTAATAACTGATCTTTTCCTCTTGATTTAGGTATTTTCTCTTCTCCATGAGCTCCTTCTTTTTCTTCTCCAGTTCCTCCTCCAAGGATCTCACTCTATCATTTCTCCCAAATAGTATGGCCTCAAGTTTGACAGAAACCTTGTTAAGAGCATTACAGACCTGTTCATCTGATATCTGTTGAGCGTTTACCAAAAGATTTTTTCCTTTTGTTTCTGACACCTTCATTAGTGATCTCTAACTTACCTCAAATTCTAGTTCATCCATGTGGGACTCAAACACCCAAGATAACATCTTTCTTGTTTGTGGGTATGCACCTTCTTTATCAAATGATGACATAGATATGAGTTTCTCTATTGGTATGGTGCTATGGAAATGTGCACATAGCACATTGCTAGGATCATCAATGTATCCCATCACCTACTCTTGTACCACCACTATACCTTTCCCACCTATCTGTGTAGCTTTTGGGAAGGTCACTGCCAATTTCGGATCTCCACCCATGTTTCCATACTCCTTCCCAATGCTATCTTATTTTATTTTATTTATAATATCATCCACGCTTCACTCCAACTCCTGCTCCACCAAATTCTTCATGATGCCATCCACTTATCTCTTCGTGGCTTTCGCCACTTCCTCCTTGGTGAGGCTTGGGGTTCTTTGGTTCTTGGTGCTTACTTCTTCTCTCACCACCTTTCCTTGAGCCTCAACTTCTTCCTCGTCATTCTTCTCCTCATCTTCCTTGTTATACTCCTCTTCATCTCCTTCTTCCTCAGAATCTCTTGGGCCCTAGAATATTGGATGAGTAAAAGAAGGTGCATGGGCACGTGGGACCTAGTTGAAGAAGGGTGTGTGGGTTGAAGGTGCGTAAGGGAAGCATTCTAGCAGGGTTTTACATAACATATAGTACGTGTGTAAGGCAAGATAAGATTTGGACTTAGCCATATTCGATGTCCCAGGAAGCACATGAGAAAATCATGACCCTTCTAACATGTAGATTAGATAAGGTGCCAGTCTAGCGACTATGGGATCAAAAATGGAATATTCCATGCATGTGATGGAAGGTTCCAGAAAAACATCATTACACAGAGTGGAGATTTTGGATCCAAGGAGGCATGATCCATTGGAGGAGCACTTGGACACTTAGAGACTGATCTATTACCTCAAAAGGCATGTTAGTGAAGGTAGGAAAGCTATTTATTGAGGTGCGTGGGTAATAATAAGGACATATAGAGAGGAGAGATGAGATAGAGGCATATACATGAATTCATTATGAGAGAGTATTACGCTGAGGAAGAGGTGAGGCTCTGCAGAGATCTCATGGATGATTTTATTGGTTGGGATTAGGGAAATTTAGGATTGATGGCACACTTAGAGGGATGGGTCTATATTCTTCTTTGTAATGTGATGAACGTAGTGTAGTTCTGATGCATGAATTGGATCTACATGGTTATATGAGGGTGTTTTATGACCTCAAGGGATGTAATTTGGTTATTGAACCTATTGATATGAATATAAGGCCTTTTTATGAATCATATATGTGTTCAAGAGTATAATACTTATGCATTTCCTTTCTGTATGAACCATTTCCATATATTGTTTGATATTTCTCTTTTTTGGATGCAACGAGACATCAACCCATCCTAGGTTTTAAGAATGATGCATAGTTATTTTCTATTCACTTATATTTGAATATCTGTCATAAGATGATGCATTCTCATAAGACTCATGTAAAGGAGAGACTCAGCACATGTGCGTTCCTTGGGTGAGAGACCATAGCCTGTTGGGTGATAGGCCAAAGTGCATGGGATTTCATTGTTAATCTAATGGTATAAAAATGACTACATCTTGGTTTCATTTCTGGGACCTATTTTTGAAGTTGTGAGAAATTGCATGCATATTTGTCCCTGTGATGCATGATGACAGAATGTCTAACCTTGGAAAGTGTTAAAGGATGGTTCAAGAGCACAAAGGATGAGTTTTCTCAAAGATTCAACATTAGACCTGATTTCGATGTGCATAGATGGGTAGAAGAGAACCTGTACCATGAGTTGTATGAGAAATTATTCTATTATTTTCCAATAGAACTATATGAATGGATTTTAGTATATGCATCCAGAACAAGCTGGTACTACAGATCACATGTTTAGACCCAAGATAACTATCAGAGGCTATAGGATGTAGATCTGACTTGGACGTGCATTGTTGATCACTGGTGGAAGAGAGTGCTGACCATTTATACTCTTGAATATGCCATTTCTACGTATTCTTGCCCAAATTTTTCTAAGTTCAAGTTTCTCAGGGAACCCAGAGGATCATTTTTATGTGTTATTCCTTTAGCTATAAAGATCTTGGTCATTACTTCGAGTTTATAAGCATTTCCCATGGCTAGCTAAAATTATTTGAGCACTATGAGAGGAAGCTAGGGTAGAGGAAGATGGTTGAAATTGGTCTAAAAATGAAATGGAGGAGATATGAATCAAGTATATTGAAGCTCGTGAAAGGGAGATGACTAGATAATGCAAGGTTGCAAGTGTGATGGATCTATGGAGGTAGGCGTTGTGGGAAGGAGTTTAGGTTCACGTAAAGGAACCTGAGAATTATATGCTACCCCATATTGGAAAATGTAGGATGGAAGCCCCTTCATCTTTTGATGAGATTTCTTCACATGGAGAAAGGAGATCCGTTGGCACGCATCTAAACCCACTTGATGACCAACCACTAGTGCTTGGTTTTCCAGATCAAGGGAGAAATATTGTTAACCCAGTTGTTATCCGTGGGAGTAATCGATCTATGTCTAGGAGGTATAATTTATCATTTGGAACATCTATGGCTGCACAATCCATTTTTATATTTGGAGGAATATTTGGATAAGGTACAAGTACAGAAGGTTTGGGTATCGCATCTGGGAGTGGTGCAGGACACATAATTGATAGTTGGACAATATCACAGGCCATCAACACATAATTTAGTGGGACATTGGGAACACTTGGCATGACCAATTCAGGACCTTTACTGACTATAGGAGGTTTATCTAGTGGGTTAGAAGGAACAGGGCCTAGTGGATCCAGTGGATCTGGTGGAGGAGGAAATACCAGAGGGAACCAAGGCTCTAGATCAGGAGGAAAAGGACCCCAGCCACCTCCCCAAGTGTTTTTCGAGATGTATTTGAACTTACAAGACTATAGTGGTATTGAAAATGCTATAGAGCATGTGTAATAGTGTGAATTAATATGGCATGTGAAAGGGATTACTACCTTGGGTGGAAGGAGAGTCAGTTTGCAACAACATTGCAAGGGTGTGCACATAGTTGGTATAAGAAGTATTACCCCCATTAGATGGTGGTAGACTACTCTGTGTTAAAGAACACCTTCTTAGCAGAGTTTCATATCCTTGAGTTTGAGCTGAAGAGCATCAAAGATCTGAAGGAGATCTAGTAGGGAATGACAAAGAGTTTGTGGGAGTATTATGTGCATTTCGAGACTCTTTTGTGAAAACTATCTTATGAAATACATCCTTTTTAAAATTCTCAATGGTTTTTTGGAGGAATGATAACACCGTTTATAAGGGCTCTATTACACAAGACTTTCATAGACCCGCACGAGGGATTGGAAGTTTCCTTGCGCTCTGAAGCTATTGGGAGCATTGATACTCGCGTGAGTCCTTTTCTGGAGGCTCAATTTGTTGTAATGGCCAAGCAGTTGGAGAATTTGTCTACAAAATCATTGCAAGGGGTTCATAGTGGACTTTGGTGTACATACTGTGAAGTAGAAGGGCATGAAAGGATAGTTTCCCTATGAATTTGGTACGCATTATGGTAGTAGATAGTGAAATTTTCCATGTAGATCATGATGCATGTAGGTGCCCTCTACTAAAGCGTGTAATCCACAAGAATGTCTCTTACTATTGCAAGATTTTTATTTCTACGACCTATGATATCAAGGACTATAGACTGATTGATCAGATCCATGATGTTATTCATCTTGGTGTGTGCTAGACTAGCCTTGCAAGCAGTTCCAAGGATGATGATCTTCATTATGAAGGGCACGTAGATAGAGGAGCATGTGGAAGAGGTGTTTGTAGAGAATTTCATGGTCATAGTAACCGCAGTGGAGGATGAAGTGATTTTTCATGAGGAACCTATTATAACTATGGATCTGCATAACACTATAAATGTGAGTGTCCTGATCTATTACAATGTTCATGGTGTGGAAAGAAACATAAGTACAATAAATGTCCAGAACTCTATGAGCATATGAACCAGTAGCACAGGAAGGGAAAAGGAACTAGAATGGTGAGCATCAAGAAGGATGATTCACAATGGATGCTAAGAGTGGCGCATGAGTAAGGACTAGATCCTGTACTAGTGACGATGTGAGTAGAGGCCATGCACACCAGGGAGACGCCAAGAAAAAGGATACTAGTTTCAATAAAGGAAGTCATACATGGAAAGTATCCAGACCCTACTCATCAAAAGGAGGTGTATCAAGAGACTATGGACGTGATTCGAAGTTTATAAGGGGAGATCTAATGTCTAAAGGAGTAATCAAAGCAGTTGGAGCAAAGGAACAATATCGAGGCTCCAAAGGATAACCTGGATGAGGTTAAAGAAGTATGTAAAATGTTAAGGAAAGAGAATATTATTCTCTTTCTAGGGGAAAGGCTGAGGGAGAAGGTACCATGCATGGGAGAAGATCATGAAAGGTAGGTTTTACATGAAAACCTTCCCCCTCATAGCCTTGATTATGACAATGAAATTACTTTGAATGTGGTTGTTAATGGATGGCTTCTAAGTACCATCATCATTGACACAGGAGAAGAGGTCAATGTTCTTACCTTAAATGCATGACATCAAATGGGAAGGTCCACATTACAACCTTCTTCGAATGTGTTGAATATGGAAAATAAGACTAAGGAAATGCCCATTGGAGTCTTGAAGGATGTAGCTATCACCATTCAAGGGGCCAGGTTTAGTGGAGACTTTAAAGTCTTGGCACTTGCTGAGGCAGACAATTTTCCAACATTATTTTGGGCAGCCATGGTATTACAAGAACAATGCCAACCTATAGTTTAACAAAGGGTATATCAGTTATGAGAACAAGGAATAAAGGATGATCATTCCTTTAATAGATGTGAAGTCTTTGAGTGGATGAAAATGGAATAATTAACATAAGGCACACAGAAGGTTCGCATGAGAGAACAGGGCATAGTCAAAGGTGTGGAAGGATAGGGAATAATGCACGTATAGAAGATAAGGATAGATTCAATACTTAGCCATTCTCACATGAGTGAGATATTTTTAGAGATAATGTGAAAAGAACATAAACTGGGAAAATACTTGGGCAACATGCATCGGCTATTTTTGGAAGAGCGGCTACTAAGTGCTTTGCATGGGTGTGGGATAAGAATATATTTGCTACTACCAATTAACTAGAAGAGTCTATTATTAGCACACTTACATGTGTGGTTGTGATTGTAAAGGTGCAAGGCTATTTTCAAGATGTGACCTCTTTTTGGAGTTATGCAAGCGGTGAAAGGAAGGACCCCACCCTTATAAATATGTAATGATCTGCGTAGTATAGGGACAATGTGAAAACTAATTAATGTGAAGTTATGTTATCAGATATGATTCACACATAAGCAATGGTATTACCTATTGTAATGAGCTTCTTTGTATTTATCATGTTTAATTTAATAGAGTGTTGTTATCGCCCTATAAATCCCCCCTCCTTTTAAAGTAAAATTTAAAAATTTTGAGCCCACGCCCTCCAGAAGTGTTCAAGTAAAGTTGGAATTCTAAAAAGATAGAGAAATTCATGCTTTGAAGTTGTTTAAACTCTCTAGTCTGCATGGTTTGATAAATTTTCCATTTTCCTGTCTGGACCCGTGAAATGTTTATTGTTGTCCTGATTTAAATGAAACTATCAATCTTCCTATGACCATGTATCATAAAACCTTGTACTATTTTCAAATCCTTGGATCATGAAAGAAATTTGAAAATTAGGCATGAAATGGTGGAGTTTTCTTCTTCTCTGCATCTTTTCCACAGTCATGAATGATGGGTGTTTTCTTCCCTGTCAAATTTTGGCTCCATTATCCATAGGTACGTGGACATATCTAGTTGGAAATGGTTTGGTGGAGAACTTTGAGATTTTAAGACTCTTTGTAAAAAAATCTAAAATTCATAAAGTGACCCATAGCCCTGATCATGTTAAAAGGAAAAATTCAAATCTTGAGCCCACTGTTGGAAAGTCAAAGCAGGGAAGTGGGTCATCGAAGCCTTTTGAGTTTTTGAGCGTTGTTTTGAAGAGGGAAAAATTCAAATGTTATCCTGCCTTAAAATATTCAAAGTGGGGAGGCAGATCATCGGGGAGATTTGAGACTTTGAGCCTTGTTTTCATTAAAGGGGCTTAAAGTTAAAAAGTGACTTACAACCCCACCCACGCCAAGGAAAAAGTCAAATATTAAGCCCACATCAAAAGAGTCATAGTGGGGAGGCATGCCAGTGGAGTAATTTATGTTTTTGAGCTTGCATTGAAAAAAGGTAAAATTATAAAAGTGACCCGTGACTCTATCTCCACTTAAGTGAAGACACGTGTTAGAATTATATCAAAAGTTAAAGGGCAGACCAAAAATGTAAAAAATGCCAAATCTCTATAAATTCACAAAATGCAACAGGCATCCTCCACGCCCGCTCTAGTAAATTTCTCCCACATGGATGACTCTGGTTTAAAGTCTCAAAGGAAATACGAATAGTTCAAATTCAAAGTTACAAAATGAGCGTAACGACTGCATTATGAAAAGTTTGGTTTTTCTGCCATTAGCGTTTCTTCATGAATCAGAATCTAAACGGACATGAATGATTGAAAAGATTGTGAATTGTTTCTTACTAACAAAGAAGTTGTAACCATTTCTTGTAAGATATTTAATGGATTCTTCACATCATTGTAAAGGGTTGGTAATTGATCTTGTAAACTCATGAGTGCATTGTACTTAGAGAAAGCAAAGGAAATATCCATTTTCTTCTATTTCCCCCCCTTCTTAATTTCCTCCATTTCTACACTATGTATAATTTATGTTTAAGCATCAATAAAAGAAGAAGGATTTTCTATATTTTTTTGATGAGGACATTTTAGAAAATTTGAGTTCAAAATCATATCTCGTCTTGTTTCCATTTGCAGGGTTGTTTCTTCTCATAAATGCATGTGTTAAAGTTTCTAACTAATGGGTGCAGGAATATGATTTTATACCTGCAACATTACTTCTCCTACCTCTTTTCTCACTCCCTTTCCCACCTTCATAGGAAATTCCCCCCTTGTAGATAACTGTAAGCATTTTTCGTAGGGTCAGTGGAGTGTCTGTATTGGATCCTTGGCCAAAAGGCCATCATAGAAATCCACCTTTTCACACGCATGCATATATGGCAGCTGCACCAGTTATGTAGAGGAACTTAGATTCCTAAAACATTGGAAAGGTATCCACAAATTTTTTGACCCGAAAAATTTCCTTGCCAACAGTTTTTGGTGCCCACCGTGGGGCAGATTTAGTAGCATCTGCATCTGAATGCGATCACAAGGTCAAAAAATTCAAAAATTGAAAAAGATATTTTTTTTGGAATTTAAATGGCTATATGAGCCACATGGATTCAAATCATGGATATTCTGGGAAACCCTCATATTGAAATACCTGAATTGCTCTTCCACATCCAAGAAGACTTTGCTTCAGATTTGAGGTAAGCTATCTAGCATAATAGAGAAAGTGACAATCACTACTTCATTGCCATGAGAATTCTGAACCTTGAAGAAGAATGAACTGCTGAATTGGAGAGGCAAAGAGAAATTCCAACACTGCAAAGAAGAGCATATATTTTCAAGCTGGTGGATAAAATATACACCTAGCAACAGAGACAAGGAGGACAAACTGGTACCATTTTTGAAGAACTTTAAAGAAGACAAGAGCTAATCTGAATCTAGAGGCTTCCTTTTCAAGTAACCGGTCACGTTGGGAACTTGAGTGTTGCTAATCCTTTGGATGGTGAATTTTCATACATCAACAAGAACCTTGTCGACTTCACTGACATGAAGACTGAAGAAGAAGCTAGAGAAAGAGAGGTGAGAGCCAACGAAGAAATAAGATCTCAACTCAAAGAAATCAAGAGACTTCAAACTGAGGCAGATGAAAGAGCAGCTACAGAAGCTACAGCATTTGCAAGTTGGAAGATAGAAATAGAAATAGAATGGGGGATCATGAGCATGAGCCTAAACGTGATTGTGAGGCCCATAGGCCGAATGTACCATGGTGAGGAAACACCAGTCCACTGGCTCTTATTCAACAACTCCATGAGCTACCGAGAGGCTCGAGAAAAAAATTCCCAAAATTCAGAGGGGATGGTTCTCAACTCCCTAAAGAGCATGTAACAACATTTATCAGTGCTTACGGTGTGTTTTTTGTAGAGAATGAAGATGTGTCAGTCTGACTCTTTGTGGAGTCACTTTAAGAGAAAGTTGTTAAATGGTTCTACATGCTACCCTCAAGATCTATCACCTGTTGGGAAGATATAATAAGTGCGTTCAAACACAAGTTCAAGAGCACAGAATATTGTTAGGATCTTTTAGTCCAATTGGTATAAATGAACAAATAAACCTCCAAGTCAATGAGATGCTTCGTAGCAAGCTATAACAGAGTGATAAGAAGAATCCTTGAAGATGTGTTACCTCTTGAAATTAATTTGAAGAGGTTCTTCATCAGTGCCTTGCCATCAGAAGTAGGTTTCTTCCTTAGAATAACCCAACCAAGAAGATTAAGGGAAGCTCAAGACCATGCAATAGAAATTGATGATGATCTAATCTTGTCTAATAAAGTAAAAGGCCCCAATGGAAAGAAAAAGGATCAAAATTCAAACTTTGTCACCACAAATCTAATGTTCCAAAAAATGGAAAATGACTTGGTTGCCTTGAAGAAGTAGCTATCTCAGATCACAATATTAAATGCTTCAAGGAAACAAAACCCTCCAGATAGGCCAAGGATTGCTCCACCTCCTCATCGGCTTGCTCTTGAAGCACCCCTAGTCAATGCCATATGTGACACCAAAGAGCTAGAGGAGGAAGCAGAAATTGATGAAACTAAAGAAGAAAATATGGAAGACTATGAAAACTATCTTGAGGTCAAGGAAGTTGACATGCACAATGGCCTAATTGAGTACATTGATGATGAAGATGAGGATAATGAAGAAGATCCAAGTTTCTGATGTGTTGTTTTCACTCATGCATAATCCAGGAAAAGTGATTCATCCTCAACGGTTACAATAAAGGACAAGAAGAATAAATAATATTCTCCTCCAAAGGTCACACAAAACAAAATCATCAACAGAGGATCACCATTACCACCTTATATGGAGTTGGCCAAAGAAAAACTAGATTCACTGGTTGTCAGGGATCATGATACTATGCCAAGTAAGTCATCTAAGTCTTCTCCCAGCTCAAAAGTTTCTAAGAAAAATTCTCCTTTAAATGTTGTTCCTGCAAGAACATCTAAGGTTCAATCAAAAGGTACACCCTCACCCCCTTCCAAGCCAATTGCTACACCCAGAAAGGAGAACTCAACACCCAAAGTATAAAATCCTCTACCATGTAAATCTTTCTCCATTTATGGAACCTCTTCCTTTCTCACCATAACCCCATTTGACTTTGTGGAACATGCAAGGAAAACCAAAGTCAGCTCTCAAAAAAAGAATACCTACAAATACACCCTGCCCAATTTGAAAAGTTCATTAATGTAGTTTGTGGTGGTAACCCTATACCCTAGACTCCTAATTCTAAAGGCTTACTACCCACACCATCTAAACCACCTTCCCAAAACATGCTATCCCTTAGTGCCTCCAAAAAAATAGGGTTTAACCTTTCTACCTGTCATTCCTCATTAAAGGCTTCCAGCTAAATAATTATATCGTAGATTCTAGAGCCTCAGACAATGTGATGCTAGCCAAAGTTTTAAATTCTCTAGGCCTCACCTTGACCCGGTAAATGGAACCTTCTACTTAATGGAATCTAAACAAGTTCCATTGGTAAGAATAATAAAAGATGCATAGGTAGCACTACCTGATTTTCCATACAAGAAGGTGCTCCTAACCAAATTGGTAGTAGACATTCCAGCATCCTTTGGTATGCTATTGAGTAGGAGTTTCTGCAGAGACCTAAGTGGAGAGATTAAAATGGACTGGTCATCTGTAGCTATCCTAGTAAAAGGTGAGATGAAGAATTTGCTACTAGTAAGAAAGATGAAGTTCAAAGTATGAAGGTCTGATGATCCAAAAGAAAACATTCTCTTTCAAAATTGTGGGCTAGGAAACTACTTCCTCACTTCAAAAAAAGAGGATAACTTGCCACTTCTCATTGAGGAAGAGGAAGATCAAATTTGGACAATGGAATTTTATGTTAGTTATTCTAGTGTGGGCTCGGGAACTGGTGTAGTATTGTAGTCTCCTTCCAATGAGTTGTACCCATTTGCCTACAAGCTGCAATTTGATAATATAAATAACATTACAGAGTATGAAGCACTACTCTTAGGCATGAGTGCAACAAAGGACATGGGAATCAAGAAACTAAGATGGTGAGCTGATGAAGAGGTTGTAGTAAAGTAGGTTTTCCAACAATATTAGGTGAAGAATCCAAGACTCTAGCATTACATAAACATAGTGTGGGATTGCATTGAATCTTTTGATGCATTTTCCATTAAATCTATTCTAAGGGAACATAATGAAAAGGATTATTCTCTTGCATTGTTATCTTCCCTAGTGATACCTCATCCTTATTTTGGTAAAGACAGAGTGACCATTAAAATGGTATTCAGGCCTAGTTTACTAGACAATCCAAATCATTGGCAAGTCCTCAATGATGATAACCAAATTCTAGCCTTTTTAGAAAAAAGGGATAATTTCAATAGTCTCTTTTTCAAAGGAGGTGAAAATCCACACCAAGAAGTAGTCCCCAAAGAAGAGAAAGAAGGAATTGAAGGGATTGATGATGAGGGAGTAATCAAATTGAAAGGGAACAAAATTTCCAAAGGCCTGGTCTCTTTAGAAGACCTCTTTGACAAACATGATAGATTCATTGAAGAAAAAGAAAATAAATCTTCTCGGTGCCCATCTAATTTTGATAAAGAAAACATTGGTACCCCAGAGGAGCCGAGGATGGTCAATATTGGAAAATGTTGCTCACCTAAAGAAAAAAGAAGTTTTGTTGCTTTACTCAAGAAATACTCAGATGTCTTGGCCTGCTCTTATGAGGAACTCAAATCCTTTTAGCCAAAGGAAATACACCACTCAATTCCTTTTAAGCAGGGTGTTAGGCCCTTCATGCATAAACAAAGGTCATACAACCCAAATATTTTTGATACCATCAAGGAGGAGGTAACAAATATGCTTAATGCAAAGATCATCTTTACCATCCACCATTCAACGTGGGTGGCTAACATTGTTCCAGTGTGGAAGAAGAATGGTGAAATAAGGATATGTGTAGATTTTCACAACCTAAACTAGGCATCACTAAAGGACAATTATCCTCTTCCTATCATGGATCATATCCTATAAGAAGTCACTAGATATGAAATTCTTTCATTACTTGATGGATTCTCAGGATATAATCAAATCAAAGTGGCAGAGGAGGAATGCACCAAGACAACCTTTACAACACCTTGGGGTACTTTTTCCTATAGAAAAATGCCTTTTGGCCTAATCAATGCAGGAGCTACATTCCAAAGGGTGATGGATTTGGCCTTAAAAGATCTAAAGTATTGCATTACCATATATCTTGATGATCTCACAATATTTTTCAAGAAGAGGGGAGATCATATCTATCACTTGGAACAGGTACTTACAAGGTGTAGGAAACATGGAATATCACTAAATCCAAACAAGTGCATTTTTGGAGTCATAGAAGGAAATTTATTGGGGCACATTGTGAACAAACATGGAGCACACATTGATCCTGAGAGGATTAGATCCATTCGAGCATTGGCCCTACCCACAAGAAAGACAAGAGTTCATTCATTCTTCAGAAAGGTGAACTTTCTTTATCATTTTGTACCTGAGTTTGCTAAGTTGACGAACCACATCAATTTTATGATGAAAACACAAATAAACTTCAAATGGAACAATGAAGGGAAGACAACATTCGAAGAGATCAAGAACTCCATTTCCAAGGCTCTGACTCTTGTATCTCTAGATTTTAACAAAGAATTCATCATGTATTGTTATGCATCAGAACATACACTCTCTGTCATTCTCATTCAGAAAAATGATGAAGGTGTGGAATCACCTATTGCTTTCATGAGTTTTCCTTTGAAAAAGCATTAGCTAAAATACAGCCAATTGGAGAATCATGCTTATGCAGTGGTCAAGGCTGTAAAAAACTTTAGGTTTTACATCCTCAATTCCCATACGGTGGTGATGGTCTCTTGACACAACATGATCCCAGAGCTAAAAGAGAAAAGTGTATTGCAAAGACTCAAGAATATGACTTGGAGATTCGACCCTCCAATCAAGTAAGGGGAAATGGATTGTGCAAGTTGATTTTTGAAGATGAAACACTCAAAGTTCAACATGGCGAAGAAAACTATGCCTGCTTAACTTGTTTAGAAGACAACCCACAGGTTCTCTTTGTCACCACTACTGATCAGTGGTATGATGATATTTCCTATTACATGACTTAGGGAGAATTCCCTCCCCATCTTGATTATGATAAAAGGAGAACACTCAAGTTGAAGGCAGCTAAATTTGTAATCTAAAATCATGTGCTTTACAAAAGAAGCCTGGATGGTTGTTTTGTCAGGTGCGTAGATAAAGAGCAACAAGAAAAGTTGTTTAAAGCATACCATGACCAGGCATGTGGTGGACATTTTTTAGTAATGGTCACTACACATAAGATCCTCCAATGAAGGTATTGTAAGCCCACCATCTTTACAGACAATCGAGATTGGGTTTCTAAATGCAAAGCATGCCAACAGTTCATTGGAAGACCACAACTCATTGCATTACCACTCAAGCCTATGGTTATTGAAGAACAATTTCAATAGTAGGGCCTGGACTTCATTAGTGTTATGAACCTTCAATCAAGTGTGGGGCACACCTATGTACTCATAGCAACAAAATACTTAACCAAATGGGTGGAAGCCATTCTGGCCAAACAAGCCAACACTGAAACAGTATGTAAGTTTATCAAGGAGAATATCATAGTCTGTTCAGAGTGCCACAGAAGATTGTAGTAGATAATTCTACCTATTTCTCTTTAAGAGAGTTGAATGAGTTTTTCTATAACTACGAAATCTCCCTATCTCATTCTTCTAACTACTATTCACAAGGAAATAGACAGGTTGAATCAAGCAACAAGAACATTGTGACCATTTTCCATGAGCTTGCAAATGAGAATCAAAGGAATTGGCACAAAACGTTGTATAATGAATTGTGGGCAGATAGGATCACTCCCAAGAAGGCAATAGGTGTCACCATTCCAACTGTTGTATGGAGTTAAAGTAGAAATTCCTCTCACAATCGAGATGCCAGCTCTCAAGCTACTACAGGAAATAGAAGATGGCCAGTACAAGGATTCCATTGACAAGAGGATCTTATTTCTTGAGAAGCTGGAAGAAAGTAGAATCCAAGTGGTGGATTGCATTAAGGAGCACCAATTGAAAGTAAAGAATATTTTTAATAAGAAGGGCAAGGAAAGAGAATTCAAAGTTAGAGACTTCATCCTAATATGGGACAAGAGAAGAGAACCAAAAGGAAACCATGGAAAGTTTGATTCATTATGGTTTGGCCCATTCCATATTCGTGAAGCTTACAATGAGAATGCTTTTCTTCTCTCATATTTGGATGGAACACCACTAGAATTGCCTTAGAGTATTCAATACTTGAAATTGTATCATCAATGAAAGTGGGTTGTTCCCCCGCCTTTTACCATAGGCGTGTTTCCCTTTCTGTTGTGTGGTTTTATTTCCCCTTTTATCATGTGTCATGTGTTTCCTTCCCGTTGTGTGCTTGTGTGTTTCCTTCTTCTGATATTTATTTCTCAAAGTTGTACATGACTTTGTAAGGCCTAATGGATAAGGCACTAGTCAACGAATTATAGGGTCTAGACATTGAGAATCTGAATTCCCATGTCATGTCTTCACTATGCTCAATCCACATCATGTCCCCAAGCTAGAGCCAGTTGTTTTTTCCCTCAAAAACCCCCCCTCTTTTGTAATTCAAATTCAAAAAATTTGAGCTCACACCCTCCAAAAGTGTTCAAGTAAAGTTAGAAGTCTTAAAAGATAGATAAATTCATGCTTTAAAGTTGTTTAAACTCTCCAGTTTACGTGGTTTGATAAATTTTCCGTTTTCCTATCTAGACCTGTGAAAATTTTATTTTTGTCCTCATTTGAATGAAACTATCAATCTTCTTATAGCCATCGATTATCAAACCTTGTATTGTTTTCAATTCCTTGGTTCGCGAAAGAAATTTGAAAATTGGCACGAAATGGTGGATTTTTCTTCTTGTCTACATCTATTCCACAGTCGTGAAACATGGACATTTTCTTCATCATCATATTTTGGCTCCATTATCCATGGGTACATGGACATATCTAATTGGAATCAGGTCGGTGGAGAACTTTGAGTTTTTGAGCCTCTTTGTAAAAAAGGATAAAATTCATAAAGTTACTCATAACCCCGATCATGCTAAAAGGAAAAAGTAAAATCTTGAGCCCACCATTGGAAATTCAAAGTGGGGAAGTGGGTCGTTAGACCCTTTTGAGTTTTTAAGCCTTGTTTCCAAGAGGAAAAATTCAAATGTTGAGCCCGCATCAAAAGATCCCAAGCGGGGAGGTAGATCGTTGGGGAGATTTGAGGATTTGAGCCTTGTTTTCATTAAAGGGGATTAAAGTTAAAAAGTGACCCGTAGCCCCACCCACACCAAGGAAAAATTCAAATATTAAGTCCACATCAAAAGAGTCAAAGTGGGGAGGTGGGCAGGCAAAGAAATTTGTGTGTTTTTGAGCTTGCATTGAAAAAAGGTAAAATTATAAAAGTGATCCGTGACTTTGTCTCCACTCAAGTGAAGCCACATGTCAGGCTTATATCAAAAGTGGGAGGGTGGAAAAAAAATGTAAATAATGCCAAATCTCTATAAAGTCACAAAATGCAAAAGGCATCCTCCACTCCCACTCCAATAAATTTCTCCCACGTGGAAGGCTTTGGTTTAAAGTTTCAAAGGAAAGATGATCGGTTCAAATTCAAAGTTACAAAATGAATGTAACGGTTGCATTATGAAAAGTCTAGTTTTTTTTGCCATTAGTGTTTCTTCACAAATAAAGAATCTGAACAAATGCGAATGGTTGAAAATATTATAAATTGTTTCTTACTAACAAAGAACAAGTTGTAACCATTTCTTGAAAGATATTTAATGGCTTCTTCACGCAATTGTAAAGGGTTGGCAATTGATCTTGTCAACTCATGAGTGCATTGTACTTAGAGAAAGCAAAGGAAATAGCCATTTTATTCCATTTTCCCCCCTTCTTAATTTCCTTCATTTCTACACTATGTATAATTTTTGTTTAAGCATCAATACAAGAAGAAGTTTCTAGATTTCTTTAATGAGGATATTTTATAAACTTTGAGTTTGAAATCTTATCTCATCTTGTTGCCATTTGCAGGGTTGTTTCTTCTAATAAATGCATGTGTTAAGGTTTCTAACTAATTGGTGTAGGAATCTAATTTTCTACCTGCAACATTAGTTCTCCTACCTCTTTTCTCACTCCCTTTCCCACCTTCATAGCAAATTTTCCCCTTGTAGATAACTACAAGTATTTCAATAGGTTCAGTGGAGTGCCCTTGTTGGATCCTCGGCTGAAAGGCCACCACAAAAATCCACCTTTTCACATGCATGCGTAAATGAAAGTTGTACCGGTTAAGTAGAGGGACTTATATTCCCATAGCGTTGGAAAGGAATCCACAAATTTGTCCACCCAGAAAATTTCCTCACCAACAAGTGTATTGGTAGAATCAGAGTCTTAATCCTAAGTATAATTGGTCCTTGCATGTCTGATTTCATTATGGTTATAATTTAAATCTATTACTTTATAGATCTATATCTGAACATCCACTGTAGAATGATATAATAATTATGGATCTATATGCATTAATTTTCCATCATGCTAACATCCTGCAATAGAAACCCTAAAGAGGGGCCTAGTACCTTTATGTGCTTTGGGTGCTAGTGCGCTTGGGATTTTATTGGTAAATTCTAGGCTACATCATTGGTTTTGTTGCTGGGACCTCTTTTTTTAGTTGTTTTCAGGATGGTTCATGATAAAGACATACCAGTTGACCCTAGCAAGTGTTGAGTCGATACATGATCTAGAAGAAGAATACACACAGATTTTTAGCAATAGATCTGATTTTAATGCACAAACATGGGTGGAATAGAATTTGTATGATAGTTTGTATGATATTTTCTTTGCCGTCTTTCCAGTAGAGCTATACAAGTGGCTGATTTCTTATGAATCTAAAATTAATTAGAGGTATCACATAATTGTTTGGACACAAGAATAATTTCAGTCCCTCTATGATGTTGATCTGATTCAGACACACACTATGGATACTTGGTTTCATGATGTTCTAAATAGCTATATTATGGAGTACTCAATTTCCACTTATTCTTGCCTAGAGGTAATAGAAATCCAATTTTTATGATATCCCAGGGGAACTTACCTACAAGTCATTCTAATGGCGATAAAAATCTTGATGGTAACCTTGAGCTTGGAAAGCAAACCAATGGCTAACTAAACCCCACCACGTGCAGGGGTAGGATCAGGTTTGGTGAAAGATGAAAGACCTAGCAACAGAGAGGTATAGAGAAGAAAGGTGGATTGATTATAGTGAGGCATGTGAGAGGGAGATAGAGAAGCAGTGTGACATTGCAAAGTAGATGTTGTTGAGGAGAGAGATGGCTCATGAAGGATTTGAAGTTCACGTAAAAAACATAGAATAAGAGCATAAATAACTCCCCCATTTGGGAAATCATGACAGGGAACCCCCTTCGGCCTCACATAGAAGCATGCTAACTGAGACGACCTAGGCCATGGGCATGCATCTGATTCTACTTGGAAACCTATCCCTTGCACTTGGTCTTCCAGTATCTAGTACGATAAACAGTCAGAAAGCTAATTTATTTAGTGAGAGAGCAAGAGTAAGTCATATAACAAGCACATCGATGGCAATGCAAATGTCTTCATTATTTTTTTGAGGTACCTTTTCAGGTGTATCTTCCACATAGAGTTTTGGCGAATAGAATTTTGGACTCTCTTCTGGGAGTAGTAGCACTTCACAGTACGTTAGGGTGTAGTTCAATACTACTATTAGGACATAGGGAAGTACATCTTCTGGTCTGAATCCGGCTACAGATTCAGGATCAGGAGGTATAGGTGGTTCTAGTTCTGGTGGATCTGGTGATTCTGGAGGTAGAGCAAACCCAGGAGGTTCTAGATCAGGTAGGCAAGGTCCGTACCAACCCCAGAATATTTACTTGGAGATGTCTATTCATCTTCTAGAGAATATGGAGGTAGAGAATATGCTAAACTCGTGTACATGTGTGAAATACTATGGTGTGCAAAAGGAATCATGGCTTCTAAGTGCAAGGCAAGTCAATTTTCTAGTACGTTACAAGGGCACGCACACAACTAGTACAAAATTTTTGACTTTGATCAGACTTGCATAGGCTATGGAGCTTTAAAATATGATTTCCGTAAAGAGTTTCACATCCATGAGTTTGAGAAGAAGAGTATAAGTGCGCTTAAGGATATTAAGCAAGACACTACTGAGAGTGTCAAAGATTATGATGCTCATTTCAAAATGTTGTTATCTAAGCTTTCTTATCTAATCTTTATTATGTAAGCCAACATGCACAATGGTTTTTTGGAGGTCTAATTACACATTTTCAAATGGTGCTATTGTATAAGACATACATTGATCTATGCGAAGCAGGTGAGGTAGCTTTACGCACTGAGGAAGTTGTAAGTATAGACACTGGGGTGAGCCCATTTTTAGAAGCACACATCGTAGCAATGGAAAAACAATTAGAGAAGCTATCGGAAAATTTAGCACATGAGACATGCACAGGGATTTGGTGAACAAATTATGAAGTGGAAGGTCACACAAAGGATAGTTTTCCCCATAAATAAATACATTCATTATTGTTGGAATGTGAGATATGTCATTTAAACCATGATGCTATCTACTTCCCATTATTACAACACGTGATAAGCAAGAACATCTCATGCTACTATAGATTCTATAGGTTCATGACTCATGACATGAAGGATTGTCAGTTGATTGATCATATCCATGATGCCATAGATATTTTTGTATGACAGAAAAGAGTATCAGATAACTCTAAAGGAAAGAATGAGCATTAGGATTGGGATCACAATCAAGCATGCTATGATCGGAATGAAGGGAATTTTGAAGGAGGTCATGGTAGAGTTCAAGGATACCATGGTGGATGAAGTGAATTCCCTCGTGGAACATGTTATACATTGAGATCTTCTGACCACTACAGGTGTGAATGTCCTCAGAATATTACATGTTCTTTCTGTTGAAAGAATCATAGTTATGAGGAATTCCCAGATTTGTATGACCATCTTAGTAAGCAGCATAAGAAAGAAAAAAAGGCACGGTGATGGCTATTGAAAATTAGTAGATGCCCAAATTGGAACTAGAACTCTATGCATTGTAGGTAAAGATTACTACTCGCGCTGAAGAGGCACACACCAAAGAAGCATTATAGCAGAATTGCACCATCACTAAGGAGGAGGTTCTACATGCATGATACCAAAATCCTACTCATTAGAAGGAAGTTTATTAGGAAACCATGGAGGTAATAAAAAATATTTAGGGTGAAATACAATATCTAAAGGAGCAATCACGGAAGATGGAGCAAAAGAAAGCATCAGAAATGGTCCAATTTGATATGGATGATTTGAAATAAGTGTGCAAGATGTTGCACCATGAGAATATAATTCCACTATTAGGGAATTGGTTAAAGGGAAACACTCTATGTGTATGTATTGAGACTGGATGGAAGATCCTGCATGCAAATCTCCCCCCTCATAGCCTAGATTAAGACATAGAAATCAATCTGAATGTTGTTGTTGATGGGTGGATTTTGAGTAATATATTGATTGATACAGGTGTAGAAGTCAATGTTCTTACTTTAGATGCATGGGTACAACTAGGGAGACCTCCATTACAACCATATTCAAATGTATTATTCATGGCTAACCAGACTAAGACCACTTCCATTGGATTTTAAAAACATGCATCCAATACCATATAAGGAGCCAACTTCACTGGGTATTTTGAGGTTTTAGCACTGGCAGAGATAGATAGTTTCCCAGCTCTACTTGGGCGTCCTTAGTGTTATGCAAATAATGATGATCTTTCGTTCAACAAGGGTTATATTAGCTTTAAAAATAAGGAGGCAAGAGTTATTATCCCTTTAACAAATGGAAAATATGTGCCCTATGTTGATCCTTTGAGTGAGGAAGACCTAAATATAATTTATTTACGTGTCATCTAGGACCCAGAGGTGCTTGAGCCATGTAAAGAAGGAATTCTTTAGTGGGAAGATACACAGTCTATTAGAAATACTATAAATGTTTTTTGTGATAATTGGGCTCATAGCACTTATGATTTGGTAGGGCACAAAGTAAAGAGTATATTTTCTAGGGACGGTAGACCTCGTTGTATCAGGAGAATAGGTAAAAACTCGATACCTCGTTACACTGGAGAAGGAGATCCTACGGTATCTCTGTGCGCCATGGAGGAATAATGGATAGACCAATTAGAGAGATGGAATATTCTAGCATATACCCTATTTGGGATAACAATGCATTGGTGGGTGGTTCATAAGGATAATCTTGTAGGATCGAATGAAAATAGGATTGATCTTTCTACTCGGATCTTAAGGAGAAACACACATACCTAGATATGCACTTATCATGGTAATCAACTTGTTCAGTACCGCATTCAGCAATGTGAGAGACTCTAGAAAGAGGGGCAGGAAGATTTACCACTTTCACTCTAGGTGCACAAATTTTATTCCACTTTACAAGGTTGTGTGTGTGCTTGGTATGTATGTGCGGAGCTCCATAGAGAGACTAGAAATTGGTAGGATTTAATTACAAGGATGACCCAGACATTTGAATTTTTCTCTACTAAACCTTCGGTAGAAGAGGCCTTAAAGGTTTTAAAGTGCTTAACTATGGGAGATAGTGCCAAGGTGGAAGAACTCATTTAGGATTTATTTGATGAAGGAAACTCAAGAGCACATTTTGATGGAGAAACAGAGATAGATGCAACACTGCTTAAGTGCACTTACTTTGAGAAAGAAAAATGAAAAATGGTCTACTTAGTGGATGATGAAGAAGTAGAAAATCTAGATGTCAAACATTCAATAGGTAGGTGGGAAATTTTTTATAGTGTAGATAAGACCACGCGTGCCTATCATGAACTTATGAAGACAAATAAGGTGAATATTGGAATAGATGTTGAGCCTAAGGAGGCCATGATTAGAGACTATTGTTCTGACTCTGAAGTGGCAAAAATCATTTAGTTACTATAGGATTATCAAGACTTATTCCCTTGGGGATACCATGAACTCAAAGGCATGCATGAATTCTTAGGATAGATGAAGATAAAGCTTAAGGAAGGTGCACACCCAGTCAAAAAGAGACCATACAGGATGAACCCCAACTTGCGCGAGAAGTTCAAAGAAGAAAGTGATAAAATGTTGAAGTCTATGATCATCAAGCCCCTAGATGAGTCAGAATGGGTTAACCTAGTGGTGATCAGTATCAAGAAGGATGGTCAGATTAAGATTTGTGTGGACTACAGGGAGCTAAATGCTAAATGTGTGACTGATCCCTTTCCTACGCCATTCACTGAGGAAATACTAGGAGTTACAGGGTGTGAAATCTATTCATTTACAGATGGATTCTCTAGGTATCATCAGGTTAGGATTTCCTAGGAGGATAAGGAAAAGACTACTTTTACTACTGAATGGGGTAGATTATCCTATAATGTGATGCCCTTTGATCTGAAAAATGCACATGTTGTATTTTTTTGCATAGTTATTCAAGCATTCAAAGATTTCATTCACAACTTCTTATAGGTTTATTTAGATGATTGGATAGTGTATGGACTTGTTAAGGATCATTAAGAAAATATATGCTTAGTGTTTGAAAGATGTAGACAGTTGAGTATCTCTTTAAACATCAAGAAATGTGTATTTGCTACACCATTTAGAATACTACTAGGGCACATCATCTGCAAGGAAGGTTTGTTTGTTGATCCAGCTAAGGTTGCAATCATTATCGGCCTGAAAGATCCTACCAATCAAAGTGAGGTGTGTGGAATCTTAGGTCACACTAGTTACTATAGAAAATTTGTAAAGGGATATGCTAAGGTTGTTACACTTTTAGAGGAGTTACTAAAAGGAAAATGGACATTCTACTGGGGAGAACCGCATTAGCGAATGTTGGAGACATTGAAGGATAAACTTACTATCATGCCTATTCTGTGATTTCCTTCATGGCACTAAACATTTCATGTACATGTGGCTACCTCTGACACGGAAATTGGTGCAGTGTTGGCTCAGCCTGGAGAAGGTATTATAGATCATCCAATTTGTTTTTCTAGTAGAAAATTTACTCCTACAGAGCAAAATTATATAAATACAGAATGCGAAGCTTTGTCAATGATCTATGCACTACATAAGTACAAATAGTACCTGCTAGAAACACCATTTGTATTTCATACAGATCACATGGCATTAAAATATTTAGTGAAAAATCCCAATTTATAGGGGAAAATATGCATATGGGTATAATTATTCCAAGAATTTAATTTGATAGCTGGACTAGATCATCTATCCAAAATACAGTCAAGAGAATAAGCACAGGAAATTAAAGATACCATGCCCGATGTATAGTTATATAAGTTGCAATGTGCACCATCGGAATTAGAGGACATTGCTATATTTCTACGAATAAGGGAAGGAATAAAATTCTTGGAAAAGAAACAACTTTTGATACACGTGGCACCCTATATGTTAATTAGCGGTGACCTGTACAAGTTAGGTTGGGATGAAGTATTGTGATGATCTGTACTGGAATATGAGCACACATATATCATGGAGGAGGCTCATGGTTGTGTTGCAGGTAGGCACTATCTAGGTGATGCCACTGCATGTAAGATTTTATTCATTGGATTATAGTGGAAGACCCTATATAGGGATTGTAAGGCATATTGTAAGGCTTGTGATCACTTTCAGTGCCTTGGGAAACTAGGTCAGCAAGATGAATTTTCTATAAGACCTATTATTAGTGCATAACCATTTGAGAAATGGGCTATATATTTTGTGGGTCCTATTTCACTAGCCGCGTAGAGGAAAGGGTCGTGCTATATCATTACTTACATAGACTATCTGACAAGGTGGGTAAAACAATGCCTATAAAGGATTGTACAGCGGCTACACCAGCCAGGTTTCTTGGGAAAATATTATTACAAGGTATGGATTCCCTTTGAGTTTGACCAGTGATAGGGGCACACATTTTTTGAATGAGAAAATCAGAATTTTATTGGATGAGTTCATGATTTCACACCATAAGACTACACCATATCATCCTGAGGCAAATGGGAGTGCTAAGGATTTCAATAAGATCTTGAGCTAGAAATTAAAAAAAATGTGATGTTGGAAGAAAGGATTGGGATGATAAAGTTTCTAAAGTAATTTGGGCATATAGAACAACATATAAGAGGCTAAACAAGGCCACACCTTTTCAATTGGTGTTTGGCGCAGAATCAGTTCTTCTTATGGAGTTTATGTTACCTTCTTTGCATATTGTGCATGCTAGAGGTCTAGCTGATGAGAAAGCATTAAAAGAACATATTAACAAGTTTATTAAGTTAGATGAGTGATGAGCAATAGTACGCTGGAGTCAGAAGAAAAAAAAATGGACATAAAGCATGGAATGCTAGGCACATTAGGGTAAAAAAGCTTGCGATAGGACAAATGGTGCTCCTTTATGATTCTAAGTTTCTGTGCCTTCCAAGAGAACTCAAAGTACATTGGTTGGAACCATATGTTATCACTCACATATTTGAAATAGGAGCTTGTCAGTTAGAAATGGTTGATGGAATATGGTTATTCAGTTACTTCAATAGGAATAGGCTAAAGCCCTACTATAAATAAGTCTTCTTGGTGTTTGTAATAAGGCCATATTACCATTTAGATTAGGTTTTCAATTATGTATTCCCTTAATGTATTTTGTTCTTTTTCACTATGCTTTGTCAATTTAGTTGTTGTTTTGTGAAATAAGCACGTTTGTGCACCAAAAGCTAATTACCATTTGTAGTAGTTTTTAATACATAGAGGACTGCACATACCATTTACATTGGCTAGTTATTGAGAAATGGGTACACACAAAGGAACACACTTCTACAGGTGCTATTCAAAGTTTCAAGAGTTGGTAAAAATAAGGTTGCTTCCAAATAAGGACCATGGATGGAGATAAATGAAGGAACAATATAACACGAGGTAAGTGGTGGCCATGGAGACTACTAGTATAAGGCACAATGATGAGGTACTTAGGTGCATAGAAGGACACTGAAGAGAAGATTATACTGATAAGGTAGGAAGGCATGCTAAAAGTTTGTAACTGAGGCACGAAGATGTACCAAGTAGAAAATTGTGAAAATGGTCAATTAATGAGGAATGTTGGTAGGTGAAGGAGCAATAAATGCACCAAATTTTTGAAAATCTATATAAGGATGTGATATGAGTTCATTCTCACTATTGTAAATCAGAAACATTTTAAAGAGCTAAGGGTGGCTGAGCTGAGCAAAGAGTGTTGAGGTGTAAAGAGTGTGAAACTAGACATGAGGAGAAAATTTGTGCATAGGAGAAGCTTACCTTCCCGTTGATGAAGGGTTTTAGCGAAGTAGAGCATTCAACAGAGCTAGGCCATGTGGATTCGAGCTAGGGTTTGAGGTTGTATGCCATAGAATCTATAAAATGAGCATTTGAGGAAAGAACAATTTGATTTAAATATGGCACCAAAGAAATCACCTACCATATGATAAAAAGGGAAGAAGAAGGTGGAAGTGGAGGTTGAAATCACTCATGAGAGCAATTTTTCTGAAATGCAATACCCAGAAGGTTTAATAGTAGGATAAGAATGGGACTCTCACATCTGCAAATGCAAGATCAGTGACTACAACCACTACACATCAGAGAACAAAAAGTAATTGGACACACTACTGAATACAAAGAAAAACAAGAACACATCCAAGGATATTTCAGTGTATGATGATGTAGGAGAGAAGTTGCTAAAGTATATTTGAGTTTCTTAGTTGTACGAGATCCCATACTTTGGGAAGTAAAAACCTTTGTACCAGTTTTTGATGAGTAGGGTACATGAAGATTTCTTCTATTTCACCAGACACAGGATAAGGATTACAGCCACTTTGATTTCCACTAAAACAAGACTAATGGGTACATGAGTGGTAGACACCTATAATTTAGCTCGAGAAATTTAAATACTTAAATTGTGCTAATTATACACTTTCCTGTAAATTGATGACATATCATCAATATCACATATTTTCTCTATTATCATCATTAATTAATTACATTACGTTAGTTAATTAACTCTTCTATCCATCAATGGTGCCAATTAACAACATTACGTTAATCATCTCCCCTTTTTATCTAGATTAATTAATTATTTCTAATTAATTAATCCCCTTTCAAATGTAGATTAATTAATTATTCTTAATTAATTAATTAATTCTTCCTCTTCTATTAAATCAATAAATCATCATTTATTTGATTAAATCCCTCTCATAGTCTAAATCATGCTAATTATTCCTCTAAAAAGCTTCTATAAGCTTGCACACCTATTAATTAATCACTTTGGTTAATTAATAAATCCCCTCAAATCCCATGGGTCACTAAAGGACAAAATAAACTCTCCTAAGGTTGACTCAACCCTTTCTAAACCTTCCTTATCCACAACTAACCCAACCTCTCCATTTATCCCACATGAAGAGGGATGTAGAGATTCTTCTATCCATTGGGCTATATAAAGAGCCCTCCTCCTACCTTTACACTTACACCTTTACATTCCTAAATGAGCATAGAGAATACACTATAGCCATTTATCATCTTTGAGCATTCTTCCATTAGAAGATCTAGCTACTTTCATTTCTTGTATTCATCCATCCAAGTTTTGAAGTCATATGGAGATATGTCAAATGGTCTTGTAGCCATGGATTTGACAAGACTCCATTCTTGAAAACCTTGGGATTTCAAACATAATCAAACCTTTGATTGCTAAGGATCTAAATAGGTTCATCTTCTTATTTGGATTAGCATTCAATAGAGATAGAGATTAGTTGGATTAACATGTTAGTTTGAATATTTATTTCATGTTCTAATGCAAGTAATGTTAGTAGGTTAGTCTTTGTTTAAGCTCTAAGCATGATGGTACATTGATTTTGATTTAGCTTTGTTTTAGGACTACTAGGTGTTAGTTCTAATTCTTTTTGCATTACTAACAAATTCATGCATACATATGGTACACCTGGTGGGAGGGGTCCTTAGTCCCTTAACATTCTAGCTCAAATTTTATTGATATTTCAAGATTTTAGGTAACCCTTGATAAACACATATGGCAAATAATGTTCAATTTCTTAGGATTTTAATAATATTACATGTGTAGGTTTTCATTTAAATCTTTAAGTCTAATGGGTTGTTGTCAATTTCGAGCTAACATACTAAAATTTGAAGTGTTTTGAGATTTTTGGTGTCTTTGGCCATATTTTGACTGCAAGATAGGTGCAGATGCACAAACCCTAGTGTTGGTACACTAAACCTGAAGCAAGCACACTAAACCTGGCGCAGACACATGTTAGTGCACACACTCTGCTCATATTGTACCTTCACTGATGTTGGAAACCTGTCAAGCTAGCGCATATGCCCTAACCCTGGCGCACATACCATAATCCTAGTGTAGGCATCTTTCAGCTGGCAGAGGAATAGTGTCTAAATTCTTATACCGCATTTTTGCTAACCTTGGCACACATGCCTTAAACTTGGTGCACACAGCCATATCCTAATGAATACATCTCTTGGGTGGCACAGGAATACTGTTTGAGTTTTTGTACCTCCTCTTTTCCAACCCTGGTGCACACACCTCAACTGTAGTGCACATGCCCATATCTTGGCACATGCATCTCTTAGGTGGTGCAGGTGTACTGCAGATATAGATTTACACAGAGGGTGCACTACAGATATAGATTTGTACAGAGGGTGTAGATGCCCTAAACCATGCACACATGTCCTAACCCGTGCGTAGGTGCTTCAGTCTGAGCTGGTGTATTACTTTCAGATTTGTGAAAAATTATTTCCTAAGGTACTAACATCATTGCAGGATTTATTTTTTTTGAATGGATATGATAGACTAGACATGGAATGAACCTTGCATGTTAATTATAAGAGTAAGATTGTGTATGCTCTTCCCTCACGTCTTTTGGGGTGATCTTGGGAATCAAAAATGATTCTTATGTCTTTTTTTGCTTTAAGAATATGTTGAATGTCCAAAATTGAGAAAATATATATTTCACATTTGAATTAAGTGTTTCCATTTGTTTAATTCTTGGATTTTGTGTCACGTATGCTCTTCTCTTGCATCTTAGGGTGATCTTGAGAATCAGAAATGACGTTTATTCATTTTATGGAAAACTACTAATCCATTGTGCATAACCACAAACGCTTGTCAAAGAAGGGTGGCATTGAAACAAAACCAAATTACTAATACATTTTCTGTGAAGGTTTCCAAAAGGTGTTCAAGAAAACCACATCCAATTAAAAAATATAAAAAAACACCACAATCAACACACTATATTTGCAAGTTTGGATAAGGGTACGTCCCATCCGCTTAAAACTAGGACATAACCCCTTTGGCATAAGCCTTAAGCTACAACAATGGGGGTGGTCCTAGGAACCCCAAAGTAGTCCACACAAGAGGGAACCTTGTGGATGAAACGGGAAGCTCTCCACATAACCTACTTGACTAGTACTACCATTTGTGAGATTTAGTGTCACAATTCATCTGTATGATGACCCTAGTGAGAGTACATGATGGACGCATTTATTTCCCACTATGCTTGAAGGGGGTAAAGTAAAGCTGAGATACTCCCAAATTAGTCAGTGTGACTTTTTGGGTAAATCGAGCTCGCTTAAGATGGTCTTGGTGACACCTAGTTGAGTGAACCACCTAGGAAGCTATCTTTGACCAGGAGCCCACTTGGACCACATCAAAGCCAATTTTTGAGTTAAGAGCTATTGTTCATCATGAAATGTGTGAAGCATTACTTTTTCTTAGTTTTTCACTTTCCCTAAGGTGAGGCAAAACTCTGCCAAAGTGAGGCCAACATTTTTCAACCCCAATTGATCTACTTCCTTCACTTTCTTTTGACACTTTGTTGATCAAAAGAGGAGTGACTACCTTTGCATTATCAATTGATTGTTTCACACCTTTTTTTTCCATTTACACCCATCCATGTTTTTGGCTGGGTTGTTAAACATCTAAAGTGTGTGGAGACATTTTCATATCATTGGTAGCCTTTTTGATCTTGATACCCAAGTCAAGATCATCATCGTAGTTAGGCTTGGTTCATCACTTTGATTCTCCTTTGAATGGTTATCTTGTTTATATCATGACACTACAATTTTGGTATTTATGTCTTGTTTCTTGTAAACTTGACCTAAATATCTATATTTTAAGGTTACGTTGTATACACTTTAACAATTCCTAGGTATACTATCGCTTTAGTTTGATTTCAATTATTACCTCGATTCTGAAGAGTGTTAAGCGTTACCACTTGTGCGTGTTATATCAATATCATCTTGATATCAATACCTTACTTTCTCATAAATTTTGGTTAACATATCTTGGTGAAATTTTTGTGTCACCCACAATCGTAACTGACACCCTTTGGAATATAGGTCTTGATTGAATTTGGGCTTGCTTCTAGTATACTTTGTTTGGAGGTCACGTTAACTTCTTGTTATTACTTACGCCTTGTTCATTTCTTTGAACTCGACATAAGTAGGGACATTTTTTTAATCATCATATGACACCAACTACCTTTTCAAAGACAAATTTAGGAAGTACTTCATTTGATCATTTGGTTTGAAACTCAACATTGTGTGACTGATTCTTGTTTACAAATCATTGTGTCACATTATTTCTTTGACATTCATAATTTTCTTGACGTTCCTTATTTTCACTTAGGTTTGATAAAAATATTTTAAAACATTCACAGATACCTTAGTGAACCTATTACACATCATGGCTCCTAAAATATGATTAGGACTCAAAAAGAAGGCTTTGAAAACCAGACAAACGCAAACTTGGGAAGCCTCAAACAAACAAGGTTCAAACCCTTTTATTGGCCATGATCTTGGACCTTTATTCTCCGTGGAAAAAGAGGTAGAAGAAATGATAGATCATTGCAGTGATGAGTTGGAATCCCCACATGTGGAGTTTGACTTTGAACCCACCTTGTTATATGAATTTATTTTTAGAAACAAGGATCGAGTACTAGCATGAGTTGTAGAATTGGGAGCCAGAATGCCTATTGAACAAGATGGAAATCCCACCTACAAATGATGCTAATGAAGAGGAGACAACCTCTTATTAACATGGATGATATCTTAACACATGGACATGCTTCTACTTCTAATGTGGGAAATGATAATGTAGTGGGATATAGAATACCTTTCCTTAAAGTACCACGTAAAGTCAGAATAGAACATGAAAATGTTGAACAACCTCTGCAACATGAAGAAGAAGAGGAACCTTTTGAAGAAGAAGTCACTATTCAACAACAAATTAGCAACCTTAGTCGACAATTGGCTTTGTTAACATCTCATGTACAAAAAGAAACAAACAAGAATGTACAAAAGACAAAACCTAAGGTCAAAATTAGTGAACTTCAACTGGAAAATCAAGGAGAAGACAATATGGAACACCATTGTGTATATATCCCTGCTTCTCCTACCAAAGAACAATTACTCACTCAAGAAATGCAGTCTATGAAAGTGACACTTACAAGCCTCTAAGAGAGCACTGTGGGGAATAACAGAAAATATCAATATGAAGAGCTATGTCCCTATCCATTTGAAAAAAATATGATGCTTCAACCCTTCCCTAAAAACTTTGACATGCCAAAATTTGACAAATACAGAGGGAAAGGTGACCCACGAGACCATGTAAAATATTTTTATATGGCATGCCAAGAAGTGGCCTACAGTGACAATTACCTCATATGACTCTTTCCAAAGAGTCTAGGGGGCCAAGCCTTAGAATGGTTTACTCACTTACCTCATGGGTCTATTTTTACATGGACCAAACTGGCAGAAAGATTTTTACAACACTTCTCATACAATATAGAAAGTGACATAACCATGGTAGACTTGTGTGGCACTAAACAATGTCACAATGAAAAATTCGCTAGCTTCCTACAAATATGGAGAGGGATAGCCAGTCGCTTCCCTTGTACATTCCCTAAAAAATAGCTAGTGAGTATCTTAGTGCCCAATATCAACCCATACATCACTTTTCATCTACAAATGCATTGTGTTTGCACCTTCAAAGAGGTTATTGAGAAGGGAATTCAAATAGAGAAATCCCTTATTGCCAAAGGAACCATTAAACCTCATTCTAAGGATAACCAAAATGTAAAAACTATAAAAAAGCCAAAAATATTCAACAAAAACAAGAATGTGGTGGGAGACAGAATCAAAGATTCCAAATGCGTGCAAATGGTTCAAATTGGTCAACCTTTTAAACTGACCAAAGGACCTATTCAACCACCACCTAAATGTAGAATGTTCACTCCTCTCAATGAGCCTTTGTCGGTCATATTGAAACAATTGGATGCAGCTCACATGGTGACTTATCCCATGACACAACCCTTTGATGACAATGCTCCAAAACCATCATGGTACAAAGAGCATGACTATTGTGAATTACATCGTGTCAAGGGACACAAAAAAAACAAATGTCTATGACTTTGTCACTACATCCAAGACCTCATCGACAATGGGGAGATAGAAGTGGACAACCTAGAGAAAAATCAGATGCCTAATGAAAATATGGGAATATACAAAGAACCATTCCCTAAACATGGTAAGTTAGATGAGCCAAAGCCAGATCGAGGAGAGTCATCCCAGAGTTACAAAGCGGTGAATTATCTATATACCAAGAAAGACAATAATCATTATGATTCACTCATTGGATGTATCCACTCCCCTAGTGACCATGTGAACACCATTCAGATCAAGGGAAAGGATTGCACTATGGTAATAAGGTGTACCCACCTCATGATTCCTGAACCCTCTCCGTTGACCCCGCAAAATGGTAGGTACAACCTCTTAGAACAACTTGAGAAGACATCTGCCAAGATTTCAATCTTGGATCTCCTCAAAATATCGAATGTACATAAGGAAATTTTGTACAAAACTCTTCAGGGGTCAGGAGTGCCACTAGAAGTAGATCCTATGCATCTTCAAGCTATGGTAGCCAATATTGTACCAATTGAGCACATTTCCTTTAATCATAGGGAGATCCCTATTGAAGATCCAACACATAATCTCCCCTTGTATATTGAGGTATTTGTCACCCGCTGAAAGATAAAATGGGTGCTTGTGGACAACAGATCAGGGTTGAATATATGCACATTGAAGTTAGTTAAATAATTGGGACATACAAAAGAAGATCTCAAGCCTCAAATCATTACAATAACCTCTTACGACAATACGAAAAGGGATTAAGCTAGCATAATCACATTACCCATGGAATTTGGACCCACTTGTAATCATACGAAGTTTCATGTCTTAGACTTGGAACTCCCATATAATATGCTTCACCAACCATGGATTCATGCCATGTAGGTAGTTTTGTCAATGTTCCATCAATGCATCAAAATGAAACACGAGGGACACATTTTCATGATACAAGGAGATCTAAATCCCTTCGCTCACTACAAATCTCTCAATAGTTTTACACGTAAGGGTTCATATACATGTCCCTTTGATGATATAGTTATTCCTCTTCAATCTGAAGCCATGAAGTCACGAGTAGATTTAGATTCCCTAAGTTCTTACACCTGTGATGCTTCTACATCAGCTTCCCCTTTTGATTCATGGGAGATGAAGGTTCTAGAATATGGTTTTGGGGAGTATAATGTGCAACAAGCTCTTTTGGTTTTAGACCTCTTATTATCACCTAAAACTAGAGGCTGACCCAACTATCATTTCAGACAACCTAGAGATGAGTGAACTATTGGGTCATTTTTACCTGGAGGGTTACCCGCTGAAGAGAAAATGTTCAACCCACCTATCACTTGGGTCCCGGAAGATACTCAACCAACTTACTACCAAATCCATGAGTATGATAAGTCTATCTGAATGATGTTTTCCATGGGCTACAAGGGTCTAGGATGTAGAAAGAATGAGCAAGGAATGAGAGAACTAGTTCTTCTCCCACATTTCAAGATAAAAAGGTATGACATCAGCATTTGACCTTAGGGATCACACCCCAATGATAAATATGCCACCTTTTCTGAGCACGAAGATAGCTCTGATTATTTAGATAGCGATACAGATATCCACTTTATCCAATACGAGGATCATTCCTCCACAAACCTATTCATGAATACCATTTTCCTCACCATAACCCCTACTGAACCTAAAACTGACCTTGTTTACCCTTTCCTTGTCGAATGGTACCAACAACGTCATGTGCGACTGGATCTCTTTGAAAATTGATGAAGCCATTGGAGAATTCATGGGAATTGAATATACAATTCCAATTGGAGACCATAAGAAGGGTTTATACATTGACTTAGATACCTACGTGTACTTTGGCAAGGAATTTGAGCTTCGTGGTCAGGAAAAATTGAGAAAAAGAGAGGGAAAAAGTTCTAACAAAAACCCTCTACAAAAACAAAATTCTAATCCAAAGTTGACCCGCTTTTGTACCTGTTGTCAAAAACAAGTAGAATGGAAATTGGATCATTAGACTAAGTGAATTTGACATGGAGTATGTGCATCAAAATCTTGTAGAAACCTTGGAAGAAAGTCAACCTTACTCCAATCCAGTTATGGAGGATTTGTTACAATGATAGTAGAAGAAACCATTTCTGGATATTGCAAAAGAGGATCCAATTATAGTCATACTGAGGAAGCTTCACTGTGGCACGGGACTTTGAAATACTTTTCATTTTCATGGTTTTAATTACTCCTTCTAGGCGACCCTATTTTTATGGGAATTTATAGATGTAATTACATGGTCCTATAAGGACCCATGTTGGGCTTGGTTTTCCTTGTAAAATGGTAGTGCAGAATATAAGCGCTAGTAGTGGACGAAAACTAGAAATCAAATAAAAGATATCCATCATGTTAAGATCAGTTGGTGATAGTTCAAAATTTATCATCAAACAACCAATTGATTAAGTCAAGGATTAGAAACTCATCCCATACAAAAAACTGGTAGAAACCTTGAAAGCGTATTTTCTACGTATCACATTCGAGAAAATTCCAAGAGCACAAAATAGATCCATAGATGTTATGGCCACCATAGGTTTTATGCTATGAATTCCACCAGATAGCAATGACATGTTGTTCTTTGTTAAGAATCTACGCCAGCCTATGTATGATATTCACGAATCATGTTTGGCTTGTGAAGTTGTTGGTCCCTATTCCCCATGGTATGTGCACATCTATACTTATCTTAAACACAACACCTTCCCTCCTGACATCTCCCATCCTGAAAAACAAAGCTTTATCCACTAGATAGCCCATTATACCCTCCTAGGAGATACACTCTATTGTCATGGCTACGATGGGAATTTGTTTCACTTTCTAGATGTAGCAGAGTCATTCCAAGTGAATAAATAGGTGCATGAAGGGGTGTGTGTTACCCATACAAATGGAATGGTTCTAGCTAATAAAATTTTAAGAGTAGGCTACTATTGGCCTACTATGGAAACAAACTGATGTAACTATGTAAGGAAATGCATATTATGTCAAAAGTATGGAAATTTCATCCATGTGCCATCGGAGCCATTGCAGCTAATCACAACCCCATGGCCATTCTCCAAATGGGGACTGGATTTAATAGGAAATCTCACCCCTACCTCATCTAATGGTCATACTCACATCATCACTGCTATAAAATATTTCACTAAGTGGGTGGAGGTTGTTCCTTTGACTTATGTTACAGGAGCTCAGATTTCAAAGTTTATCATGAATCACCTTATCTGTCAGTATGACATTCCTATGGCCATAGTTACTAAAAATGGAAAATCATTCAAGAACAAGACAGTGAAGGACCTTTTTCATTGATTTCAGATAAAATTGAAATGGTCTATGCCATATTATCCACAATGTAATGGGAAGGCTTAAGCCACTAACAAAACATTGGTTAGAATCATGGAAAAAATGGTGAGTAAGACAGGTCGCAATTAGAATTTACAAATTCACCCCACCCTTTGGGCTTATATGACCTCCATTCACACTCCTACTGGTGTAACACCCTATTCCCTAGTATTTGGAACCAAATCCATCATCCCATTGGAAATCAAGCTTCCTTCCTTGAGAATATCTCTTAGGGATTACCTAGACAAGGATGAGGATTACAGAGTGGCCATGTTGGCAGAATTAGAACTCCTAGATGAAAAGTGTATTTGCACCCTTAACCATCTCAAATTGTATCATAAAAGAGTCTCTAGAAACTAGAACAAAAGGATCATACCTCGTCAGTTTGAGGTTAGAGATTTGGTCATGAAAGAAAATCAGTTCAACACAAGGGTAGAAAGGGAGAAGAAAGGAAAGTTCGAACCGCATTGGTTAGGACCTTAATTCATTGTGGACAAATATGGTATGGGATCATACAAACTTGCCCATCCCAATAGGTATAATCTCCACAAACCTATGAATTTCATGCACCTTAAGTGGTTCTACGCTTAAACATGGTGCAAAAATTAGAAAAGCAAACCAAAAAAAAAAGTAAAAATGATCAAAATACAAAAAAATTAAAATAAGAGAAAAAAAGAAAAAGAGAAAACAGGTCATCCATATGTGAAAACCATGCAATTGTGGCACATTGGATATGTCCCTTGGTGAAAACTGGTTTCCAACACCTTGGGCAGGATTCTTTGTTCACAAGAATCTTGCATCTGGAGGGTACTTTTACTTAGCCTAGGGCTAGTTCTGTGTCTGCATATGAGATTCCCTATGAACCTATGGTCTTTGCATATTCCTCATCTAATGTTGGGGGCACTTCTACAACTTCACCTTCCTATTTATAAGCATGTGGTGCCTGCCCTTATATATTCTCTATCTAACGCTAGGGGCATCCACGTTTCTTGGTTACCTATTTATTAGCTTCATGGGAAACCTTAGAAAATCACAAAAAATAATAGAAAATTGTTTCACGAAAATCACAAAAAATATTAGAATTTTTTTTCAAAAAAAAAATAGAAAATTATTTCAATAAAACAAAAAAAACAATAGAAAATCGTTTCACAAAAACACAAAAACAAATAGTAGAAAAGTACGTCATAAAACAATCTTACAAAAACATAACTTTAGTTTACTTACTTTATCTTTTTTCTTGCTTTATTTGTGTACATTGTTTACTTGTATAGTTGTTTCTTGTTTGTACATTTGTATAGTTTATTGCTTAGACATAATTTGGTAATTTTTTCTTTTCTTGCTTAGATTAGATTCATTTTTACTTGTACATATGTAGTGTTTTTTTGCATGCTTGTAAATAATTGTACATAGTTGTGTTAATTCATGATTGGTTGGCACTGTGTATTTTGTTAACATTTGATTGTGTTTTCTTGTTGCATGTACATTGTTTTGTTAGCACATCATCATATCTCCATCAATATAATCACATCCAACATCATCTATACATCATATAAATAAAAAGCTATGTATACATCACACATGAATGTTAAGCTAGTCATCACGTATCGTATCATCACATGGGTGCAAGAGGGATCAAAAATATAAAAAATCTATCCCCTTGCACCAATATCATCGTGTCATCCCGTCCACATATCTAGAGCATCACAGGTACAATCAATTGATATCATCTATGGATCTATCATATCAAAATCAAACACATGTGGTAAAAACATCTCAACTATCATCATGATACATACAAAAGTGTGAAATCAAACCATATAACATCACACTCTAACTCTTCTTCTACTCACCATGAATAGTTATTTTATTTAAATAATTATTTTCCTTACTTTTTCACCATGCTGGGGAATTATTTTCCATCTGGTACTCATTTCTTATCACTAGGACAATTTTATTGCTCCTAGGAAATATCCCTTCTTCTACACACTCCATTGAATAATTATTTTTTATTAAATAATTATTTTATGTCAATCTTTTCGTTGTGCTGCGGCATTATTTTCCATGTTGCTTCTTTCTTCTCCATGGGGAATTTATTTTGCATCCTAGGAGATTCTTACTGATTCTTATAACTTTCTTCTCTATCCAAACTGTCCAAAAATTCTAAAATATATACCCTTCCAAAATTTTCAAAAATTCTAAATAAACCTAAAAATTGCAAAATTTACAAAACTAGGTAAACCAGCTCATAGCGGCTGAAACTCGTGTCTTGTGCATGGTATTATTTCCATATCTTGTTGGAAATTTCACATATTCACAGATCAAATGACTTGTGGATCATCAGATTTACAACCATTTACAAAGTTATCCTACTTACTTCGTCAATATTTTGGGGCACATATAGTTTCTTGGTACTGTTTAGTAGCGCACTATACTTTTTTTCATTGGACCCAGTGTCCTTCATCATCTTCCCTTGCATTTATCCTTGCTTGAGGCATCATTTTTAACCCTTTTCATCAATCACGAACATTTGGGGATCTTCATCTTGATAACAAAACATTTGTACAACCGTCTTGACCGTTGTTGGTTGGAATATGTGTGTTTGTACTTGTTTTCCCTGTTAAATGAGCTTGTTTCCTTCTCATATTGCATTTATTTTCATGTGTTGCATTGAGTGGGTGTTTCAACAATGGACAACTGTTCGTAGTATGGCTTTTCATGTCATCCTACTTTTGTTGTATGCTTATATTTTTAATAAGGATCGATGACATAGATATTTGGCAATATGATGACAATAAAGTTGTTTCAATACACTAAATGAAAGCTTCTCTTTTCTTTCCATCTATCATTCCTCTTCGACTTCATTCTCATATCAACACTATTCTTCTTATTCACCTAGGAAATCATGCTCCTGCCCATTCTTCTATTTCCTTTTTCTCACCTTTTTCGATTTTTGATCACCTTCTATCATCACCCCATTGATACTCGAGGGGGCATCTCTCACTTCTACTAATTTTTCTTCTATATATTCAAAATTTTATCTGTCTACTATCTTTGAAGTGGCATCACTTACGCCACCCCAAAGAGGGGAAAATGTAGACACTTATAATTTAGCGCGAGAAATTTAAATACTTAAATTTCACTAATTATACCCTTTCCCGCAAATTGATGACATATCCTCAATATCGCACATTTTCTCTAGTATCATCATTAATAAATTATATTACATTAGTTAATTAAATATTCTATCCAACAACAACGCCAATTAACAACCTTCTGTTCATTAGCTCCCCTTTCTATCTAGATTAATTAATTATTTCTAATTAATTAAGCTCCCCTTTCTATCTACATTAATTAATTATGTCTAATTAATTAATACCCCTTTCTATCAAGATTAACTAATTATTATTCATTAATTAATTCTCTCTTCTATTTAATCAATAAATTTTCATTTGTTTGATTAAAATCCTCTCATAGTCTAAATCATGCTAACTATTCCTCTAAAAAGCTTCTATAATCTTGCACACCTATTAATTAATCACTTTGGTTAATTAATAAATCCCCTCAAACACCATGGGTTACTAAAGGACAAAATAAACTCTCCTAAGGTTGACTCAACCCTTTCTAAACCTTCCTTATCCACAACTAACCCAACCTCTCCATTTATCCCACATGAAGAGGGATTTAGAGATTCTTCTATCCATTGGGTTACATAAGAATCCCTCCTCCTACCTTTCTATTTACACCTATATTCCTAAATGAACATAGAGCATACACTATAGCCATTTATCATCTTTGAGCATTCTTCCATTAGAAGAGCTTGCCTTCTTCATTTCTTGTATTCATCCACCCTACTTTTGAAGTCATATGGAGATATGTCAAATGGTCTTGTAGCCATGATTTGACAAGACTCCATTCTTAGAAACCTTGGAATTTCAAGCACATAACCAACTCTTTGATTGCTAGAGGTCTATCTAAGTTCAATCTCATCTTATTTTTAGCATTCAATAAGAGATAGAAGTTAGTTTATTTAGCATATTATCTTGAAATGTTCATTTCATGTTTAATGTAAAAATGTTAATAGGCTATATTTTTTTAAGCTCTTAGCATGATGATCCATAGGTTTAGTTTATTATTATATTAAATCTACTAGGTGTTAGTTTCAAATTTACTTTCATTACTAACTATTTCATGCATACAGAAGGCTACATTATGGACACAATCATCAAGGAAGCATGCACAGGTGAGAAAATAAATTTTGGTGGTGTCTTATTGTCCTTAGTATTTTTGGAGATCGGAGTGTCTGATGGGCCAAAGAAAATGATCTGGGAGTACCCAATTTGGAATAAATCCCTAGTAAAAATATTTGAGAAATAGCTATGTGAAGGGTCTATGAGTGGGCCTTTCAAGCAGAGGGTGGAGATGTGGTATGACAGGCTCTGCATAATGTTTGAAGAGGAGTGGTGCATCCCCAAGGATTTACCTTCAGTGGTGGGAAAGGTAGTTCAGTTCGCAGTATACCAGCACTTTTGCATTGCACGGTTTGTGATGAAGGATGGTACTTGGAGTCCTTGGTGTAAGATGTCATATACCTTCATAGTGCACTACTTCTAGGTAGTGGTCCATCGGTTCAACAATGCGTGATTCCTGAACTTTGTTGCAAACAAGGTAGACTGCGACTACCACACGCTATGTAAGACCTACGTGTATCCAGGGAAGAATGCCTACATAGAGAGGCTAATTTTAGATGTGATAAACATGAATCCCGTGAGTTTTATGATTGGAGATAGTGGGGATGTGCTTATCTACCTTCATCTCAAGCCTAGGTTGGAGGGAAACAAATATGTGGAGAATGATTTTGTGCTCCCAGGGCCGCCCAAAGGGAAAACATATAGCGAAGAATGTACCAGCTCCAAAGCCCACTGAAACTATAGAAGTAGATGATGAAGAGGAAGAGCACGAAGATAGTGGCAGCTTGGTACATAGGGGATGAAGGAATCGCTTAGATAAGATATAATTTGAGCACGTAATTACTCCACCCAAGACACAAGAAGAAGGGGGTGAATAATTGGAGGTACGAGTAGACCCTGAGCAAATATGCTTTAAGAGGGTGTTAAGGAGAACAAGGACTCAAGGTGTTACTCCCAAATTGGTATAGAGATCACCATGAATCTCTCCATAGAAGGAGCCAACTAAAAAGATAAGGAGAAAATTAAAGTTGGATGAGGAGGTAGAAGAGTCTAAGGAGAGCGTGCCTAAATCTCCAACACCACCAAAGGACATAGAAGATCTGAAGGATGAAGAAATGAAAGATGTAGATGTGAAGAATTAAGGAGAAGGAGTAAATGAAGGAGATATAGAGCAAGATAATTCTCAAAACATTGAAGATCCAACTCCAAATCTTGGCGCACTAATTCCTAAGGGGCCGAAAAGTAAAAGAACAAGTGGAGAGTTTATTGTTCCATCTTTGAGCTATGCTGAGGACACAAGTAAAATTTTCCGCACCCATTTTCAAAGCTTGGTGATCCCCAAGGAGTTATATGGATGGGAGATGATAGATGAGGACATGGGCACCATGTGCACATGAAAGCAACTAGCTTGTTCTATGCGCACACACACATGGACAAGCTATACTTTGACATATGCGAAGAATTTTGTGTGTCAAGAAGGTTTAATAAGGCACCTTAAGAAAGGCATATAATGTAAAACCCACTATTATGTCTAATGAGTAGGTAATTAATGCCTTGGTAAAGGTATCTACAAATGTGGCATGGAGGAACATAGACAAATCGGCCACTATAAAGGCATTGAGAGAATAGATCAAGGCCAAGGATAAAGAGATCATGTGCTTAAAAAAAAAGTACCTAGAGCAGAAAAATAATGGGGTTCTTATTGGCATGGCAGAAGAGATTGGAGATCATGTCCTCCAAGCAAGACCAAACTTAGAGCCCAAGGTACCCAAAAATTACTCTTCGGCTATACACTATGTGCATACTTTGGTTGATATGGTGAAGAGGGACCAGTTAGGATGCCAATGCCAAAATACCCTAAACAAGAGGTAGAGAGGGCAAAGGTTGCAGTGATTAGAAATATTTCATCATATGAGGGGTTGCTTCAAACTCTGCAAGAGGAGATGAAGAAAGTTGATCAAGCATTGAATATCTCTACAGCTCTGGAAGAATTCATCAGAATAAGGAAAATGGTAGAGGACAATGGAGTCCTAAAATATATGAAGGATGATACATTGGGCCATGCAAAGAGACTAGTAGTGGTAAAGAAAAAGTGCAAGGACCTTGCAGTGGCTCAAAAGCCCCATAACAACAGGTTGGAGGAACTGGGAAAACTCATAGTGCAAAAGATGGATCTGCTGGAAGGGATAATTTCTACAATGGCTAACATTATATTAGTATTACAAAATGAGAAGGGAGAAATTACACAGGATGAGTTATAGTCTATTGTAGTGAATATCCTAGAAAAGGCAGAGGCCACACTCAGTGAGTGGAATACATTAGAGGTAGAAATAAAGTTAGAATATCCAGAACTCATTCTTACAGTTGAAGAAGAGGGTGATGTATAGTAAACACTTATTCTTTGTATAGAAATTATTTTACATTCTTTCCATTAATTTATTCTTTATTATTCGAGGAGTAGCCATTTCTGGGGAGGAAATGTAGTTTAGTGTGGGGTAATGTTGAGTAGATGAAAGTGGAATACTTAGCAAAAGGCACACAAAAGGTTCACGCGAGGGAACAAGGTGTAGTCAAATGTGCAGAAGGATAGGGGAGAATGGGTGCATGAAAGATAAGGGTAGATTCAGGACTTACCTATTCTCACATGAGCGGGATATTTTTGGAGATAGCATGGAGAGCACATAAACTGGGAAAAGACTTGCGCGACACACATTGACTATTTTTGGAAGAGCGGATACTAAGCGCTTTGCATGGGTGTGGGATAAGAATAAGTTTTCTACTGCCAATTAAATAGAAGAGGTCTATTATTAGCACAATTACATGTGTGTCTGTGATTGTAAAAGCACATGGCTATTTTCAATAGGTGACCTCTTTTTAGAGTTATGCTAGCAGTGAAGGGAATGACCCCACCCTTATAAATATGTAATGATCTACATTATATAGGGACATTGTGAGAACTAATTACTGTGAAGTTATGCTGTCAGATATGATGTGAACATAAGCTATGGTATTTAATATAATGGAGTGTATTGGATGAATCAGAGTATTAATCCTGAGTATAATTGGTCCTTGCATGTCTGATTTCATTATGGTTATAATTTAAATCTATTACTCTATAGATCTAGATCTGAACATGCACTATAAAATGCTATAACAATTATGGATTTGAATGCATTAAGTCTCCATCATGCTAACATCATGTAACAATAACCCTAAAGAGGGGCCTGGTATCTTTACATACTTTGAGTGAGCACTTAGTCTAGGCTGAGTGATGTGCCATCACACCTAGGATTTTACTGGTAAATTCTACACTGCATCTGAAGCCAACACCCTATATTGAGCCCTTAGGAGAAGAATTCCTTGATAGAATCTATCAGTGCTCTATCAGAGATCCTAAGATAATTCATCCCATTGAGAGATTCATCTAGTTTGATGATGCTCAGTCCTTAAGTGATACCACTAGCATGACATGCGATAATTGGGCACATGGGACTTATGAGTTGATTGGGTGAGAGTTAAGAAGATTTATAACAAGGGTAAAAAAGTTGCATTCGGTCAAGCATCTAGGAGGTAAGAAGTTGCCAAGTTATTCTGGAGGAGCATATCTTGAAATTTTCTTTTGAGAAATGGAAGCTCAGTGGAAGAATGAGGATGAGAGAAGGGGAATGCTCATTTATAACCTACTCAAAACCACAACACATTGGTGGGATACACATTGGGAGAGCCTTCTAGAATGACATGATGTAGGAATCTCCTTCTCTGCAAGGTTCTCCATGAGAAATGCGCCCACAGTCATACAAGACTACCATGGTAAAGAGACTACCTCATTTTAGATCCAAGCATATGAGAAGGCCTGTATGGGAGGTGCATAAGCGTTACCACCTTTGTTATGGGTGAATAAGTTGTATTCCACCTTACAAGGCTATGCATGTGCATGGTCTATTCATTCAGAGATGCGTCGTTAAACATGTAATTGGCAAGAGTTGGTGGCTGATCTCGTGTAAGATTTCGAGTATAGGAGTACAAAGCCATCAGTAGATAAAGCGTTACAAGTGATCAAGCACCTTACGATGGGGATAGTGCCATGTCATAAGATAGGATACTAGAGTTACTAGGTGAGCCTTGTTTAGAGATGCACCTCAATGAAGAATAATCATAGGAATTATAATTTGAGGGCACGTGTATGGAAAAAGAAAAAGGAAAAATGGTCTATGTAATAGACGGAGAAGAAATGGAATCTTTGGATGCTATCCATTCTGAGGGTATGCACAAAGTCATAGATAGTGCTGATGAGAGATCATGCACCTACCATGAGCCCTTGAAAGAAAATAAGGTTAACATTAGAATAGAAACATAACCAAAGGAAGCTCTCATTGGGGACTATTGGTCAGAAAAATAAGTTTTAATGGTCATTGATCTATTGTACGAGTTCTAGGATTTTTTCCCTCATGGGTACCATAAACTCAAAGGTATCCACCATTCCTTGTGGGAGATGAAGATAAATTTGAAGGAAGGTGCATGCCTGATCTAGAAGAGGCCTTATCAGATGAATCCAAATTTACGCATACATGTCAAGGCAGAAATAGACAAGATGATAGCATCTAGTATCATTGAGGTAGTAAAATAATCAAAGTGGATAAGCCCAATGGTTATTAGTATCAAGAAGGATAGAAGCATAAGAATCTTTGTTGACTACAGGGATATGAATGCAATGTGTGTCATCAATCCTTTCCCAACCCCCTTTACTGAAGAAATTTTGGAAGGAGTAGCCGGGTGCAAAGTCTAATCTTTCACGGATGGGTTTTCATGGTATCACCAAGTCATGATTGCAAAGGAAGACCAGAGAAATACAAATTTCTCCACTGAGTGGGGAAGTTTTTCCTACATAGTTAAGCCTTTTGGGTTGAAGAATACACCTGTTGTGTTCTCACACATCGTGGTACAAGCATTTCAGGACTTCATCCATAAATTTCTTCAAGTTTTTTGGGTTGAAGAATACACCTGTTGTGTTCTCACACATCGTGGTACAAGCATTTCAGGACTTCATCCATAAATTTCTTCAAGTTTACCTGGATTACTAGAATGTGTATGGATTGGTGGAAGACCATTGTGATAATTTGAGGTTGATGTTTGATAGATGTCAACAATTAAGGATATCCCTAAAAATTAAGAAATGTGTCTTTCCTACTCCATTTGGAATCCTGTTAGGACACATTATATGCAAAGAAGGCTTACTAGTATATCCCACCAAAGTTACATTTATTGTAGGAGTAGGGGAGCCTGCTAGTCAAAGCGTAGTACATAGATTCCTTGGGCTTATAGGGTACTACAATAAATTTATCAAGGGGTATGCCAAGATTGCCACACCCTTGGAAGAGTTTCTAAAACACAAGAGTGCCTTTCATTGGGGAGAGGCGCAACAGAACGCACTTGACACTTTGAAGGATAGGCTTGTCACGACACCCATATTATGTTTTCCTTATTGGGATAAGCCTTTCCATGTACATGTTGATGCCTCAGGAAAAAATATGGGAGAAGTGCTAGCACAACCTGGTGAGTGAATTGTTGATCATCCCTTATGTTTTAAAAGTAGAAAGTTGACACTAGTATAACAGAATTACACAACTACTAAGTGTAAAACATTTTCCATGATCTACGCGTTATACAATTTCAGGCAGTATCTATTGACAATACCATTTATATTCTACACAAACCACATGAAACTAAATTACTTAGTCAACAAGATCGTTCTATAAGGGTGCATATGTTGTTGGGTCCTGTTATTTGAATATTTTGAGTTCACAGTTGTCATAAAACTAGGAAAGAGAAATTCAAGACCTGACCACTTATATAGGATTAACTCAAGGGAGGATGCACAAAGCATTGAGGATACCATGCCAGATGCACAACTATTTAGGTTATGGTGCATGCCCTTAGACTTAGAAGATATCACAGTGTTCTTGAAAATAGGTGTAGTACTAGAAGGGATGAGGACTATGGAGAGAAAACAATTAGCAATATGCACCACACCCTACATGTTGATTAATGGAGACCTATATAAGTTAGGTCATGATGGTGTTTTGTTCCCATGCGTATTGGGACATGAGCACATGGAAATTATTGAAGAGGTACATGGAGGGATTGCAAGAGGACACTATGCATGAAATGCTACCACACAGAAGATTTTACTAGCAGGGATTTGGTGGGAAACAGTGTACAAGGATTGTATTGATTTTTACAAGGCCTGTGACCATTGCCAAATCTTTGGAAAACCTAGGAAGAGGAATGAAATTCCCTTGTGACCAATAGTCAGTGCTGAACCATTTGAAAAATAGGCAATCAACTTTATAGGGAAACTTTCACAAGCCATGTGAAGGACTAGTTCATGGTATATCATTAATTTCACTGATTACTTAACATGTTGGGCAAAGACAACACCTATAAAGGATTGCACTCTAGCTGCTAGATTTTTATGGGAAAATATACTCATATGTATAGTTGTCCTTTAACTTTAACATTTAATAGAGGTACACATTTTCTCAATGAAACGGTCAGGATTCTGTTAACGGAATTTATGGTGTCCCATCATAAGACTACCCCTTATCACCCTCAAGTGAATGGAACTGCTGAGGCATTTAAAAAAATACTAAGTCACAGGTTGACTAAGATCTATGACATTGGAAGATAAGAGTGGGATGATAAAGTATTATCTATTCTATGGGAATACAGGACAACCTACAAAAGGTTGAACAAGGCCACACCATTTCAATCAATGTTTTTGGCACAGAGATTGTTTTACTAGTTGAAATCATGTTACCATTGTTGCGTAGAGCATGCGCAAGAGGGTTAGCTGATGAACAAGTGCTAGAATAATAATTGATAAGTTGATGCAGTTAGACAAAAGGAGACCACTTGCTAGATAGAGTCAAAAGATAGAAAATTCAAGACAAAAGGCATGACATGATCGTCATATGAAGAAAAAGAAGTTTGAGGTTGGGTAGATGGTGTTTTTGTATGATTCCAAGTATTTGTGCCATCCTGGGAAGTTAAAAGTCCATTAGTTGGGACCATACATCATCTCGTACATTCTTGATTCATAAGCTTGCAAATTATAAGTGTTGGATGGGACTCTATTACCAGGTCATTTCAATGGGAGTAGGCTTAAGCCCTACTATAAATATGTCTTCTTGGTGTTTTTAATAAGTCAGTATTTCCAATTAGTCTAGAATTTCCCTGTATTCTTTTCTTTTCTTTTCTTTCCCTTTATCGTTTCTTGTTCATTTCTTTTTGTTTCGTTTTGTGCCTTGTGCACCGGTAACCACATTATTTTTCCAAGGTTGTGTATGTGCATAGGACCATGAATTTTTTTTAGTGTGGGGTGGAGTAATGAAAAGTATAGGCCTATAATACAAGTTGAGTGGCCAAGTAGAAGGAAAAGTGTAAGGAAATGTTGGATGATAAATTATGGTATCAAGAAGGCTGAAACAAATACCACGTACAAAGGATGAAGATCACAGCGTAACATGAGGTAGGAAAGGGAAAAAAATGGGTAAAGGACAGAAGAAGTGCCATTGGTGTTCTAGACATGCACGTAAGATTCTTCGGTCAGGTTATATTTTTACATGCTAGAAGGTTGTAAAGGATTTTTTGTGAAGGATGTGGCACGTGGGTAAGGGCACTTAAAGTTGGCTTGGTGGAAAAATATGCATTTAATGTTAAAGTACATTGGTAGGTGGCATAGAATTTATTGTTAGAGGGAAGAAAAAACTATAAATACAAGGTCGAGAAAGTCATTTTCTACCTTGCTATTACGAATTTGAAGCACTCTTGCAAACAAGGGCATCCAGAGAGAAATTTTTGCAAATGAAGAATAATCTCATAGATTTAAGTGTGTGACTAAAGTGAATCTGCAAACTAGAAAGAAGGAGTACATGGGTGTGAGGAAAGTTTATTTGTTGTGCACCATCTTGTGGAAGATTGCTTAAGTTAGGGTTTTTCAACTAGGGCACAGAGATAAAAGGATTTATTCTAGGATTTGAGATTTGTAATGTAGTTTGGAGTGTAGAAAAGTAGCAAAGAAGAGTGATTTCATAGTTTATCCTGACAAAAGTATTGAACCTAAGAAAGTAACCACTTCAATGAAGAAAATAAAGGGCAAGGGCAAGGGAAAGAAAACTGCTTCTGTCATGAGCACCAATGAATAATGGTATGCAGAAATGCAATACCCAGATGGAGTATTGCTAGGAAAGGAATGGGGTTCACATCTAAGGTAGATGACCGTGAGTGATTATAAACATCACGTGAGCAAAAATTAGAAGGAAATGGCACTATAGTTGGTCTGACCAACTAAAAAAAGGAAACCAGATGGGATGCTCATTTACATCGACGAGGTGAAGGTCAAATTAGAGAAGGTAGGATTATTGCAACTATATGAGTTTCCTTAATTTGGCAATCTTGAGAACCTTTACCAGTGGTTGATGTTGCATTCACATGAGGATCAATTTTATTTTGTGAGGTGCAAGATGAACATAAAACCACAACTAATATCAAAGTTCATAGGTCTTATTTGTGAAGGGGAGAGTATAGATGATGACCTAAGTGACAAGAAGGCTATCAAGGAGACTATAGCCGTGGATGACTACAAGAAAGGTTCATAGTACTTTGACATCACAAAGATTCTAGACCTGGTTATGAAGATGGCGATGCTCTTGGTGACCAAGCTCAATGATGAGGAATGATGGTTGTAAGTGAACAAGGCATGGCTAAATGTATGTTGAAGGATATCAAAGGGAACCATATATAATTTGTCCACTTTCATCACAGATGAGATAATAATCAGTGTGAAGGAGGGAGAAAATATATTATTTAGTAACGTCCTTATCACCATTGTCTTTTCAGAAATTGGAGTTCTAGATGGGCCAGAAAAGTTTATTTGAGAGTATCCAGATGAGGATATCTCACCCGCAAAGAGATTTTAAAAATACACTTATGAAACCATGAAGGCCGCTCACAAGGCATGTTTGGAGAAGTGGTATAAATGAATGTGTGACACATTTGGGACAGATTGGAGGATACCACAGTAGTTACGCACTCTCATGGATGGAGAATAAGAATTTGCAGTATACCAATATTTTTGCATTGGCATATTTACTTTAACAAATGGTTCTAAGGGTCCATAGTGTAAGTTGACCTTCTCCTTCATTGCACAATACTTCCAGACAGGGGTCAACATGTTCAAGGAAGCCAAAATATTAAGGTTTGACCTTATTGAGGTGGACCAAGTCCACCGTGACCTGCACCAAAAGCTCATGTACCCTAAAAAATGTGTGTACATGGAGAAGTCTGTCTCCTATGAAGTTCAAATGATGAACTCAATAACGTTGCCAATTGCTAGAAGGGTTACAACAAGGATATGCCTTTTCATAAGACCTAAGTTTGAGAAAGATATATATCTGGAAAATGATGTCTCCATTCTAGAAGACCCCACAGGTGGAAAGAAGGCTGTACCAAAGAAGAGAGAAAGAGAAGAGGGGTAGGAGATGAAAGTACCAAGTGTGCAGACCACATAATCGATGGGACCACCTAAAGAATTTGTAAAGCCTAGAAATTACACATGGAGAAAGAAGTATTATATCAAGGAAAATTCCCTAGAAGAAGATGCTCCAGAGCATGAAGAGAAGATCACCCATGAGGACTCACCAAGGAAGACGTCACTTGCATGAGGTGAACAACATGAGGTTCTCTTCATGAATATATACCATGCCTTGTTCACTTACGTCCATCATTCATGATCATTGAGCTTGGTCACCAAGTGCACGACCATCCTCATAACAGTGTCTAGTATCTCTGTGATGTCAAAGTATCATGAACCCTTCTTATAGTCATTTGCTACTATAGTATCCTTGTTAGCCTCCTTGTTGCTCAGATCATCATCTATACTTTCTTCTTCACAAATAAGGCTTGTAAAATTGGATATCAGCTGTGGTGTTATGTGCATCTTGTGCCCTATAAAATAAAATTGATCCTCATGTACACGTGAAATCAACCATTGATAAAGTTGCTTAGGCTTGCCAAAGTAAGGCAACTCATACAATTGCAATAATCCTACCTTTGCCAATTTTACCTTCACCTCGTCGTTGTATATGGGCATCCCATCTGGTGTCCTTTTGTTAGTTAGATTTACCAACTCTAACGCCATTTCCTTCTCAATTTTTTTCATGTGATGGTTATAATAGCTCACATTCATTTCTCTTAGATGCGACACCCATTCATTTCCTAATAATACTCCATCTAGGTATTGTATTTATGCATACCATTCTTCGTTGGAGCCCACGATAGAAGTGGTTTGCTTTCCTTTTCCCTTGCCCTTCAGTTTATTTGGTGAAATGGTTTCTTTCTTGGGTGTCATGCTTTCTTTTAGGATAAACTATGAACTCCTTACTATTATCTGCTACTTTGCTAAACTCCAAACTCAAATCCAAATCTCAAGTCCAAAACAACTCCTCCAATGAATCCTTCTATCTATGTGCCTTAGATGCCAAACCATAACTAGGAAAACCTTCCACAAAATGGTGCACCACAAATAACCTTTCCTCATTCCCATGTACTCCTTCCTTCTAGTTTTAAAATATTTTCTAGTCACACACTCAAATTCTTAGGAATATTCATTCTTCACACAAATTTCCCTTTGGATTCCCTTGTTCGATAGAGCACTTCAGCTTCGTAATAGCAAGATAGAAAAATTACTTTCCCAACCTTGTATTTATAGTTTTTGCTTCCCTCTAGCAATAAATGATAATTCCACCTACCAACATACTTTAAAATTAAATACGACTTTTTCCACTAGTCGACTTTAAGCGCCTTTACTCATGTGCCCAATCCTGCGTGAAAAACCTTCTACAACCTTATCACGTGTAAAAATACAATTTCACCGAAGACTCTTACACACACGTCTATAGTGCCGAAGGCACCTCTTCTGTACCTAAGTTTTGCCTTTTCCTACCTCATGTTGTTCCTACACTCTTCATCCTTTGTATGTGGTCTTTTTTACAACCTTCTTGACACCATAATTCATCATCCATTGTTTCCCCATACACTTTTTCATCCTTACATGTTTCCTTCTACTAGACCACTCAACTTATACTATAGGCCTATACTTTTCTTTGCATTACTCCATCCCACACTAAAATAGATGTGCGGTCCTCTATGCATACACAACCTTATAAAAATAATGTGGGTACTGGCACATAAGGCAAAAAAATGAAACAAAAAGAAAGGAACAAGCAACAAGAAAGGGAAACGCAAGAAAAGAAAATCATAAAGGGAAATTCTAATCTAACTGGTAATACTACCTTATTACAAACACCAAGAAGACTTATTTATAGTATCGCTTCAACCTACTCCTATTGAAATGACCTAGTAATATTTTCCTATCTGGCGCTTGTAGTTGGAAAGTGCATGAATCAAGAATCTATGAGATGATGTAGGGTCCCAACCAATGGAATTTCAACTTCCCAAGATGGCACAGATACTTGGAATCATACAACAACACCATATTCCCAAACTCAAACTATTTTTTCTTGATATGACAATCATGCCATTCCTTTTTTCTTTCTTTATCTATCTTCTTACTCCATCTATCAAGTGATTTCCTTTCATCTAATTACATCAAATTATCAATTCTTTCTTCTAGCACTTGTTCATCAGCTAACCATCTTTCGCGTGCTATATGTAACGATGGTGACATAAATTCAATTGGAAAAATATCCTCTACACCAAACACCAATTGAAATGGTGTGGCCTTGTTCAACCTCTTGTAGGTTATCCTATATGCCCATAGAATGACTGATAATTTTTCATCCCACTCTTGTCTTATAACGTCATAAATCTTAGCCAATGTGTGACTTAGTATTTTGTTAAATGCCTCAGTAGTTCCATTCACTTAAGGGTGATAAGGGGTAGTCTTGTGATGGGCCATGATAAATTCTCCTACCAGAATCCTGACCGTTTCATTGAGAAAATGTGTACCTATATCACTTGTTAAACTTAAAGGACAACCATACATTCTGATTATGTTCTCCCATAAAAATATAATTGTTGTCACTGTAGTGCAATCCTTTATAGGCGTTGCCTCTACCCAATGTGTTAAGTAATTAGTGAAAGTAATGATATACTGTGAACTATTCCTTTGCGCAGTTGGAGAAATTAGCCCTACAAAGTCAATTACCCATTTTTCAAATGGTTCAACATTGGCTATTGGTTGTAATAGAATTTCATCCCTCTTCCCAGGTTTACCAAGGTGCTGGCAATGGTCACAGGCCTTGTAAAACTCAATACAATCTTGGTAGATGGTTTTCCACCAAATCCCTACGAGTAAACTCTTCTTCGTGTTAGCATTTCCTGCATAGTGTCCTCTTGCAATCCCACCATGAATTTCCACCATAATCACCATGAGATCATGTTCTAATATGCATCTGTGCACAACCTCATCACAACGTAACTTATATAGGTCTCCACTAATCAACATGTAGGGTGCAGTGCATATTGCTAACTTCTTTTTCTCTAGAGCCTTCATCCCTTCTGGTAGAACCACACCTGTTTTTAAGAACATTGTAATATCTTCCAAGTTTGAGGGCACATACCACAACCTAAACAATTGCACATCCAACATGGTATCCTCAATGCTTTGTGCATCCTCCCCTGAGTTAATCCTTGATATGTGGCTAGGTCCTGAATTTCTCTTCCCAAGTTTAATAACCACTGTGAACTCAAAATCTTGAAATAATAGGACCAAATGACATATGTAACCTTGCATGATGGGATTTTGAATAAGTATTTCAATTCTATATGGTTCGTGTTGAATATAAATGGTGTTTCCAACAAATACTTCCTGAACTTATAATGCATGTAGATCATAGACAATGCTTCGTGCTTAGTAGTTATGTAATTCTGTTATGTTGGTGTCAACTTTCTACTTGCAAAACACAAGGGATGGTAAACAATTCCCTCACCAAGTTGTTTTAGTACTTCTCCCATAGTTATTCTTGAGGCATCAACATGCACATGGAAATGATTATCCCAAGAAGGGAAATGTAGTATGGGTGTCGTGAAGATCTTATCCGTCAAAGTGTCAAATGCCCTCTGCAATGCCTCTCCCTAATGAAAGGAACTCTTGTGTTTTAACAATTCCTCCAAGGGCACATAAATCTTGGCATACCCCTTGATGAATTTTCAGTAGTATCTCATATGTGCAACAAATCCATGCACTACGCTTTGACTAGTAGGCTCCCTGAATCTCACAATAATTGTAACTTTGGTGGGATCTACTAGTAATCATTATTTGTATATAATGTTTCCTAACATGGTTCCAAATGAAGTAACAAAGACACATTTCTTAATGTTGAGGGATATCCTTAATTTCCATCATCTCTCAAACATCAGCCTCAAATTGTCACAATGGTCTTTCACCAATCCATACACAGTCTAGTCATCTAGGTAAACTTGAAGAAACTTATGGATGAAGTCCTAAAATACTTGTACCACAATGCGTGAGAACACAACAGGTGCATTCTTCAATTCAAAAGGCATAACTTTGTAGGAAAAAATTCCCCATTTAGTGGCGAAAGTTTTCTTTCTCTTGTCTTCTACTGCAATCCTGACTTGGTGATACCCTAAGAACCCATCTATGAAAGAGTAGACTTCACGCTTGGCTACTCCCTCCAAAATTTCTTGAGTAAAGGGGGTTGGAAAAGGATCAATGAAAAAATTTACATTCAGATCCCTTTAGTCAACACATATTTTATCCTCCCATCCTTCTTGATACTAATGATCATTGGGCTTATCCATTCTAAGTCTTCCACTAACTCAATGATACTAGATGCTATCATCTTGTCTATTTCTTCCTTGACCTGTACGCACAAATTTGGATTCATCCGATAAGGGCTCACCTGAATCGGGTGCGCACCTTCCTTCAACTTTATCTTCATCTCCTCTAATGGATAGTGGATGCCTTTGAGTTCATGATACCCACGAGGGACTAAATCTTGGAACTCATGCAATAGATTAATGACCTTAGAAAATTCTTTTTCCGTCCAATAGTCCCTAATAAAATCTTCTTTAGGTTCTATTTTTGTCCCAATGTTAACCTTCTTTGTTTTCAAGGGCTCATGGTTGGCACGTGCTTGCTCATCAACACTATCTATGACTTTGCACATACCTTCAGAATGGTTAACATCCAAATATTCCATTTCTTCTTTGTCTACTACATAGACCATTTTTCCTTTTCCTTTTTCCATACACATGTGCTCAAACTGTACTTCCTCTTATTGTTATTCATTGAGGTACATCTCAAAATAAGGCTCACCCAGTAACTCTAGCAGCCTATCTTCTACCATGGCACTATCTCCCATCGTAAGCACTTGATTACTTGCAACGCCTTTTCCACTGATGGCTTTGTACTTCTATACTTGAAAGCTAGAACAAGATCAGCCGCCAACTCTTGCCAATTACCTATTTGACGATGCATATCCAAATGAATATACCATGTGCGTGCATAGCCTTATAAGAGGGAATACAACTTATGCACCCAGAATGAAGGTGGTAAAACTTCTGTGCTTCCCATCTAGGCCTTCTCACATGCTTTGATATGAAATGAGACGGTCTCTTTATCGCAGTAGTCTTGTATGATCGTGGGTGCATTGTTCTTGGATAACCTTATAGAGAATGTGATTCTTAATTCACACCATTCTAGGAGGCTCTCTTGATGTGTATCCCACCAGTGTGTTGCAGTTTTGAGTAGGTTATAACTAAGCATTCCTCTTCTCTTGTCCTCATTTTCCCATTGAGTCTCTATTTCTTGCAAGAAAATTTCAGGATATGCTTCTCCAGAGTAACTTGGAAAATTATTCCCTTCTAGGCACTTGACTGAGCATGCCTTCATTACCCTTGTTACCGATCCTCTCAACTGTCACCCAATAAACTCATAGGTCTCATGCACCCAATTGTTGCATGCCATACTAGTGGTATCACTCAAGGACTAAGCATCTTCAAACCAGATAACTACCTCTGTGGGATGAATTATCTTAGGATCTCTGATGGAGTGTGCATAGATTCTATCAAGGAATTCTTCTCCTAAAGGCTCAGTATAGGGCACTGACTTCCCATCTGTCAAAGGGATGATCACCCTTTATTCCTTGTTCTCAAAGCTAATATGCCCTTTGTTAAACCACAGGTTGGCATTGTTCTTGTAACACCATGGGAACCCAAGCAACAATAGAAATTTTTCTTCCTTGGTGAGCGCCAAGACTTCTAAGTCCTTAATGAACATGGCCCCTTGAATGGTGATATCTACAACCTTTATGACTCCAATGGGAATTTCCTTAGTTTTGTTTTCCATATACAACACATTCAAAGATGGTTGTAATGCGGGCCTTACCATTTGATGCTAGGAATATAAGGTAAGATCATTGACCTCTACTCCCATGTCGATGAGGATGTTACTTAGAATCTATCCATCAACAACCACATTCAAAGTAATCTCCTTATCATAGTCAAGGCTGTGAGGAGGAAGGTTTGCATGTAAAACCTTCCTTTTATGCTCTACTCTAGTGCATGATACCTTCTCCCTCAACCATTCCCATAGTAAGGGAATAAAATTCTCTTGCCTTAACATTCTACATACTTCCTTGACCTCATTCAGGTCATCCCTTGGAGCCTTGGCATTCTTATTTTTCTCTAATTGCTTTGATTTCTCCTTTAGAAATTGTATCTCCCCTTGAAAACTCTGAATCACATCCATAGTCTCTTGATACACCTCCTTCTGATGAGTAGGGTCTAGATAATTTTCATGTACCACTTCCTCTCTTGAAACTAGTGTCTTTTGTCTTGGCATTTCCTTGGCGCACACGGCCTATGCTCACATCATCACCAATATAGGTTCTTTCCCTGACTCATGCACCACTCTTGGCATCTATTTTGAATCATCCTTCTTGATGCTCACCATCCCAATGCCTTTTTCCTTTTGGTGTTGCTGGTTCATATGCTCATAAAGCTCTGGACACTCTTCATACTTATGTTTTTTTTTGCACCATGAGCATTGTAACAGATCAAGACACTCACTTTTGTAATGCTCTGTAGATTCATAGTTATAACAAGTTCCTCACAGGAAGTCACTTCATCCTCTACCGTGGTTACTACAACCACGAAATCCTCTGTGAAAACCTCTTCCATGCGCTCCTCCATCTACATGCCCTTCATAATGATGATGATCATCATTGGAACTCCTTGCAAGACTAGTCTGGCACACACCAAGTTCAATACCATCATGGGTCTAATAAATCAATCTGCAATCCTTGGTATCATGGTTCATAGAGGTACATATATTGTAATGGCAAGAAACATTCTTACAGATTACGTGCTGGAGTAGAGGTCATCTGCTTGCATAATTATCCCCATGGAAAATATAACAGTCTACCACTGTAGTGTGTACCGAATTTCAAGGGAAAATATTCTTTGCACGCTCTTCCACTTCCCATTATATACACCAAATCCCACTACGAACCTCATGCATTGAGTTTACAAAAAAATTGTCCAACTATTTGGCCATTGCAGTAATTTGAGCCTATAGAAAAGGACTAACATGTGTATCAATGCTCCTAATAGCTTCAGCACATAGGGAAGCTTCCAATGCCTCGCGTGGGTATGTGAACATATTTTATGACAAAGCCCTTCTTAATGGTGATATCAATCCTCTAAAAAACCATTGAGCATGTTGAGAAGGATGAATTTCATAGGATAGTTTTTAAAAGAGAGTCTTTAAACGTGCGTCATACTCATGCACACTCTCTACCATTCCCTTTTTGATCTCCTTCAGGGTGTTGATGCTCTTTTTCTCAAACTCAAGGACATGGAACTTTACCAGGAAGGTGTTCTTCAACATAGTGTATTCTACCACTGTTTGATAGGGGTCATACTTTCGGTACCAAATATGTGTGCATCCTTGCAATGTTATTACAAACTAACTTTCCTTCCACTTTGGGGTGGTGATCTCTTTTGCATGCCATAGTAATTCACAATTGTGCACATGCTCTACAAAATATTCAATAACCCTATAGTCTGGTAAGTGTAAAGACATCTCAAAAAATACTTGTGGAGGTGGGAAGACAAGGACCACCAAATCCACCTCCTGGAGTCATAAAATGCATATGATGAAATCCATTCATATAGTTCTATTGGGAAACAACAAAGAATGTATCATACAACTCATGGTATAGGTTATTTTCTACCCATCTATGTGCATCAAACTTAGATCCAGTGTTGAATCTTTGAGAAAACTCATCCTCTATGATCTTGAACCATGCTTGAACACTTTCCAAGGTCAATTGTTTTGTCATTATACATCACAAGGACAAAGATGCATGCCATTTCTCACAACTTCGAAAACGGGTCCTAGAAACGGAACCAAGATGTAGTCATTTTATACCCTTAGACCAAGATTTTAATCCCATGCATGTCAACCTATCATCCAGTGGGCACTGGGCACTCACTCAAGGCACACGTGGGCATCGAGCCTCTCCTTTATGTGAGTTTTGTGAGACTGCATTATCTTATGACAATTATTCAAATGCAAATGAATAGAAAATAACCATACAAAATTATGAGAACCTATGGAGAAGTTGTCACCTCATTGCATCTAGAAAAAGAGGAATAATAAACAACATATGGAAATGGTTCATACATAAGGGAAATACACAAGGATTATGCTATAGACACAACTATGATTCAGAACTGAGCCTTACATTCATATTAACATGTTTAATAACCACATTACATCCATTTAATTCATAACAAACCCTCATATAATAACGTAGAGCCAAGTCATGCATCAAAACTACGCTTTGTTCATCACATTACAATCCTTGAATGTAGACCCATCCCTCTAAGTAAGCCATTACTCTTGTATTTTCCTAATCCCAACCCATATAATCCTCCATAATATTTCTATGAAGCTTATGCCTCATTTCTAGTACCTCTTCTCTCTCAAGATGACTCCATGTCTCTATCTTCTCTTCGTATCCTTACCCATTTTTCTCTTTATACCATCCACGCACCTCAATATATAGCTTTCTTGCCTTCAACACCATCCCTTATGAGGTATAAAATCATCTACCAAGTGTCCAAGTGGTCCTCTAATAGAGCATGCCTCATTTTATGCGAGCTCTCCACTCTGTGCAATGATGCTCTTCTAGAACCTTCTATTAGATGCATGGAATATTGCCTCTTTGATCCTTCAGTTGCTAGGGTGGCACCTTATCCACTCCTCATGCTAGAAGGTTCATGATTTTCTCATGTGCTTTCTAGGATTCCGAATATGGCTAAGTCTAAAACCCATCTTTCCTTGCACGCATGCGTAGAGTGTTCTCCAAAACCATGTTAGAACCCTTCCGTACGTGCCCTTTTTCAACTAGGTCCCATGCACCTACATGCCTTCTTGTACTTAGCCAATATTTTGGGGCCTAAAAATTTCTTTAAACTATTTTGAGCTATAATATTTGGATTATAAGAGGGATAATTAGGCCTAAAATTTGAGTTTTAGTAAAAATGAAGGTGTTAGGGTTTGTGTAAGAACCTTAAATTTTACACAGTGAACGAGGAGCATAAAGGGTATCTATAATGGAAATTGTTTATTCAAAAATAATTTTGGTTCTTCCTATACAATAATATTTACATTGTTGTAGGGCTACAAGCCCAGCAAGTTAGTCCTAACAAGATAGCATGAAAAAAACCTAAGAGATCTAACTTGTGCTAATTTCTTGAGTTTTCTTACATCAATCATAGTCTAGGAATGATAGGTAAATTTGTATTCTTGAGGTAAAAATGTCATAAATAAGATTAAAGAATATTTAAAGGATAAACAAGGTTGTATGAAGATCTACATGGGTATTTATAGCCTTGATAGATACCAAAATTTGTCTAAACAAAAATAAAACTCAAATTTGATAGCTCTTGGTTTGTGTTAGGGTTTAGAAGCTAAAATAATCATATTTTATAAACCAACCATGGGAATGACCTAAAATTTTGCGTAAACGATAAAAAATTCCCAAATAAAATTATCAAAAAAATTTAGAGCAAATGGTTAAGATTTGATACGTAAAATTTAGAAAACCCAGACTAAACGAGTGCATTCAACCTTGTTTTAAGGGTTTAGATAAAACCAGTGAATAAATAACAAGATGTTATTGATTGTTACCTATTGACATTTAGTTAATGGTGAAGGGAGAAATTTGGAAGTGGTAAACATGAATTTTATTAAGAACCATGAATTAGTTAGCAAAGAAAACTTGAAAACATGGTCTAATGCTCTAATTTGAATAATTAAACCCAATTTTATTAAGGAATGGTTATAGAAAATGAGTTCAAAGAAAACGTAACTACTATATAGGTTTGTAAAGTGGAATTTGATTTGTTTAAGGTATTAGGAAGAATGAGAATGGAATAAAACTCATAAACAAATTCCTATATAATTTCTTGAGCCCATACCTAGCATAATATTTAAGAGATAAATAGCAATATTTGATACAAGAGGCAAGATGGTGAAATTGTGTAAGTAGATATGCATAGAAAAAATGATATTAAAATGATATTGTATTTAAGATGGAATGAAAATGGTTGATATAATAGAGTGTGAGGAAACATCAAGAAGACTTAAGATGGGTGAAATATTGGCCAAGATAGGGAAATGGTTTTCTTGAAACAACAAGAGGAAATATTAGACCTAAAGACCTAGAATATTGAATGGAAGGTGATAGTTATGTTCAAGATAGTAACAATGAATGAAGAGATTAAGAAATAAACAAATACATTAAAACCCTAGAAACTCAGACTAAGACCTAATAATTCTAATTAAATAAATGTGATAATTGGTTGAGGGAGGGACATGTTAAGGGAGTTGAATCATAAATTTTGGTGAAAATCTAGGAAAGGATAAATGAGATCAAAATATGTGTCTACTTTCTAAAGAGTGTTAAGGAGTTTTTACCAACAACGATATTTTTTAAGAAATAGGGCTATTAGGAGGGCTAATGTAAAAATATTAAGAGTCAATCTGAAGGATTTACATTGAGAGTTGGTAACTAAAAATTTGTAGAGAGTTGAAGACCCATAAAGGGTATCTGGTTTGGATACGGAAAGTTTATAAATACCTATGTAATGTCATGGAAAACAAGGTTTTCCATAATGTAGGGCTAGTAGTAGGAAAACAAGATTTATGAGGTGAATGTGACATATTGATATCTTGATTCCAATTGTAAGCTCTAATCATGTTTATAAGATGTATCAGAGCAGGTCTAAAGTGAATTTATCCTTGAATAATATTTGATATGAAATTTTGTGCATTTGAAGTTCTTGAGTTTTTCACATATTTGGGCTTCAAGTTGCATATTTTATCTTTAAACTAATAGTGTTTGTAGTTGTTTATTGGGTCCACAACCCTCCTTTGCATCAAATTTAGAATAATGTAAGACCTAATTCTAATAGACTAGACAACATATAGGATAAAACCAAAATGGTAAGCTTGAAGATGAATAAAGGTAATCCCAAAGTTAATAAGATAGGTAAGATGAAAAATATAGTTATTTCAAATTAATTAAATTAATATTTATAAACTTTAATAATATGGTTTTAAAACCAAAATATTTTTGGGAGGCCCTTAATATGATAAATAATAACCTCCAAGGTTTCTTTAAATAAGTGAATATTTCTCCTGTTACACCTTTTTAAAGAAAATAAATATATTTAAATTCTAAACATTATGTGATATGTTATAAAAAAAATGGAATTTTTTTTTTGTTTATTTTATGAAGATAAACATTCAAGCATTTCAAAATAATATTTTAAACTTTTTGAGATATATCTCAAATAGTATTTTTCCAACAAATAACCCTAGAAATAGGCTTGAATAATAGTACCAATTATGAAACCCTAGCCCAAGATTTTTTTAAAGAATAGAATAAGGTTATGAAATATGTAGAAATAAAAATTTGAACCTAAGGAAAAAGCATTGAAGAATCAAATATGAAACCCTAGGTGTTATGAAAGGTTTTGTAAGATCAATATGCAGGTTCACCAAATGATTAAACCCAAATTAAATTTATCTTACTCTAATTAGGATTTGTATACTACAAATTAATGTGCAATCATATGATTAAATAAATACTCTAAAAATTCATAATTGACAATACACATAAAATCATATTAAGAAGTTACATTTAATTAGCACACATGGGTAAATGCACAAAGTTGGGGGTTGAAGTTTTGGCCATTTTGGTCATTTTTTGTAAAAATAATATGTCGTTATAAAACATGCATACACCCTTTTTAAACATATTCCTAAATATATTTTTAATAGGTTTGAGAATTACAAATATAAAGGGAAACATCGTTTTCACTTACGAAGGGTGTCTTCCCTTTGCATTACGATAAAGCATACACCATGTTTACTACAAAGGGCGTATACCATTTGCACTACAAAGGGCATACACCCTTCCACTACAAAGGGTGTACACCTTTTCACTACAAAGGGTGTATGCCATTTTCACTATAAATTGTGTACACCATTTCCACTACAAAGGGCATACACCGTTTTTACTACAAAGGGAAATACCCTTGTAGTTAATAAAAAAATAGGTCTATGCATTTAACAAACCCATGAGTTGAGAACTTAGCATTTTGACCTCACAAAAACAATCAACTACATGCTTTATAAAGCCTTTTCCTCATTTTAATTCATCCTACATTCACAAACAATTCTCTCATGGGTCCAGATGAGTTCATTTTGTCAATTTAGCTTGTTTATTTTTTGTTTAAAATAATTCAAGGGTTGTGAATTAGAAGATAAATGTTTTAATTTTTTTTTTCAAAAATACGTGTAAATGGATTCATTATTTGAAGGAAATTTTAGGGGTGGGAATGCAAAAAATATTGACAATCCATAAGAAATCCCATATGAAAACCCTAAAATTCCATAAGAGTTCCATAAAAATGAAAGAGAAAAATTATTACAATGATATAACACAAATAAAAAATGATTAGAAATAATCATAAATATTTTGTGGGATTCCTCAACCCCTAATGCACACAATTTTCTTAAAAATATGTTTGAAAGAGTTTACAATGAAGTAATACATGGTACGAGGAAACTATATTTAATGAAAATTGTAAGGGTTGCATGCCAACAATTATATGCCATTAAAGGAAATATGATGCCATTAAAGGAATTAAAAATCAAAACATTTTTTTTGTTTTGTAAGCCTCAATGAAATGGTCCATCACCAATGAGTGGGAAACATTTTAGAAACTATTGGTTTATCTATTAAGAAATGATTTATTTTTGGGACAAGTGGTGGATAGTCTTTGACAAGACTTTATGCAAGAATAACTACGTTCCATTGTATTTTTGTGAAATTTTTATTATGAGTTTATGATTAATAGGAATAAATTTTATTTTAGTTTTGGAGATTCTCAGGGAAGGGGAGGTGGGACATAATTTGAGAGACCTAGTTCTAGGTGAGACCAAAATGTATAATCATCCCACAAGAGGTAGGAGGAAAAAATAACATGTTTCCATCTATAGTGAAATTCACTGTAATGCATATAAGGAGACCATTCATGTACTTTCTGATTTGAAATATATATTGATTTCTCATGGGAAGGACAAAAGAGGTACACACGGTTCTCAAACTATAGGGAAAAAAGTGGAAGTGTGATTCATATTTCCTCTCATAGTTTCGATGGTTCATGTGGTGCATTTAGTTGTTTAGGTGATAACATAAATAGTGATGGAATTTTTTTTTGAATCACTGTACATATTGTGGTAGGATGTTTCTAAACCATCTAAAAAAAATACATTTGTGGATCTTGTATGCTACTTTGTAGAGCATGAAGATATCACTTTGTAGCAATCTATGTAATAGAATATATCATATACAATTACTCCACCATCTGGGGATGCTACATAGAGAGATTTATAGTATGTCCATATATCCCCCCAGTTATCAGATCATTCGAGGGAAGTAATGAGTGATATAATGAGGAAATAACTATCTTTTATTACTTATTAATAGAGGAAATCAATACAAAAATTATCATAGAAGTTATAATAAATTTATCTTAATTCATGTTTGGAAGTAATTGATTCATAATTCTAACTTCTTAATTTTATTTTTTTATACAGTTTATGGTGGAATCCATGTCCACCCCTACTAAATTAGAATATTCTATTACAACATTTGTTAGTATTATAGACACATATGTGTAGGCACATTTTCTAAATTGATTGAGGTATTCCTAAGTTAATCATTATCTATTGATGTTGGTAGATTACTAGCTTTACTTGTACATGTAAATAATAACATGTTTGGTATTGCACCAAATTAAACAATAAAAGGAACATATTGATGGGTTTTTTTCCCATCACCCAGTTTCTACCCCATAAAATTTTTAGGCTATTCGAGTGGTTAGTAGACAGTTTAATTGTAATTTATTATGTCAAGCAATGTTACTTTGAAATTCATTTTTACTTACATTTTTATGACAATATTTAATCTTATTTGTATTATTATACTCTATGGGATTAGCTAACTTTGTACTTGAGTTCTCTTAGAGTGAGGGAACCTTCCCCTAGCTTGATGATCCTTCCCAACCACAATTAAATTTTTTTGGAGAGGTTGTTTAAGAGATAATTTTTTCCGACACTACGGTGAATTCAAGATCAGAGGTACGATAATTTTTTTATTTAGGAACTTAAATCATCATTTTATATTTTAAATTATTATTATTTTTTTAAATTGTAAATTATATCATTGATGAGTGTAAATGAATTTTTCTATAACCAAGGATGTGTATCCCACACCATAGGATCTAAGAATCCATGTGAGATGTGATAAAGTTCTTGTAATACATGTATAGATTCGACAAGATACATATAAAATTGATTAGTTTTACATAATTTGAAGTTGAAAAATATAATTTCTCTATTTTTCATGCATGTAGGAACAAATGGAAGAGAGGAGGGTATCTCCTCATTTTTTGAGATCTAAAACCCTTGGCTCTACATCTGGGGAAAAGAGGGGAAATTTATTTAGTGACTATGAGGAGATAGAAATAATTATAGATATCATTTTTAGAGAGAAATATAGACCATTGTGTATGTCTACATGGCTCATGTTGTATTTTCATGACACATTTTGTATGTTGACCTGACATATGATACATGTAAATGTGCACATTTGACCTGATTTTCACATGTATATAAATATAAATATAGTTTATTTATTCCATTTTACTTTTACCTATATTTTAAATGTTTTTCTTGTATTCAAATCAGTTTTTACTTGTTTTAAAATTCACATGTTATTCAAGAATTTAAGCCATTTGTAAAATAAAAAATCTTTAATTCATTTTCAAATAAAAAATTAATCGAAAAATAAATTTAAAAGTTTAAGAAACTTGCACCACAAGAAAAATGTTTAGTTAAATGCATAAGAATATGGTTCTCACTTGGTTGTTAGTGCATTAATATTTTTTGAAAAAACATGGGTAGTAATATACATTGAATCGCTATAAATTAATTTCACAATTAAAAAATAAAACAAAGTAGAGGATAATTTATATAAGTAGAGTATGACTATGTCAAGAAATATTATACCTACATTGTAGAATGACTCTAAATTGCCAAAATTTTATAAGTTCCTTTCCATGCACCTAGTTTGGAGTTTTCAAAATTTTGTAAGGGCCTTTCCATGCACTTGGTTTTTTGTTTTGATGTGGACCTACATTGAAAATCTAGTTGATTGGAGATCGAGTTTTCATGGGAAGGGCATGAAAACTCCAAAACAAGATAAAAACCCACTTGGGAACGACATTACAATGCTAGGAAATTTTACACCTCAACTTAAGAGAGGCTATAATATGTCAAAATTTGTAAGTTACTTCACAAACACCTAGTTTGGTATTTTGGTGTGGACCTACATTAAAGAGTTAATTAATCTGAGATTAAATGACACTCAGTAATGGTATGTACATATGCCAAGAAATCATATACCTATACTAGAGAGTGAATTTAACATGAAAAATATTATAACTTCCTTCCAAGCACCTGGCTTCGTGTTTTTTGTGTACCTATTGTTGATGATCATTCTCGACAGATTGGACCATCAAACTCATGGTAATCCTTATAGTAGTGGGACATGCACCCTAAGGAGACCTCCAAATTAAAAAGAAGTTGGATCTTCTCTTTGTTGCAAGATGAGGGTTAGAAAAGTGAAACAAAACATAAAATTAATGGGGGGTGATGCGCCAAACAAGCCTTCTAAGAAATCAATCGAGAATGCAACTATCTGAAAAAGGGAAACAGTGAACGACTAAAAAGGGTGGATGAAATTGCACCACAGGCCAGAGAAGATCACACAGAACACTACCTCAAACTACTTAAGCACAACTTCAAAGATAGTAATAACATTGAGAGATGCATAGTTTCTATGTGAAAATAAAGGTGATCAGAGACAACAAAGATATGTGAAGGATGGAAAAAATGCACCATAGGGCATATAATATTACTCCAAAAATTGTGCACAGTATTACAATAGAAAAGAGGCAAGATTGCTATTACAAAACCCAGGAAGAAGGCTAGAGCTCCAGGCCCCTACCTTTTACAGAAGAGGGACTGAGACAGAGAAGAAAACTGACTAACCCCTCATTTTTTTTTTTAAATGAGACCCTATTCAATATATATAATCACAAAGAGATAAGAGTGAAATCCTGAAATTGCTTTTCAACCACTTGTAAGATGCAATAAATGAGTGCAATCAATGACACCTTGCTTGTAAAAGACTCCTCCTTCTGTCCCCTGACCTACAGTAATGAAAGAATGATGGCCATGCTCATTAAATGCATTCCCCAACCACTTTCCAACTATCTCTTTGAACTGGGCTCGTTTTCCTTAAAAATCATCCATCAAAGCTTCATCAGTTTCTGCATTTCTTGATTGTTGTGCATTGTGCTTGGTTTATTGGAGCTGGATATGTTTCTTTTATTTTCACCCACCTACCCTTACTAAAAATACAAAATCCACTTTTTTTGGCATAGAGGATGTTGAGAGATTTCTGAAAAGTCCAATTTTGTGAAAATCAGAGTTCTGGGTCAAAAGTTATGCTCGTTTGAACTTCGGGGTCACGCATTCCATGCGGGCTCTCACAATATTTTAAAAGATCTGAGCATTTAAAATTCTTGGTGGGCTTCATGATTAATCCTACATTGAATTGACCTACCACCAATATTTTGTGACCTGCTTTGGGTTCAGAGTCTATCTGTGCTGAGCTCCACGTGGAGGCCAAGCGCACCTCTAGGGTCTTCACTTTTCTTGCACCTTTTGAAAGTGCACCGAGCTGACACGTGGCACCTTCCATAGCTCCTTTTTCTTTCCCTTTTATTTTGTAATGGGAATCATTGTAGATTAATACGAGGATCCTTTCCTTAGTAGGCCCCTCATTATTGACTCCATGTGGAAGTCCCGCGGGGTTTTGAGTTTCACTTTTCCCTCTCACTTTTTGGAATTGCGCCGAGCTGACATGTGGCACCTTCCTGGCTCCTTCTACTTTTCTTGAGTTGAATCACTTTGGGATTCAATTTTTCACCATGATTTGGCTAAGTTTCTTCCCCCTATATTTGCCTAGAAGCTTGACTCTTTTTGTATTAGTCTGAGATTCTCGGGACTAATTTGATTAATCCATCAGGAATCTGCTTGTTATCTAGTTTCAGAGGGTGGTGGAGGAAATTAGATAACAGTTCTAGTGACTCACGGGGGACCATTATCCTGCTAAATGGAATGAACCAACTTCCTGTATCCATTTATTGGGCATGGAGTCTGCATCATCATCATGAGCTGATCTGAACCTTGATTCCAGAGTTTTTTGAAGTGTCGTTGCTTCCTTCTATAGCTGATTTTAGTTTCTCTACATTTTTCTTGAAGTTTACAACTGTCATAGGCAACTGAGGATTTCCCTGCTAAAAATACTGAAGGGCCTAGTGCATATTGTACCATTAGAGCAATATGGAAAAAATCTATATACAAAAGATTAAATCATACATGCCCAAATGAGTCATGCAGAGTGTGCAAAAGCACTTCTTTTGCTAAAAGAAAATCTACTCCTACTCCTACACTAACCAAAAAAAAGAAAATCTAAACAAATCCTGCTACAGGTAGGGAGAAATAGCTTCCCTTCTTTAAAAAGTGTGGCCATGTAATCAATTTAACAATGGTTATGGCCTTGTAACAAAAGTGGAAAAATACCTTCCACTCTTCTATCCAAGATATCAATAAACAAAAAGAAATACCTCCTCAAGATGTTCATCCTTTGGTTTGAGGTATTATAGCGGATCCTTGGTGTATTGAAGATCATCTTCATGCTCTGAAGTGAGCATGACTGGTGTTGGATTCTCCGTTGGCTCCAATGCTACTAGATATTTGATTGGGCATGGGGCCCTAGGAACCAATGGGCTGATCCTTTTGATTTTCCCATTCCTTTGAATCTCATCCTCATGAATGGGGATATCTTGCAAACTTTCTGGAAGAAGGTGCTTGCTTGCAGGCTGATCTGAATGATTCTTCTCCTCTACAAATAATTATGCTTCTTCCAAAACTTCCCTTTCCATGATGACTGATTTGATCTTGTTGTCATCATCTTTTTCTTCCTCCTCAAACATAAAGTTTGAGAGATCAAACTCCTCCACAAAATCAGATTCCTGCAAAGATGTGATAGAAGAAGAATCTAAAAATTATCATTAAAAGAAAGCAAGAAGCTTCCTATGATTTCTTCTTCATTCAAGGGTCCAGAATCTGATTTGTTCTCCTCCACAGCATGAATTTCTCCATGGTTGGTTGCAACTGATGATGATGATTGTGGTGGCTCAATGCAACCTTCCAATAGTGCAGTAAGCTCTAGGCATGCAGGACAATGAGGGTCACTGCATTCCATTGAAACATCTTGCACTTTAGGGAGATTTTCCTCTTTTGTTTGTACATGCTCCTCCTCTTGTGGACTTGGGTCTGCCTCTTTCTTAGGTTTAACCAGTAAGGGGATCTTATCAATCCCGAAACTATGAGCCCATCTTTTCCAATCTTCAGCTATTTCTTCTTGACTGGACTCTCCTTCTGGTTTTTCTTCACTGGTTTTAGTATTGTTTTCTTCCCAAGATAAACTTGAGACAGCAAGAGGAGGGTTGGGTTGGGTTACAATAGGTTTTGTAACCATTTGTGGTGGAGAAGGAAGTGGAACTTCTTTGTTTGGAGGGGATGACTTTTTGGAAGGAAAGGGAGTAGAAGAAATGGGGTGGGATGAAAGGCTAGGAAATGGAGAGGGGAACTCAACATTTGGAGCAGCATATAATGGGCTTGAATCCTGATGAGGCTGAAATGGTAAAGCTTGGGAAGGAGAGAAAGAAAAACAAAGAGCTGGTGATTGACTTACCCATTGACAAGGTTGTCTCGTACTTCACTCATATGTTTCAATACCCTCGATCCATTGCGTAAGTCGGGGAAACATTTCATCCAAGAAATCAAGCCTTTTCCTATGAGCTATAGTGTCTTGGGAAAGGGCCTTCCCATAGACAAGGTACCCTTCAACCAATCTTGAATGCCCTCATTTGTGTCATAGCATGAGTTTGAACCATACCAGCATCCATTCTTTGGATCTTCTCTAGTAGACCAACATCCTCCATTTGATTGTTGTTATCATATGCATACCCATGTTCTTGATAAGCTCCAAATCCAAACTGGTTTTGGCATTGCTCATGTGGGTAAGCATAGTGGTTCTGAATCTGATCATAGTGCTGATTTGGAGGAGTTGAGAAGCTCATTAGAGGCTGATTGTACTGCTGAAAGTGTGAATTCCACTGTGGGAATGAAGTCATGGTTGCACAACTTCATAGAATGAAAGGAAATGGGAGATGTGGAAAGAAAGATGAATGGAGATGGTTTGTAAATTTTTAGAATGGGTTGTTTGGACCAGATGGAGTCACCAGATGTGCGTTGTATATGCCTCCAAAGGTTGAATCTCACCAAGAACACACCAACTTTATGAAATGAAATAGTAAGATGCTTCAAACTGTCCCACTGGGCATGCCAGGAAAACTGTTGACGATTATCCTTGGCAGATCAGACCGTTAGAGTCATAGGAAACCTTAGGTTAGTGGGACATGTGCCCTAAGGAAACCTCCAGATTTTAAAGAAGTTGGCTCTTCTCTGTAGTATGAGATGAGGGTTAGAAAAGTGAAACAAAACATAAAAATTTGACGGGGGTGATGCCAAACAAGCCTTCTAAGAAATCAATCAAGAACGCAACTGTCTGAAAAAGGGAAATGGTGAACGACTAAAAAGGGTGGATGAAATTGCACCACAGGCCAGAGAAGATCACACAGAACACTACCTCAAACTACTTGAGCACAACTTCAAAGATAGTAATAACATTGAGAGATGCACAGTTTCTATGTGAAAATAAAGGTGATCAGAGACAACAAAGATATGCGAAGGATGGAAAAAATGCACCACAGGGCATATTATATTACTCCAAAAATTGTGCACAATATTACAATAGAAAAGAGGCAAGATTGCTATTACAAAACCCAGGAAGAAGGCTAGAGCTCCAGGCCCCTACCTTTTACAGAAGAGGGACTGAGACAGAGAAGAAAACTGACTGACCCCCCCTTTTTTTGTTTTTTTTAAATGAGACCCAGGTCAATATATATAATCACAAAGAGATAAGAGTGAAATCCCAAAATTGCTTTTCAACCACTTGTAAGATGCAATAAATGAGTGCAATCAATGACACCTTGCTTGTAAAAGACTCCTCCTTCTGTCCCCTGACCTGTAGTAGTGAAAGAATGATGGCCATGCTCATTAAATGCATTCCCCAACCACTTTCCAACTGTCTCTTTGAACTGGGCTCATTTTCCTTAAAAATCACCATCAAAGCTTCATTGGTTTCTACATTTCTTGATTGTTGTGTGTCATGCTCAGTTTATTGGAGCTGGAGATGTTTCTTTTATTTTCACCCACCTACCCTTACTAAAAATATGAAATCCTCTTTTTTTGGGGTAGAGGATGTCGAGAGCTTTCCGAAAATTCCAATTTTGTGAAAATCAGAGTTCTGGGTCAAAATTTATGCTCGTTTGAACTTCGGGGTCACGCGTTCCACGCGGGGCTCTCACAATCTTTTAAAAGATCTGAGCATTTAAAATTCCTGGTGGGTTTCATGATTAATCCTACATTGAATTGACCTACTGCCAATATTTTGTGACCTGCTTTGGGTTCGGAGTCTATCTGTGCTGAGCTCCACGTGGAGGCCAAGCGCATCCATAAGGTCTCTGCTTTTCTTACACCTTTTGAAAGTGTATCAATATGACACGTGGCGCCTTCTATGGCTCCTCTAATTTTCCTTTGAGTTTGTAATGGGACTCATTGTATATTAATATGAGGATCCTTTCCTTGGTGGGCCCCTCATTATTGACTCCACGTGGAAGTCCCGCGGGGTTTTGAGTTTCACCTTTCCCTCTCACTTTTTGGAATTGCACTGAGCTGACATGTGGCACCTTCCACAACTCCTACTTTTCTTTGAAGTTGAATCATTCTCCGAGGATTCATTTTTCATCGTGATTTGGCTAAGTTTCTTCCCCCTATTGCTGGAAGCTTGACTCTTTTTGTATCGGTTCGAGATTCTCAGGACTAATTTGATTAATCCAACAAGAATCTGCTTGTTATCTAGTTTCAGAGGGCGGTGGAGGAAATTAGATATATTATTAGTGCACTTACATGTGTGCCTATTATTATAAAGGTGCATGGCTATTTTTAGCATGTGACCTATTTTAGGAAGTGTGTAAGAGGTGAAGGGAAAGTCCCCAACCTTATAAATATGGATTGAACTATGTAGTTTGAATGAATGAGACACACGATTATTGTAGAGTTATGTTATTGGATTTCTTATGCACATAAACTTATGGTAATGTTATATGATGTAAGAAGCTTATGTATTTACTATGTTTAATGTAATGGAGTGTATTGGCTGGATAATGGTGTTAAACATAATTGTAACTAGTTCTTGTATGGTTAATTCTATCATTGCTATTATTTAATTCATGATTCTTCAAGATCTAGATCTAGTTATGCTCTGTGGAATGTTTATGCTATTTATTGATTTGAATGCATTATATATTCATTACGTTAACATTCTGCACTCAGATCAGATTGGGTGATGTGCCAGCATGCCTAGGTTATTCGTGGTAAATTCTAGGCTGCATCATTGGTTCTGTTTCTGGGACCTCTTTTTTAGTTGTTTTCAGGATGGTTCATGATGAAGGCGTACCATTTGACCCTATAAAGTGTTGAGGAGTGGATAAAATATCTAGAAGAAGAGTATACATAGAGGTTCAATATTGGATCTGGGTTTGACACACGTGTATGGGTGGAGAAGAATTTGTATGACTGTTTGTATGAGAGCTTCTTTTCTATTTTCCTAGTAGAACTGTACGAGTGACTGGTTACTTATGTGTCTAAACGGAATTGGAGGTACCACACACTTGTCTAGATGTAGGAATAATTTTAGGCCCTCTATGATTATGATATGATTTGGACACACATTATGGATACTTGGTTCTGTGGTGTTTTGAACAACTATATTCTAGAGTACTCAATTTCCACTTATCCTTTCCCAAAGGTATATGAGTTCCAAGTTTTATGGTATCCCAGGGGAATTTACTTGCACAGAATTCCACTGGTGATCAAGATATTGATGGTGACCTTGAACTTGGAAGAAAAAATAATGGCTAGCTAAAACCCACCACGTGCAGGGGCAGGAGCAATTTTGGTGAAAGATTTTGGACGTAGCAGCAAAAAGGTAGATAGAAGAAAGGAGGATTAAGTATAATGAGGTACACAAAATGGAGATGGAAAAGTAACTAGATATTACAGAGTAGATGGCATTAAGGATAGAGATTTCTCTTGAAGGATTTAGAGCTCACACAGAAGGCGTGGAGCCAGAGCATCTGGAACTCCCCCATTTGGAAAAGCAGGACAGTGAATGCTCCTTGGCCTCACAAAAAATTTCACTAATAGAGATGACTTGGGCCGTAGGTGCATATCTAAATCTACGTGGAAACCTAGCCCTTGCACTTGGTTTTATAGTATCTAGTACATCCAATAGTCAACTAGCTAATTTGGGAAGTAGAGAAGGGGTAAGTCACATAGAAAGTACATCAATGGCAGGGAAGATGTCATCATTGTTGTTTGGAGGTACCTTTTTAGGCATATCATCAACACAAAATTCGAGCATGTAGAATTCTGGACTCACTTCTAGGATTAGTACCACCACGCAAACTATAGGAGTTTAGTTCAGTACTACTATTGGGACACATGGAAGTACATCTTCTGGTCTTCTTTTGGTTACAAGTGGAGGATCAATGGGTATAGGTGGCTCTAGTTATGGTGCATTTGGTGGTTCTGGAGTTAGAGGTAACACAAGAGGTTTTGGATCAACTGGGTAGGGTCCACACCAACCAAAAAAATATTTACATGGAGATGTCTCTGTCTTCTAGAGTATAGGGTCATAGAGGATGTTTTTAAACACATACACATGTGTGAGATACTATGGAGTGCAAAAGGTATCACAACTTCTAAGTGCAAGGCAAGTCAATTTACAACTACATTACAGGGATGTGAACACAGTTGGTACAGGAACTTTGACCCAAATCAAACTTGTGTAGATTATGCAACATTAAAATATGCATTCCTTAAATAGTTCTATATCCCTGAATTTGAGTAGAAGAGTATAAGCATGCTGAAGGATATTAAGTAGGGAATAACTGGGAGTGTTCAGGAGTATGATGCCCATTTCAAAACACTTTTATCTAAGATTTCTTATGATATTCATGCAAGCCAACATGCACAATGCTTTGTTGAAGGACTAATCACACCTTTTAGAAGGGCATTTTCACATAAGACATACACTAATCCACACAAATCACTTGAGGCAGCTTTACGCGCTGAGTTAGTTGGAAGTATAAACACTTGAGTCAGCCCATTCTTGGAAGAACAAATTGCAGCTATGGAAAAATAGTTGGAGAATCTATCAGAGAATTTTCCACATTAGACATGTACTGAGATTTGGTGTACATACTATGAAGTGGAAGGGCACACCAAGGATAGTTTTCCCCATAGGTTAGTGTGATCATTATTGCTAGACTGTGAGATATGTACTTTGAACCATGATGTCAGATGTTGCTCATTATTACAAAACACGATAAGGAAGAATGTATCCTACTATTGTAAAATTTTCTGGTCCACGACTCATAATACATAAGACTACAGGTTGATTGATCAGATCCATGATGCTATAGATATTAGTGTGTGATAGAAAAGAGTATCAAATAATTCTAAGGGTAAGGGTGAGCACTAGGATTGAGATCACAATCAAGTGTGCTATAATTGGAATGAGGGGCACTATGAATGAGGACATGGTATAGGTCGAAGATACCATGGTGGATTTATGGGTCAAGGACGTGGTGGTGGATAAGGTGATTTTCCTCGTGGAACATGCTTTACATGCATATCTCCTTACCACTACAAGCATGAATGTCCTCATAATATTACTTGTTATTTTTGTGGGAAGAGTCATAGCTATGAGGAATTCCTGGACTTATATGATCATCTTAGCAAGTAACATAAACATGAGAACAAAGGCGCAAGGATGGTTAGGATACAATTCACTTTGTAAAATCATTGGATGCCAAAGTTGGCATCGGAACCTGAGGTATTACCTATGAAAATCACTACACTCGTTAGAGAAGTGTTATAGGAGAAGCCTACCATGACTAACGAGGAATTTTTCCATGCAAGGTATCTAGATCCTATGCACCAGGAGGTTTATCACGAGACCATGGAGGAAGTTTGAAACCTTCAAGGGGAAATATAGTGTTTAAAGGAGCAATCATGGAAGATGGAATAGAAGAAGGTAGCAAAGACGGTCCAATCAAATATTGATGACTTGAAGGAGTTATGTAAAATGTTGCGTTACGAAAATATCATTCTATTACTAGGTATTTTGCTAAAGGGAAACACTTCACGCATGAATATTGAGAAAGGACGTCAGATCTTAAATGTAAATATTCCCCCTCATAGCTTAGATTACGACAAGGAGATCACTCTGAATGCTGTTGTAGATGGATGGTTCTTGAGTAATATATTGATTGACACAGGTGTCGAGGTAAACGTTCTTACTTTATATTCATAGGTACAAATGGGGAAACATACACTACAACCATCTTCTAACTTATTGTTTATGGTTAATCAAACTAAGGCCACACCTATCAGAGTTTTAAAAGATGTGTCCTTTACTATACAAAGGGCCAAGTTCACTTGGGATTTTGAGGTTTTAACACTTGTAGAATCAGATAGTTTCTTATCTCTACTTGGGTGCCCTTGGTGTTACACAAATAATGTTGATCTTCGGTTCAAAAAAGGATATATATAAGTTTTGATAACAAGGAGGAAAGAGTTATTATCCCTTTAACGGATGGGAAATCTGCAACCTATGTTGAGCCTTTGAGTGAAGAATATCTAAATAGGATTTATGTATGTGTCATTTAGGACCCAGAAGTAATGAGTCCATCTAAGGAATCCTCTAGTGGGAAGATGCACGGTCTATTAGTGATAACACAATTATTGCTTGTGATAATTGGGGTCATGGCACTTATGATATGGTTGGGCATGAATTAAGGAGCACATTTGCATGGAAAAGAAAACCTCGTAACATTAGGAGGATAGGTAATAGCATTATACCTCAGTACACTAGAGAAGGAGACCCATCAGTGAAAAAAGCAATTTGAAAGATGAAATATGTTATCATATACCTTGCGTGGGACAACAATGCGCTGGTGGGTGGTTCACAAGGATAATCTTGTAGAATGGAATGAAGTCAGGATTGCTCTAACAATTAGTTTTTCCAGGAGCAATACACCTACTCAAATATACACATATCATGGTAATCAACCTGTTCAGCACCACATTCAACAGTGTGAGAGGCTCTAGACAAAGAGGCAGGAAGCTTTACCACCTTCTCTATGGGTGTACAAACTTTATTCTACTTTACAAGGATGTGCACATGCTTGGTATGTATATGCAGAGCTACATAAAGAGACTAGAAATTGACAAGATTGGATTACAGGAATGGTCTAGACTTTTTATTACCTCTCTACTAAACCTCTACTAGAAGAGGCATTAAGGGTTATAAAGTGTTTAACTATGGGAAACAATGAAAAGGAAGAAGAACTCATTCAGGAGTTATCTTATGAGAATGACTTAGGAGCATGCTTTAATGAATAAGTAGAGACAGATGCTATGCTACTTAAGCGTGTTTGCTTTGAGAAAGAAAAAGGAAAGATGGTCTACATAGTGGATGATGAAGAAGTAGAAAATATGGATATAGATCATTCAGCAGGTATGCACAATGTTTTAGACATTATGGATAACACGCGCGTGCCTATCATGAACCTATGAAGAAAAAGAAAGTGAATATTGGTACATATGTTGAGCCTAAGGAGGTAATCATTGGAGATTGTTGGTCTGATTCTGAAGTGGCAAATATCTTTGAGTTGCTCTGTGATTTTCAGAACTTATTTCCTAGGGTATACCATGAATTAAAAGAAGTGCATGAATCATTAGGAGAGATGAAGATCAAGCTTAAGGAAGGTATACACCCAGTCAGGAAAAATCCTTACAGAATGAACCCTAACATGCATGTAAAGGTTAAGGAAGAAATTGACAAGATTTTGAAATCTGGCATCATTAAGCCCCTAGAAGAATCAGAGTGGGTTAGCCACATGGTCATCAGTATAAAGAAATATGGTCAAATTAGGATTTTTGTTGATTACAGAGAACTGAATGTTGCATGTGTGATTGATCCCTTTCCTACACCTTTCACTGAGGAGATATTAGAAGGCATTACAGGGTGTGAAATCTATTCTTTTATAGATGGATTCTCTAGGTATCATCAGGTCAGGATTTCATAGGAGGATCAAGAGAAAAAAAATTTCACCACTGAATGGGGAATTTTTGCATATACTCTAATGTCCTTTGGTTTGAAAAATGTGCCTTATGTATTTCCATGCATAGTTGTTTAGGAATTCTAGGATTTTATTCACAACTTCTTACAAATTTACTTGGATGATTGGATGGTGTATGGAATTTTTAAGGATCACTGTGAAAATTTACGATTAATTTTTGAAAGATGTATAAAATTAAGCATATCTTTAAACATTAATAAGTGTATGTTTGCTACACCTTTTGGTACTTTGTTAGGTACCATCATTTGCAAGGAAGGTTTGTTAGTGGATCCAGCTAAGGTTACAGTTATTGTAAACCTAGAAGAGCCTACCAGTTAGAGTGAGGTGCACGGATTCTTGGGTCACACTAGCTATTGTAGAAAATTTATCAAAGGATATGATAAGATTTCCATACTTTTGGAAGAGTTACTAAAGGGAAAAGGGACATTTTATTGGGGAGAAATGCAATAGTGTGAATTTGAGGCATTGAAGGAAAGACTTACTACAATGCCTATTCTACATTTTCCCTCATGGAACCAACTATTTCACATACATGTGGATGCCTCTGGCACAGCCATTAGCATAGTGTTTTCTCAACCTATAGAATGTATTATAGATCATCCTATCTATTTTGCTAGTAGAAAGTTGACTCCTATAGAGTATAATTATATAACTACTGAGTGTAAGGCCTTGTCAATGATCTATGCAATGCATAAATTTAGACAATACCTACTAGCAACACCATTTATATTTTACACTGATCACATGGCATTTAAATACTTAGTAAAAAAACCATTTTACAGGGGCACATACTTTGATGGGTGCTCTTATACCAAGAATTTGATTTCATAGTTGTGATAAAACTAGGTAAAAATATTTCTAGCCCAGACCATTTATCAAGAATTCAGTCAGGGGAGGACACATAGACAATTGAAGATATAATGTCAGATGCACAGTTGTACATATTACAATGCGTGCCTTCAGAATTGGAGGATATTGTTATCTTTTTAGATAAAATTATTTTTCTAGAAGGAAAGCAATCCTTAGAGAAGAAACAACTTACAATTAGCGTGACACCTTTTATGTTGATCAATGGTGACCTATACAAGTTAGGTCAAGATGAAGTATTCCGTCGGTGTGTACTAGAGCATGAGCACATGGATATCATGGAAGAGACTCATGGTGGTATTGTAGGTGGGTACTATGTAGGTGACACCACTATGCACAAGATTCTACTTGTTTAATTATGGTGAGATACCTTCTATAAAGATTGTAAAGAATATTGCAAGGTATGTGATCACTGTTAACGCATTGGTAAACCTAGGAAAATAGAAGAAATGCCTTTAAGAGCTATTCATAGTGCAGAGCCATTTGAGAAATGGGATATAGAATTTTTGGGTCTTATTTCTCAAGCTATGCATAGAAATGGATCATGTTACATCATCACTTATACAAATTATCTTACAAGGTGGACAGAAGCAACACCTACCAAGGATTGTACAACAACTACAGAAGCCAGGTTCTTATGGGAAAATATTCCTACTAGGTATGGATGCCCACTAAGCTTGACAAGTGGTAGGGGTACATGCTTTCTTAATGAGACAATCAGGATACTATTGGCTGAATTTATGATTGTGCACCACAAGACTACACCCTATCATCCTCAAGAAAATGGGGTTGTTGAGGCCTTTAACAATATTTTGAACCAGAAATTGACCAAAAAATTGTGATGTTGGAAGGAAAGATTGGGATGATAAAGTTTATGTCATTATTTAGGTGTATAAAACTACATATAAGCGGTTGAAAAAGGCCACACCCTTTCAGTTGGTGTTTGGCACCAAAAAATTTATTTCGATGGAATTCATGTTACCTTATTTGTGTATTTTTCATGTTGGAGGTATATCCGATGAGAAAGCATTAGAATAAATAATTGATAGAGATGGATGAGAGGTGTTTCATAGAACGTTGCAGTCAGAAGTAGGAAAAGGATAGGCAGAAGGCATGGCATGACAGGTACATTAGGGACAAAAATCTTGAGATATGAAAGATGGTTCTTCTTAATGATTCTAAGTTTCTGCACCATTCAGAAAAGATTAAAGTGCATTGGTAGGGATTGTATGTTATCACTCATATACTTGAAACAATTTCTTTCTAATTAGAGACACTTGATGAAATACGGTTACCTGGTTAAATCAATGGGATTAGGTTGAATCCCTATTATAAATAAGTCTTCTTGGTGTTTGTAATAAGGAAATATTTCCATTTAGAATAGAATAGAATTTCTGTATTTCCTTAAATTATTTCCTTCTTTGTCGCTATGTTTTGTCAATTTAGTTTGGTATTTTATGTAATAAGCACATTTGCGCATTGGAAGCTAATTGCCATTTGAAGTATTTTTATGTGTAGAGGACTACATGTACCATTGGTGTGGGGTGGTTACTCACAACTGGGTACACATGAAAATGAATTTGTTATAGGTTCTAGTTAAGTGTGGAAAGTAGATGTTAGAAAGGAGATTGCTCTAAAAATATGACCATAGATGACAATAAATTAGGGAATGATATAACACGAGGTAAGAAGGGGCCATGAAGAATACCTGCGGAAGGTGCAGTGATGAGGTACTTGAGTGCATAAAAGCGTGCTAAATAGAATTCTATATCTAGAAGGTAGGAAGGTGTGCTAGAAGGTTATAACTAGGGCGTGAGGATGTACCACATGGATATTGTGACAATTTTCAATTAATGAGAGGATTTTTGGTAGGTGGAGTAATAAATGCATCAAATTTTTGATAATCTATATAAGGATGTGATGAGGGTTAATTTTTACCTTTGAGATCACAAGTATTTGAGTGAGCTAAGTGTGATCAATCCTAGGAAATTATGTTGAGGTGTGGAGCATTGTCAAACTAGATGTGGAGAGAATAATATTGCGTGGAAGAGGCTTGCGTCCCCATTAGTGAAGGGTTTGAGCGAAGAAGAAGTGTTGAAAAGGAGCTAGGGCACATATATTTGAGCTAGGGTTTGATTTTACTCATTATAGACAACAAAAAGGAGGTATTTTTATGATGGCAATAAAGAAAGCCCCTACAATAGGCACGAAAGGAATAAGAAGATAGAACATGAATTTGAAATTTTTCATGAGAGTAATTTTTCAGAGATGCAATACCCAAAAGGAGTAATAGTCTGACAAGAGTGGGATTGCCACATCTACAGATGCAAGATAAGTGACTATAAACACCATACCTTTGACAATAAGGGAGATTTGGATGCGTTACTAAATAAGAAGACCAACAAGCACACGGTGGAGGATATACCAGTGTATGATGACACTGGGGAGAAATTATTGAAACAAGTAGGAGTTTATCAGTTGTATGAGCTCTTGTATTTTTGAAAATATGAGCCCTTTTACTAAATACTGATGAGGAGAGTCCATGAGGATTTATTTTATTTCACCGGATGAAGGGTTAGGATCATAGCAGCCCTAGTTTCGACACTAAAAGGATTGAAGGGAACAGGGGTAGACCTTGTTAGTAATTTGACTGATAAAACAAAGTTCATAGAAACAAGAAAGGAGTTGGGGTATACAAAGGGTCCATGTGTAATGGGAAGAAGTTTCCTTTAGTACAAGAAATCACACATCTACTAACCAAGTTGAATGAATTAGAGAGATGGTCATGAGTAAACACCATGTGGCTTCATATTACAAATAAAATATCTCAAGGAGTAGTATATAACCTAGAAGGCTATATTTTAGACACCATCATTGAGGAAGCGTGCACAGGAGAAAATATAAGTTTTGGTGCTATCCTCCTTTCTCTGGTGTTTTTAGAAATTGGAGTGCCCGATGGGCCAAAGAACAAGATCTGGGAGTACTCCTTAGAATAGAAGTCCCTCGTGAAAAGTTTTAAAAATTATTTATGTGAAGGATCAATGAGTGGGTTGTTTAATCAGAGGGTGGAGATGTGGTATGACTGACCTCGTGTGGAATTTGAGGAGTGGCACATTCCCAAGGAGCTACCTTCGGTGGTGGGAAAGGAATTACAATTCGGGGTGTACTAACACTTTTACATCACATGATTTTCTATGAGGGATAGTACATGGAGCCCATGGTGAAAACTTCTCTTTTCCTTCATAGCGCACTACTTCCAAGACTTAGTTCACCTTTTTACTAATGCACACCATTTGAACTTCAACTCAGACAAGGTAGAATATGACTACCACACTCTGAGGAAGACAAACGTGCATCTAAGATGAAATGCCTACATTGAGAGGCTCATCTCATATATTATAAGTACAAAGTCAGTAAGCTGGGATATTGAGGACAGTGGAGCCGTGCTCGTATACCTTTAGCTTAAGACTAAGATGGAGAATAACAAGTATGTGGAGAATGATTTCATGCTCCCAAGTCCACCTTAAGGGAAACATAAAGTGGAGAACATTCCAACTCTGAAGCCTATATTAACTATAGAGGTAGATGATGAGAAATAAGAACATTAAGATAGTGGTGGCTTAGATCATAGAGGCTAGAGGTAGCCCATAGACAGAGTGGGGACAGAGCACATGGATACTCCACCTCTGGCATAAGAAGGAGACGAGCACTTAGACATAGAATAAATCCATGAAGAGATCCATTTTAAGAGGGTATTCATAAGAATAATAAACCAAGGCACGGGAACTCCATATCCTGTAAGGAGATCACCATGAATCTCCACTTAAAATATGTAACTAAGAATAAGAGGAGAAAGCTAAAGATGAATGAGGAGTTGGAGGAGTCTGTAGAGAGCACGCCTAGAACCCCAGTGTAACCAGAAGATATGGAGGAGCCCAGAGATGAGGACAAGAAGGATGAAGAGGAAGGTGCGAAGGAGCCATAATAATTAGAGCATGAGAAGCCTCTTGTGCATGAAACTACCCTAGACATCGAAGCCCCAACTCTAAACCTTGGTGCTCAGGTTCCTAAGGAACTAAGAACAAGGAGAAAAAGTTGAGAATACAATGTGCCGAGTATGGGCTATGCTGAGGACACAATAAAATTTGTCTGCACCCATTTTTAAAGCACAGTGGAGCTAAAGGAGTTATATGAGTGGGAGATGATGGACCCAGACATGGCCACTATGCATGTAAGGAAACATCTATCCTGGTCCTTACAGACTCACATCGTAGAGTCATATTTTGATGTATGTAAGGAGTCTTGTGTGTTAAGAAGAGTGAAGAAGGAACCTCAGAGAAGGCACATGACTATAAAGCCCACTCTCATGTCTGATGATCAGGTGAGTAATGCCTTAGTTAAGGTATCTATAAAGGTTACATGAAGGAACATAGATAAGGATACCACTATTAGAGTGCTATGAGAAGATACCAAGGAAAAAATTTTAGAAAAAACATGTCTGAAAGGAGAGAATGATCTAGAGAAGAAAAATAATGAGCCCTTCATCAGCATGGAATAAGAAATTGGTGACTATGTCCTAAAAGCAAGACTACATTTGAAGTCTAAGGTACCTAAAAATTTTCCTTCGGCTATGTATTATGTGCACACATTAGTTGATTTGGTTCTTGAGGATAGACCAATTCGAATACCAGTGTGGAAGGATCTTGAACAAGAATTAGAGAGAGCTAAGGCCTCTGTGGTTAGAAATATTTCATCTTACGAGGCGTTACTATAAAATTTACAAGATGATTTAAAGAAAGAAGATAAATCTCTGAATATATGCACAGCACCAAAAGCAATGATCAGGTTCCGAACTACAGTAGAAGATAAATAAGTTCTAAAGGCAAAGGATGAGACTTTTGGGTGCATAGAGAGATTAGCATTAGTAAAGAAAAAGCGTGAATCCCTTCCAACAACACAAAACCCACATAAGGAGAGGTTGGATGAGCTTGGAAAGCTCATAGCAAAAAATATGGATCTTCTGGAGGGAAGGATGTCTTTTATGGCTAATGTTGTTCTAGTACTGTAGAATGGAAAGGGAGAGATAACCCAGGAAGATTTGGAATCCATTGCCACAGACATTCCAGAGAAGACTTAAACTGCACTAGATGACTGGAAAACATTGGAGGTTGAGATAAAAATAGAATATCTAGAGTTGATCCTCCTAGTTGAAGCAGAGGGTGTTGTATAATAGAATTCCATTATTTGTACATAAATTCTTTACATTCTTATTATTTACTATTTGGAAATGTCATAAGGAAACCTCATTGTTAGGGAGATAATGTAGTTTAGTGTTAGGTAATGTTGAATAGACAGAGTATGACACTAAGGAGAAGGCACACAAAATATTTGTGTGTAGGAATAAGGCACATTTGAAGGCGCAAAAGGATAGGAAAGCAAATGTGCGTCAGGACAATTTGATTTAGGGACTTATCCATTTTTCATGGTTTCAAGATATTTTTAGAGATAGTGTGTAGAGCACAAATCAGGATGGAGACTTGTGCGATACGCAAATGTTATTTTTGGACGAGCGTTAGATGAGTGCCATGCACAAGTTGAAGATAATAATAGGATTACTACTATCAGTTAACTGTAGGAGATCTATTATATGCCCACTTGCATGTGTGCCTATTATTGTAAAGGTACATGGCTATTTTTCAGCATGCGACCTATTTTAGGAAGTGCATAAGTTGTGAAGGTAAAGTCCCCACACTTATAAATATGAATTAAACTATATAGTTCGATATAATGAGACACATGATTATTATAGAGTTATGTTTTTAGATCTATTACATGCAAAAAACTTATGTTGATGTTATATGATATAATAATCTTCTATATTTAATGTGTTTAATGTAATGGAGTGTATTGGATGGATAATGGTGTTAAACATAACTGTAACTAGTTCTTGTATGGTAAATTCTATTATTGCTATTATTTAATTCATGATTCTTTAAGATCTAGATCTAGTTATGATATGTGGAATGTTTATGCTATTTATGGATCTGGATGCATCACATATTCATCACGTTAACATCCTGCATAACCAACTCTAAGGAAGGGCCTGATACCTTTGCACGCTTCAAGTGAGCACTCAGCTCAGGCTGGGTGATGTGTTAGCACTCTTGGGTTATTCATGGTAAACTCTAGGTTGCATCAATCGTTACAATGTTAAATAATATTATATCTCTTAAGAGGTTGTAATAGGTTAAAAAGTTTCACATCATGTTTTGTATGATAATTATGAAAAGGTTAAATTTAACTTTATTATACCATATATGAAGTTATTACATTAATGTTATGACTTAGAACTTAGTTGGAAATTGTATATTTTAATAAAATACATTTATTTTAAATTATAATAAATGTTTTGAATGAAATGAAATAACCATATTTTTGCATGATTAAATGAGGTGGATGCAGGAAAAGCTATCCCCGCACTGAACATAAGATATGGAGAGGGAGGGTATCATTGGGGAGAAGGTCACAGATTGAGAATGTTGAAAACAATACAATAAGGAAAAATAAGAACCAAACACACACACACACATGTTGGGATTGTATAAATTAATTTTTCAGGTTTGTGTGATGATTTATAATATGAGTTTTTGAAGTAATGTTTAGCTGGACTGTTTTAATTACTTCCTTTTTATAACTAGTAAAATTGTGTAATCAATTATTCCATCAAGATTATTATCTAAAAAAAATTATTTGGTCATGAATCACCTTGTTTAGTTAATTTGGATGTCTTTTGTTTTAATAAAACTGGTACTTGGATAAAAGTTTTTTGGACATTTTCAAGCTCATACCTTATACTATTAATCATGGTGTATATTGCTACATATGGCATTATGCATGTTCTAACACCCCGTGGATATTCGTTTTTTATCATGATTTACATTTTGAAGGTAATTTGTGACATTTGAGTTACCCATGTTGTATTATAGTCAAATGTATTTGATTATATCACATTTTAGTTACTCATGATAATTTGATTCCCACATGACCAGAACACTGACACAAGGGAATCATTCAATGAAGCATCAAAGTCTAAATGTTTTCCTTCTTGTCATGTTTCTGAGCTATTGAAGTGTCTTAGAGGTCATAGTGAGGAAAAGGAGTCATTTAGAGTTGATGACAAGTCTAGGAAATTTGAATTTTCCTCATGTTATGTTTTCCCTCCAAATTGAGATATAAATCTCTAAGCATGTAAAGAATCCATATATGGATTATAAAGAAGTTGGAAGTAGATTTCAATGCATGTAATGGTAAGTTTTATATCTCTAAGAAAGTTTCATAGTCCTAGGGTAGATTATGATTCATAAAGATCTAAAAAATGATGTAAAGAAGCTATTTTATCTGGGTCAAAGCATAATAATTTTTCCCACTTGGTGTTCAAAAAATGTGAGTAAGAGGTTCGGTAGGGTGGGAAATTATGGTTGTTCATGCAAACACCCCCTTCACGCAAACACCCTTTGCCCAAACTTACACGTAGCCCATGGAATTTCCATGTATGCCACAGAAAGGTGTTCATGTAAAGGGGGTTTCCGTGCAAACACCCCTTCATGAGAACACCCTTTGCCCGAACCCCCAACTTATATATTTTGGTAGAGTGGAGGTTATCACTTTTACTCTACCCCACATTCCCTTCATGTGAAGATAGCTAGCCTGAAATAGAGCCAAAATTATTTGATCACATGCCCATAATAGAGTGCACCAGAGGTATTAAAATTTGTTTTTGCTTTTTTTATTTATAAAAATTCCATTCTCAGACTGTTTGTTTCTTGTAAAATTTGTTCTTTCCACAAAAAATTAAAACCCTAGTTAACTATACCTTTTTTGTTATATCATTTTAATCATCTAATCAGGTGGAAGTTCATCACAAGATTAATATTGGACCTACATTTATGCTTTTCCTGGTATCATGAAAGAAAATCATTTACAGAGAACACAAACCCTAAGCATATTAGTCTTATCATTTATCTATAATTCTATCTAAATTTAAGTTTATCTTGATTTGAACTACACACTATTCTCTCCGTCCAATGTAGCAAATATTATATCAACATGATCTTGCTTGATGTCAAATTTAGATCCAACTATTTTTCTTATGAAACCTGTATTACAATTCCGAGTTGACAATTAATATGGAGAGTTACTACTGATTTTTATTGGAAAGTGGATGTAATTAGTTTAAGGAAAATCATCTCATCCTCTTGGAAAATGAAAAGTGCTTTGATTAAGAAAAGGATACATTAAAAATGCCCAAATACCTAATTTTACCCCTTCAAAAGAAATTCAATTGGTTAGAATGTTTATTTATTTTAAGGGTTCTGAGTGGACTGAATATGAAAAAATATTGAACAAAATTATGGGTTGTCAAACATAAAATATGGACATCATTTTCAAAATACTTGAAAATGAATAAATAGCTTAATCCACTGTTGTAATGAACTCACCTACTTTTATTACTATGTTTTAATATTTATTGATTCGTCTTTCAAAGGATTTGTAGTGGGAGTTTGATGTATAATTAAATAATCCTACGGGTATTCTAGTTGTAATATGATGTTTCAATCTAATGGAATACAATGCATTCATATCACGACCAATATTTATTGATTGAAATTCAATTAGCCTACAATAGTCATAGGTGTTAAGGATTTCCATGTTACGTTTTGTTTGTTATGTATGCTTTATTTATATATTGAGTTTTCATTACATAAGTAATGGTATGTACTTAACATTTTGTTATCATATTCATTGAATCATTCAAAGTATATTTTAACATAAATGACACAATATTTTAAGGAAAGTTGTTTTAGCACATGAAAATTATATGTTTTAATATAATTTTTCAAAAAGAAATTTAATATTTATGTAAAATGTTATCAATTTAGGGTTTACGGTTTCAAAAAAATATTCTAAGTTGAATTTTACAAGGTCATTTTTTATAATTATTGCTTCTTCCTCTGAACTAATTTGTTTGAGAGGACCGACTTAGCATATAGCGAAGCTATCAAATCTATTCTTAAGCTTATGACTACAATTGGGAAATATAAAATACATTGTGAAAACATATTGAAATATCTTAAGAATATCAAATTTACTTGAAAACATACAACCCTTTTAGGATTAGTCACTAAAAAATATTGGTGGATGAATCAAACTCGTTCAAGTATGACAGATTTGTGGGATCTTCCTTGTCTCCTTGTCCAGCACTAAACATTCTTGATGTTTGATATATTATATATCATTTTAAGACCCTACTCTCAAATATTTCTATATAGAGCTAGAGTATTTAAAAATTTATAAAATTATTTCTTAGCTTTCAAAACATGGCAATATTTTTATTTAGAAAATGGATTCGTAGAAAATACGTGGGAAAGCGGAAAAAAATTATAATCTACATGACTTGGCAATACGCAGGTGGCTACATATGCATTTATTATGTTTTCTGCATATCCAAAACCTCCGACTATTGTACATGTTTAATCTTCTTGCCATATATTCCCATTTTTGGAAAATCTTGTTATATTAGCATCATGATATTATTGAACTTTAAATTAGAATATGTTATAATTGCGTGTATGATCATGATTCTAGTGGTTTTCATAGGTTGTCGAAAGAGCATATCTCTAATCTTGAGATGTACTTATGATTTTGTGTATCATACATCATGAAAATGAAAAGTATATTTTAGTATAAATAGACAATATTTTAAGGACTTTTGTTTCAGCACAAGAAAATTATATATTTTAATATATTTTTTTTCGAAAACAAATATAAATTTATGTGAAACGCTACAATCATCTTTCCAGACGAGTCCTAAAAATTGAAAAATCCAAATTTCAAAATCCTAAATTGACATACAATCCTTAATTAGCACTTTTTTTACAATCATGATGAATTAAAATTCCTTACCTGAGGAAGTTGTTACTTCCTGAGGATCTCGTGTTGGTCGAGTTATGAAAGAGAAAGGAAAATAAAGGAATATTATGTAAACAAATGTTCATGTCACCTTCTGCACCATTGATTTATCCTATATTTGTGGCCTCTCAAGGCCAATTTCCTAATAATGACCAATTACCATTATATTTCATATTGATGCTACATGTTGAGGTTCATCTAAACCTAAAGGTGAACTATTTAGACATCCCTAGTTATTTCGAGAAGGGGTGTGGCCAGATTAGCCACAGGATTACATATCAATAGTAGGGAGTTCCTCTAGTTGTTGATGTGTGACAACTTGTAGAGAGGCCATGAAATTTCTTATCTAGATTTTAGTATGTCACTGCACCTATCATTAAGAGTGTTCATGGGGTATTATAGAGGGTCTTGGGAGCATTTATCATGAGACCTAATTTATCTCTTTTGACTGTGTGGGTCAATAGCTTGAGATACGTGTTACTAGCAGTGGAGGAGCTAGTACTTGCAGTGATGCACGTAGTGAGTTATACGCTCATGCACATTTGATATCACTTGATGACTTTGAGGGAGTTACATATTTTACAAGATGTGTCAGTTGGGATGCATCATAGATGCTGACTTGTTGCATGCATATGAGATAATTGCATGACATTGTGGCATTCCACTATCTGGGTTTTTTGATTTTATAGAGAAACATAGTACAATTCACGATAGTGTATCTTCTATTTAGGGTACTACTGGAGCTGCTATAGTCAGACCTCCTCTTGCTAAGATCGTGACACCCGATGTTCAACACTTTTCTATTCCGGTGTGTGAAAATTAAACCTTAATTTAATTAAAATTTATTTTATTTCATTATTACTTTACAATTTATTAATATTTAAATAGATATATAAGATCTAGTGTTGACATATAATATTGAATGTTTACTTATGTGTTTAGACTTTCATTCTAGCGCATGCTGGTGAGTATTGTGGTGCTTCACAACCCACATCATATCCACCTATGACATATACACAGCTCTTGACTGAGCCCAACCACGATATATCACTTGATGTTGAGGGCCTGAGTCATCTTGGCTCATTTGGCTTGTTATTTGTTAGTGTTGATGTCGTGGGTCAGCCACAGATAGTTATTGGTGGCTTTCCCATATATTTGGAGACACATTCCATGGAGGTATATATGTAGAGATATATCTATTTTTATTGTGTTTTAGATTTAATATTTAATCTAAATTGAAATTTGTGAAATTAATGAACTTTATTCAAAAAACTTGTTTATCAACTTCTTACATTTAATTTATTTTGTTTCACAAGGATCTACAGGACAAAGATCTACACATAGTGTAGATACTCCCAACATCCTCCCGTAGATAGATACTGAGGTAATCAATTACATCTCTGTTATATGATTTATTCAATTAATCAAGAAATTGTTGTAGAATTTCTCTTATAAATTTTAATATGGTATGTTATATATAGTTTCTGATGTGTATATTTCGTTTTATAAATGTAGGGTGCAACAGAGCCTAGTGAGGGATATGGTACTCACCCTACTAGACGATAAAGACTATCTAGTTGATACATTGTACTCATTTTCATCATGTACATGTATATAGTGTTTACATGATATTTCGATAAATGACTTAGACATGATTTTGATATTCTGACATATGACCTAGACATAATTTTGAGATTTTGATATATGACTTAGGGATTTTTGTATATTTCTTTTAATAATATTATGTGTTACAATATTACATTAATATAGAAATATAACCATGTTTTGATGAAGTGAGGATTCAAAATCATGTATAATAACATATGGTGTATACTAAAAATGGTTGTAAAAGTATTTTACATTAGGTATGATCAATAGAGACAAATTTCTTTATTTTTCACATAGTAGGCAAACATATCATAAACAATCTCATTAATCCATATAAATCAGTAACTAAGAGCATAATAGTGATTGGACTAGCAACATGTTAGTATATAAACAACTCAAATTTGAAGGGTATGATGGGAATCATGTTGCATTACATGAAAACATATGAAATAAAAGGCCACCATAGGATTAGATGACCAAAAATACATATTTTGATATGATGATGAATGAACCTGTGTTAGTAATTATCATTTACATTATTTAAGAAATTATGTGCCAAATAAAAATATTTGAAACAATTTACCAAGCAATATGTATCTAGTAATACATTAAGTAATATGTGTCAAGAATTTTAAGTGTATCAATAAATTATGTAACCAGAAATATATATGATAAGTCAGGTGTATGCCACCCACCATGTGGATCGAAAAAGTGTGTATTAGATAGGTATGTGAAATGTATCTGATAATGTGTGTGCAAGATATGTGATGTAGCATAAAATGTGTAATAAAAATGTGTTAAGAATATAATGTATTAGAAAACACTTGTAAAAAAATTAATGTATTAGAAAATGTGTGTGTAAAATAAGTATTATGTAGAAAAAAAAAATTGCAATGCAAGTCATGTAGAAAATAATGTGTGAGAAAATCCACTAATATATTGAATAATGTATAGGAGTATAACAAATATCACATAGCCAATGATAGTTAGACATGTGTTGGCGAGAAAATTTTTCAGTTGGATAGATTTGTGGGTTTCTTTCCAATGCTCTAGGAATCAAAATCCCTCTACTTAAATGGTGTACATTCCATGCTTTCATGCACATGAAAAGGTTGGTTTTTCCTAGTGAACTTGTAGTAGGGGATGCAAGAGGGGTGCTCCACTGACCCAGTGGAAAATATAGATATCTTTTGGTAGATAATACTTTTTCAGGAGAGCGAGAAAGGGTGTGAGAATAAATGATAGGAGAACTAATATTGCAGGTAGAAACTCATATTCCTTTGTACACTAGTTAGAATTTTTAACACATGTATTTATGAGAAGAAACAACAAAAACTTCCATGCTACTAGCTCTAGGAAACCATGCATAAAAATATGGACATATTCATATGCCTTGGAAAATAGAAATTTCTTCCTTAATTAGACATTTCAATTAAAGTTGTACATAGTATAAGAATGAAGGAAAAATATTGAGGGGAAAATAGAAGAATAAATGGCTAACTCTTTGTTCTTCCACAAGAAGGAAAATGCTCTCTCATGAATTCACAAATACAACGTAACCCTTTGGAAATGGGAATCATTTACCTTTTATAAGAAGAGAGATGACTCTTCATCCACCCCCAATGACTCTTTCATATGTCTTCAAATGACTTAAACACTTTTCAACTTCCTAGTAAAATATTATGTCCCTTTTTGTAACATGAAAGGTGACTTATTACATTAGGAACATAAAGTTACTTTTTAATTACATTAAAGGACATATGAAAAATAACATCACTAATGAAGAATTATAACATTGAAGAGAGAGAAATTTGGGGAGGGTCAGAGAAGAGAGAGAGAGAGAAGAAGAAGGAGAAGAATTATGGGAAGAATCACGATTTGAAGAAGCCACTCCTACCGAATGACTGATTCTCACCAGGTGACCTGATGGAATGCCCTAATGTGATTTAAATTTGGATCCTTAAATGTATTACACCATGAGACATTTCCTTTGGATGATGCACCTTGGGTTACTGTGTTTGAAGTAACTGTTGAATGACTTCCTTCGGTGACCATGGAAGCATCACTAATGAAGATCCCTTCTTAAGCGATAAAATCTCAAAACCAACCTTGTCATGACCTTTACAACATTGACCACACTGCTATGTTGAATTCAACACTTCGCTAATGATCGTAACCTTGACCATACACATGATACACATGCAACCTAAACCATGAAGTGAGTTTCGAAAGAAACTATTAGGGTATCTTGAGATGGATTCCAAATGACCTATGAGTAATTCTTATGAGAATCCATTGTGACACTCCCATCATCCACTAGAGAGGATGGTATATTGAAGGAGATAGGCCCCAAAAAATGATGAAGACACCATTCGTGACACTGAAAATGCCCATTTTGTAATCTTGAATTTCATATTTCCTTGACACTTACTATATTTGGAAAGGGAAACTTCCTATTTTTAGTAAGTATCATAATTTATCCTTCTCTGAGATCTCAACTGATGATGTTGACCTAATTGGTTACCCCTCTTGTTCACTCCTTTTGTGAAAATTTGCTTCTGGAATAACTTACTATTTATAGAAAGCACCTCCAAGAAAACTTAATATTTTTAGTAAGTAATGATTTTGGGCCAAGATGACAACACCGATGAGTTTTACTTGTACTACTCCCCCTTTGTACACAGTCTTCTCCTTGATTTCTCTTTTGGATGGCTTACTAAAAATGGAAGACATCCATATGGGAACTTACTATTTTTAGTAAATGATGAATTCCAATACTTTTCAGACTGACTGATCAATTCTGACCTTGTTTACCCCTTTGTGCACACTTTCTTTTTATATACTGCTTCTGATCATGACTTACCCAAAATAATAGCCACTTGTGTAGGAAGAAATACTATTTTTGGAAAGTGGGTTTCTAGCACTAGGATTTGCGACAAAAACAAAGGTTTCTGATATGGGTTTTTTTCCCAATAGTGCTCCTTTGAAATTCAACTTCACTTGATTCACCGGTGTTTGGAGATTTTAATTTTTAACAATTTTTCATGGGAAACTTGGGGTTTGGTTGCCGGAAAAAATATGGCTACTGCATGCAAAAATACTATCACTTGGTTGTTTTGGTTCCTTGAAATCTTGATGAATGCTAAGAATGACATTCGATCTCTTTAGTTTTTTGAAAGATATGAAGATTTTTCATTTTATTGACTTCGAGGGATTTTCAGAATAAATATTTCATTTTCCTTTGTTTTTTTATTTTTCCACTATTTGGAATGCATTATTTTTTGATTTTTGTGTTATTCTATCATGGAGGATTGCAAGGAATAATTTTGAATGCAAAAACAAAATGGTTTTTTTGTGTTGTGAGAAATTTCAGCAATATTCCGGTAGCGTTTGGAGGTGTGGGGGGGAAATGGTAGAAAATGACTAAGTGTTGGCATATATAGCTTGTAAATGAGGAAGGGGGGAAGGGATGTGAGAACATTTTTATGTACCTTTAATCCTTTTCTAAAAGGTGACAAATGGGACATGAAATTATGCTTCATCCTAGGCTTGACACTTGTCATATTTTTATACCTTGTGTAACATAAATGAGGGGGTCGAGTGGAAGCACCTAGGAGGGAGTTTGAGGTCACATGAGGGATTACGGGGCTTAAAATTGGCAGGTTGTATTATTATATCTAATTCATCCATTTATAAAGTGACAAAGGGGACATGAAATTCCCATTCATCCTGGGCATGACATGTGGTGTACATGCAGTGTAGGTGCTTGAATAGTCAAACTGGCCAACAAGGCTTAACTGGGTAAGTACATGGTCATATTGGGTGACTTGAGGGTTTAAAAAAGGTTGGTGTGCATTTTTATGTTCCTTTCACCCCTTTGCAAAGGGATGGAAGGGGACATGAAATAGTTTTTCCATAACCATAGAATTCCACGTGTCCAGATTAAATATGACTAAGTATCAGAACGTGCACCTTGGGAGACAACTTGCGAAGATGATATCTCGACCTCCCAGGATGAATTGTTTTTGTAAAATTTTATATGATTCGGCCTTGAAAAAACCCTTTGAATCCAAATATAGTTGTCCAAAGATAAAATTTAACTACAACACCTCCAAATGTCTCATTATTTCTCAGGATCACTTGGTTCTACACTAGAAGAAGTGAGTTGCCTAGAAAATGCTTGAGGTTTCCAGAGGTCCTCATCTTATACACCATGTAGATAATTGAAAATTATTTCCATAGGTAATTTTTTGGGCTTTCAAATTGCTCACATGGATATCCTTGTAATATTTCTTTGAAGCTCAGGTCCTCTTTCGCGATGTGTGTGCTCGCGGGCCAAAAACCCTCTTTCACGGTGAATCGGCTCCAAAACCATCTAAAACTTCCCTTAAATCTTTAAAAATCATCTCCCTGATGTTCCTAGCACTTGAATAATCCTCTTTGATGGTGTTTTCTCATGATAGACTTCTACGGTGGTTCACTAGTTCTAAGAATGTTGATGATGACCTTTCCCAAAACTACTTGAATGCTTGAATTCTCTAGAAGATCCTAAAACCTAGTGGGGACTATTTTCTTTCCTAAATCACCTAGCGGGTATACTAGAAATTCACATTGGGATCATTTGACTTAGAATGATAGGACTATTTGTTGGGTATGGATTGACCTAGGGGTGGTTTCAAGAAGGTATGAATTTGAAATTTTTTGACACCGCGACATGGTTTTACATACTTGATAGTGAATTGGCTTCCATTTCTTCATCTCCATAGGTAAGACAACAATCTAAAGGGAGAGATACAAAATAAAAATCTATTGAATAAAAATCTTTGAGTTTTTTATCCAACAATGAGGAATTAAAAACAAAACCTTCATGAGATTCCCCTTTTCTTACTTCATCTATAGATTCATAGTCATATTGTTCATACAACAATTGATATATCTTCTACATTATTCTCATTAGGCTCTTAGATTCATGGTCATCAGTAGTCGTACTTCCCATTTTATTTCCTCAAGGTGTAGTTTGTTTGAATTAAATCCACAAGGATTTGATAGTAGTATATTCATATGCATCAATTTTATCCATTCTCTCATTTTGTTGATTGCATATTTTTGGTTAAAGCAAGAGATCTCTTCACTGTCTAGAATCCATATCTTATCAAGCACTAGTCCACAATAATGGATAATTAGAAATTTGCACTTATTTATCTTTTTCTTGTCCATTGTTGTTTTCACTTAATATTATTGAACAACGATATAAACAATTCATAATTTTTATGTGGGAAACAAATGTGAAATGGATTTATTCCTTGATAGCATCACCTTCAAAATATGATTATATATATATATAGTATATATATATATATACCTATATATGATATATATATATAGTATATATAGGATTATTTTTTCCTGTATGTTTGGGATATGTATTTTTTGTATTTTCTAGAGATATTGAAGGGTACAAAATGACATATATATTACCATTAGATTCACCAAAAAATGTTGGTGAAATAATTTTTCGAAGTGCAAATTATTTGTTTTCACCAACCATCATGAGGCTAAACTCGTCCTTCTTAGGTATGGGTAGGCTCCCATTATTCAATGTAAACTAACTAAAATTGTTGGGTGGTCATTAGACCAGTGATGACACAAAAATATTCCACTAATACTTTGAAAAAGTGCTTGTATAATGTATAAGGGAAGAACTTTCTTGGGAAAGACATAAAGGGGAATAGGAGATATAGGGATAGAGGGTTGATGTTGTGAGTAGGAACTACATGATTATGACCAACACTAGCCAAATTAGGTCCACCTGTACTTATAAAAAGAAAATAATGTAAGAAAAAATAGGTCTAATGAACCAGATAAAACAATTTAAAAATCCAATAATCGAAGACACAAAGTTCCTTCTTTATTTTACAATACAACAATTCTTGCAAAAATTGAGAGTAAAGAGGATAGATGAACATAGGAAATGTGATAGAGGAAATGTATATTTTATTGCTTGATGAAATATTAGTACAAATCTCTACAGCTTACAAAAATCAACAATTACTAACCCTTTGGAATGGATAATCCATTCCAATTTATAGCGTTAAAAAACATTTTTTCATCTCCCCCCTAACAAATTTTGACCTTTTCTCACCGCTTGATAGATTTTATATGCCTAGGGAATAAAAGTGAATCTTTTTCTTAACAATGCAAAATAATTCTTACAATTTCAAATTAATGGTCACTTTAGTCAATAACACAAAATAGTGAAAAAATACATTCTTAATGAAGAATTAGGATATGAAGAGAGAGTACATCAGAGGGAAATAGAATCATTGATCAATCTGATGAAAATGAAGCCTCTACCGATGAATAATAATCCATTTATGAAACTTGAGGGAAAAATTATGGAATGAGTTCTTGGCCTTTGAATTCTTTACTTAAATGGGGTTTCATAGGTGGCACCTTTAATGCTTTTGGAATACGATTGCATCTAAATAATTTAATTCATGTCTTAGGAACTATTGGAACTAAACTAACACTTAATTCATCATATGAGTTAAAGTGATATTGTGATAAATTAATTATTTAATTAGTTAAGTTAGCTTAGATAAATTCTATTATTAGTGAGTTAACTATTTTAGATGTCTTATCCCTTGGTATGCGGGATAATGTTCTATCTTGCATATTTTTTTCCCAGATGATTTCCATGAGGGGCAATCAGGACAGTTAGGGGAAATATGATATTCCTGCATATTTGCTCAAATTAGATGATTTGTTTCCATATATTATTGATGATATAGAAGTTTTCAAATATCTATAAGTATTGCAGCTCTCTCATTTTTTTTGAATGCTTGTTTTTATATTTGTAAAATAAACAAGCTTTACCTTGTTTCTACGTTAAATATTCTTTTCAAGTATTCATTGTATAGATTTGGTATCAATGTTGGAAGAGCCTAAACCTGTGAGTGCTAGGGAGTATAGGAAGTTTGAGGGAGGAGTAATAAGAAGCTTACACTAGGAGGAGCCAGAGTTTCCCCCAATCTCTTCAAAAATCCCCTACCCCTACTCCACACACTAGCAATCCAAAGTAACAATGTAACAAATTGCAAGGGTAGTTTTTTTTTTTTTGGAACTATAATCATAGGCCAGAATACCTCGATGCACCTCCAATATTTAGCAAAAAAAAATTCATCGAAGATGGATTTCATTTCATGTGGTGAGGCTTGAATATCATTGCATCTAGATGTTTTGGGGAATCTTTTCTACTTTCTACTATCTTTGTCATTACGATCCACCATTAGCTTCCCTAAAATTTTCTTCATCCTCTTATCTAACCAGTTTTGCATAACCCATGAGTTGCTTGGAGACCACTGACAAATAAGGATGGGTGTGCATATTGGTTGGAGATTTCCTAAAATAAGTGGACCTGCCCCATACTCCTAGCAGACCCTATACAATATAAAGCGTCTCTTTTATAGGATATGGCTAAGTTGAGTTGTGAAGCTTTCTATCCAAATAGTTCAAACATTGATCGTGCACACAATCCTTAAAACTTGTCAAAAACATGAAATAAATATTGGAAATTAAATAAAAGAAAGGTAAGTCCAATGAATAATATTGAAGGTTGGTAGAGGCCTCTAAAAATCTCTAAGAAGTTGATAGGTAAACTTTAATTCTATGCTTACTTTCTAGATTTCTGTGAAAAAAATTCTCCAGAAGGATGGAATTTTTTTTCCATTTTTGGAAAGGGGTCTGGAAAGATATTAAAATCAGAATTTAAACAAGTTAGAACTTTCAATTGGTACCTCAGATTGAGGTGCATTGGTTTTTTAAAGTGTATGGGTTTTCAATCTTTATGTCTTAGTGGAGCTTTTAATAATTTTTGTTTTGCAAAAATTGAACAAATTCGAGTATGTTTGTATTTGAAAAGAGGACAAAGAGCCCAAAATTTTATTTTTCGAATGCCAAGAGAATTTGCCACGTGTCTTTCCAAATGCAGCCAAATTTGTAACATGGCCATCCATAGTGTCTAAAAATTCATTGTACACATCGGAAAAGGAGCCCAAAATGAATAAAATATTATTTTCTGGGAGCGTGTGCATGTTTTAAGGGAGGAAAAGTGTATAATTTTTTCTTCTACTATTTATCAGTATTCACAATGGCCACAATTATAGCATAATTTTTTTTTCCAATTTCTCAACTTTTACATTTTGATAATTATCCAGCATGGAAAACAAAAAATTCGTCATGCAACTTGACTTTGAAAATATATGGTACGTTGTTTCTGGATCCTACATAATAAAATACATTTGATCATCTGCAAATTGAAAAACAAAGTTAATAATATTTTTTATTCCACGTTTCAAATGAGGTAAAACCTTATATTCGTGAGGCCACAACAACAATGGAATCTTGGGAAAATTTGAAAAAAAATATGAGTCCAAAAATAAGAAAACAATACTTCGTATCCCAGAGTCAACTATTGAACTTGAAAATGAAACCAACTGATAAAGTTGAAATGTTTTTGAGAAGAGTAGTAACTTTATGTGCCTTACTTCAAGCTTTGGAAGAAGAAGTAACTGACACATCACTATTGAGGATCTTATGTAAGAGCTCTTCATCTCTTGTTGTGGCAATTTCGCTGCGCCACGTTAAACTTTCTTTTGTCTCCTCTTCTCTTCTTATGCCTTCAGCGAATATGTTGCAAGACTTCTGAAGCCTATCCACCTCAACTCTTGCTAAAGTGAAGATCTCTAGGCAACCTGCTTCTCCTCCTTGAGCGCCTTTCTTCATAGCGCTACTTCTAACAACTATCCTCAGAAGTAAGCTAATAGTCAATTTGTTGCCAAAAGGGGCAAAAAAACTGTCTTCTGGGTTAGACCGCTCGAAAAGGACCTGAGTTTCACGATCCTAGCTTCATCCCCATTCTCTTGCAAAGTTTCATCCGAACTGCCGTCACACTCCTTTAGGTTACGTACAAAAAAAATCTGGTCAAAAACTTGCATGCTTCTCATCGAGATCTCCCTAAATAATAACTTAGTCGGAAGTACGAAACCAACTTTTTCATGCGCACATCTAGCTGAATAGGAAGATAAATTGCTCAGCTATCGATCCTGTAATGGTGCTCCCATTATGTTTTATTTCAGTATGATGGTTAGGTGTCACCTTCATGCGCTCCTCTACTCCTCTTGGAGTCTTTTCTTATGCATGCTGACCTACTAGTGACCTCTTCTATCTTGCTGGTGGTCGATATTCTATTTGACATGGACATCTTATAGATGTCGCTCCCCCCTTCTTGATCTCTCCATATTTTGAGTAGCTCTCCCATGGTAGATCTCTTGATGATGATCATAGTTGCTCCTATTTAATTAAAAATCCTGCACACCTTCCGAAATTATTGCTCCACCTTGTTGCTCCATTTGTGTCTTCTAGATGACTTTGCACATATCCCTTGCGCACTCATTTTGGATCTACTGATATGACCATCTTTCTTTCTTCCTGAGGCATCCTTCATTTACTAGCAAGTTGATACTCTCAACAATGCTCCCTCCGATGCACTGGAGACCAACACATCTTTCTGCAGTACTCCCGCAGTTGAAATCTTCAAGGTCACCTTGGCGGTGCTCTCGTGTATGGGTTCTGTCTTCGTTGTGCTCTGTCACGTGCAACCTTCGTTTGTGCCTCCATGCACGCCTTCTCTCGGTGCTATATGTGACCATGGGATATGTGTTTTATTTATGTGTTCCTTTTTATTATTGTTGTATGTATTTTTATTTGTAATGTGTTGCTTTTTTTAATTAATTTTAATGTAATAGATTAATGTCAGAGTCATATAGTTAAACTTTATTTAAATTTAATTGGGACATGGAATGTAATTAATAAAGTTGTTGAGTTTAAATAAGAATGTGTAAGAAATATGTAAGAGCATGTAAGACAAATTTTGGAATGTTAAACACTCCATCTTTTATAAAATTCGAATTTGACCTTGGAGGCCAAATTTGGAGGCTTGTGGGATAAGTTAAACTTTTCCCAAACCTCTTAAAATGATCCAGCAACCATGCCTATGGTTTGGAGGTTTAATGTAGGTATTTTTAATGCTTTCTGAAATGACATTTATAAGTTTTAATCACACTTTCCTTACAAGCTTTTAATTCAGTCCTTGTTAAAGTATAGGTTAATTTTGAGTGTGTAAGTTGATTTTCCTCTCCATTTATTGTGATTAGTTGTGATATTGACTTTCTCAATTTGGGGTTGAAGAAGAATGATGTGGCATCCAAATTGGAATCCACATCATCCTCTCCTCTCCCTCTCCTTTAAAAATTTGAATTCTTCTCTTGGTTATGGTTGTTGAAAATTTTCTCTTTCTTCTTTGGGGTCAAATTTTATTGTTGTTGGAGTCTTGCTTGTGGGGAGAGTTTGAAAATTCATTTGCATGCTTGGTATTGCTATTCTTGGACTACTTTTTGGTCATTGAAGAGCTGGCTATTTTGGACTGTATTTTTGAGCATTGAAGGAGCTTGTTGTTTGGGAAATAAAATCCATTATGGAGAGGTAGGATCTTGCCCTTTTTAAATGTTGTTTTCACTTTCCTTGCATGAGAAAAATGGTGATTGTGTTGTGTATTTTTGGCTGGTTAGGTAGAATTCTTAGGGAAAGGTGTAGGAGAAGGCTATGGGTGTTTCATATGGGGGGCATAAGGGATTGCCAATGGCACTTGTTCTGTTTTGGAGGGAGTTTTGGTTTGGGATCCACCTTGGAAAAGAAATGGCTTGCATTTCTTACTATGGGGGGCATAAGGAGGGTTTGGGAGATTTAAGTTTTATGGGAGTGATATGATTATTGGTGGTATGCATTTGGGGGATGCCCAATTCCAAATTGGGAGGCATAAGGAGTTCCCCATAGTCCTTACTCTTGTTGGCTTTCTTGATCAAGCATATGTGTTGAATGAATTGTTTCAAATGCAGTTGGGAACTGTTGTCTTATTTTGAACTATGCATTTTGTTGATTGTATGCTATGTGAAGTTTTCTTGTATGTGATAGAAGCCTTGTTGCCATGTGTTGATATTAATGCTCCATTTCAATATCGTTGGTGCTCGGGGGCCAATGGGGAAGGATGGATTATCCCTTCTCATTAGATTTCTTAGTTGGGTGGAGAGTGTTGCCTTTCCCCCTTCCTGATTGTGATAAAAGTTGCAAAGAAGAAGAAATAAGCATGTTGCTATTTGGAGGAAGAATTTCATAGTTTGACAGTCATTTTCCTTTGAGTAATTCAATGTAACCTTTCCCACTTCGATTGGATGAGTGTATAAATGTTGTAATGTGATGCATTGCACTGTTAATGGAAGTTGTAGTTGTAGTGAGGAATGTACAAGAAAAATTATACTTCTCTGTTTTGCTTTGGAAAGAGAATGTAAATGATGTTCTATGCTTTGTATTTTGTAGTTTGAACCAAATTCAAATTGGAAAAGTGACAAGTTGTAACAGTGTTATAGAATTATGAATAAAGGATTGAAGTAGTTTTCAAAATTGTAATGTGCACCAGAATTGAATTGATGTCCAAGAATGAGATTCTGTTTTGAAAAATAATAAGAAATGGTGTTGTTATTATATGTATTGTAATTGAAAACAAATGAAAAAAGTAAATTTTTAATGTTACATTTAATGAAAAATGAAAGAATGCATTTCTTTCTCAAAGTGTATTGCACATTTTATTTGAATTATCATTTAAATTTAATTGATTACTGTTTAAAAAGGAAAAGAAAGAAGCATACATATGGAATGAAAGATAGTGTTACATTAATTGCAAAATTTTATATTGAAATTGAAATTAGAGATGAATTTTTATTTAGAATTGAATAGATGATGTAATAAGCATTGTATTTGACTAAATTAAAATCATATGCACATTCAACAGATAAATTGCTAAATCAATTTAAAGAAACAACTCACTGTTTTAAAACTCAAATCTGGCAATGCACACTTTAATTAAAATGAGCAGTTCAGACTTACACTCAACAATAGGTTATGAAACAATGAAATACACATTGAGGAAGACTTAAGAAACTCAAATTCACTAAAACAATTAAGAATGAATCTCCAAAACTTAATAAAATTCAATTCGGAGCTTGCACAGTCGTTTTTCCAGTCTATTGCCGGAAAAATGCAAACTTGAATAATTTGATAAATTGACTTCCCTAAAACACTCTAAACCCTCCCTAGACTGATCCTCCATGTCTGTTTGACATGTTGAGTGAAGGATGTGTTCTAATTTTATCAAATTTATAAGTTGGAAATTGCCAGTTTGCCAATTAAAAGCCTGCAGATCTATTTCATAAAATTGACCCTTTAAACTTCATCAAATTTTAAAATTGATGACTCTTGTGCAAATAGGACATCAAGAGATTTGTGAAAATTCCTCGTTTTCCCAAATCTAATCTCCCTATAAAAAGTTATGGCCATTTGAAGTTTTACTTCAAATTGACATTCAAAGTGTAATAAAACTTAATTTAACCTTAGAAAAAAAATTAAATTTAAATTTTTGGAAAAATTTCCCACAAGGTCTGCGGCCCCGCCATCCCATAACCAATCGGGGCCTGCCATGTGGCACCCTTGGAGGGATGGACCAATTTTTTTTTAAAAAAAATATCCCCTTTTAAAAATTTCACCTTGGGAAACTTTTCCCATTTTGCCCCACAACTCCTCCGGCCCACAGCTAATCACGTGCTGCCACATGGCACGGGGGATAGGCAGACTCCTTACAAATTTTAACTTTGGAAAATTTCCACTTTTTCCTCCACAAACTTGCATCCAATCAAAGGGTGCCATGTGTCCCCTTGTGGCTATGGCGGAGACGCGAGTTCTTTTAAACCTTTTTGTTTTTTAAAATTTTTGAAAAAAAATAAATTGACATTTTGGCCCTGTCGGCCCGCGTCCAATCACAAGATGCCACATGGCATTTTGATGATGGCGGAGGAGGGAAGGAAAATTTTGGTTTTGGCTTCGGAAAAAATTCCCAAGATTTTCCCACGGCCCGCTGGCCCGCGTCCTATCACTTGATGACATGTGGCAGATCAGACCTTAGTGGGAGCGCGAAGTTATTTTCTCCATTAAGATTTTAACTCCAAAAATATCAATTTCCCTTTTTTCTCCACTGGTCTGCTTCTCCCCGCAATCAATAAGATTTTGACACGTGGCAGGGGTTTTCTCCTTGGCGGAGGTGCATGACAATTTTTGCCCTTGTGCTTTTGGGCCTAAAATCTCCATTTTCACGAATGCTCCGCTGGCCCACTTTTTTTTCCGTGCCAATCAAGAAGCGCCATGTGTCCCCCTCCCTAAGCCCGCAGACTCCCCAAGGGAAACTTTCCCTTCTAAACTTCGCCAACCCATATCTTGCAATTTATGATGAGTTAGGAGGAATTCTTTATATGGTTGGAAAGGTGAGAAAAATTCCTATCTAATGGAGATGATTTAGGATAGTTTTGATGAGTCTAATTGTGTAAAAAATAAAGTTGAACCCTGTAAGCCTTTTAAAGCAGGGTTGAGATAGAATTTACCTTCCTAACCTAAGTGATGAGTTTAAACCTATTGTTTGACCTTGTGCTTGTTGCTAATTGTTGCTAGAAGCATTTTTGTAAGTTAGTCTTGATTGTTAATCCTAATCTTGTTTGTGCTAGCTGTGACCTTGTAATCTAGTAGTTGATCTCTTAAAAAAAAATTATCCCAAAATTTTATAGCTAACCCTATGTTGTTTCTTTGGTCTCAAGTGGTTGTTTAAACGGGTACTACAGTTATGGTATCAGAGCATTGGTTTAAAGGCTTGGACCATTGAGCACACTAGAAAACTTGAGACATGAAAACTTAAACCTAGTACACTTGTAAATATAGAAAACAACTTAGCAAGAATTTGTATATTTTAGTGAACATGGAAGTTGCGTAAAACTTAACAAAATGAATTGAATCTAGCTTTGGTCTATGGAGGAGGCACAGACAGAGTGAGAGGAACCTTCACAGAGACTCAGAACCACCACCACCACCACCACTAGATCAGGGCGTAACAAATATCCTACCACAGATCTTGTAGACCCTTCAGGATGTTAATTCCACTTTACGTGGAGGATCAGTAGGAGGCCATGCAGGCAGACCTGACAAAGTTACTTCCATTGAGGGACATGTACCTCCTCCACTCAGTGAGGAGCATGGAGGAGATAATTTTCATGGAGAGTTAGCTAGAGAAGAGTCTCCTTTGAGGGGACATGGTGACCAAATTTTGAGACATGGAGAGAGGTCTCAAAGCCCTAGGCTCAGGGACAAGCATGTAGAGAGGCCTAGAGGCTGCCAGATCATAGCTACAGATCACATCAAGGAGATATTGAATATTTGGCCATCACATTATTCAGGTGACATAGGGGGATTTCAGGTAGAGGCCTAGCTAGTTAGCTTGAGTGGTTGCTTCAAGCTTTGTCCTTGTTCTAGCAACACGAAAACTCATGTTGTGATCCATTTACTGAGGGATGGAGGAAAAAGGAGCAGAAGCTCCATGTAGATTCAGAGACAGCCACCTGGGATTTTTTTGTGGAGAGATTCAAGAGTATATACTTATCATGGAGATTCATACAACAGAGGATTGACGAGTTCCACGGTCTTCGACAGGCATCCCTTACTGTGGAAAATTATGAGAGTAGGTTTTTGGACCTAATTCAGTACGTTGAGTACATGCACGATGAGCAGGTACAGATCCACAGGTTCATCTGTGGCCTTAATCTAGACATTAGAGGTGCGGTTCAGATCCACTACCCACATACTTTAACATAGGCTGTAGAGAAGGCCTACATAGTAGAGGAGACTCGGGGGAAGACCCATCAGGCTAGAGACTAAGTCAGGAGCCGCATACAACAGATGCAGGATAGTAGATTGAGGGGGTCAGCTCCTCCTCCTCATAGTGGTCAGCATTCTTCATAGTCATCCTTCAGACCCTAGCAATAGCAGTCCTTCCCACCATATAGTCCTCCAAAGAGAGCTGATGCACAGAGAGGTTGGAGTATGGGGCCTCCTCCTAGAGGTCCCATCAGGACACAGGGAGGACCTAGAGCTCAGTTAGTAGGATCTTAGCAGAAGAGGCCATAACATACCATAGTTGGATCATTAAGATCCATAGCACCTACTTCTAGGGAACCTTCTGGCAGTGCTGCTCCTTAGAGAGGATCAGGTGGTTGTTTTGGATGTGGAGTTATGGGACACTTTTGGAGAGACTACCCTCAGAACCCTAACAAGGGTAAGGCACTGATCTTAGAGCTGATAGTTGGTGACATGGGATGTAGCCATATGATTTATGTAGTGGTTGAGAACTTCCAAGATGAGCACCAGAGCATGGTCATTGAGACTACAGGTAGTATTGAAGGTGTTCCTACCTCCATATTCTTTGACTTTGGTTCTTCTGATTCATTTATTGCACCATCCCTAATAGAGTGATGTAGGCTGGTGGTTGTTAGACAGGGTCATTGTTGGGATGTAGAAATGGCTTCGGCAGCCAAGGTCTCTGTAGACTCCTTAGTTAAGGAGTGTGTTGTAGATTTGGGACCTTTCACCACCACTTCGGATCTTCGCATTCTTCCTTTGGGTTCATATGGAGTCATATTAGGCATGGATTGGTTATCTACACATAGGGCCAGGATGGACTGCTATCACAAGACTATATCTTGTGCAGATGATATTGGAGTTGAGTTGGTGATTTCAGGGGTCAGGAGACCCGTTTCTATTCGCACCTTCTCTGCTATGCAGCTTAAGTAGTGTGCATGATAGGGTTGTTAGATGTATGTTGTTACAGTTAGTGACAGATCAGAGGATGGGTCTAGTGGACCATCGCTAGATGATCATCCCATCTTGAGAGAGTTTTCTGATGTATTTTCAGAGGAGCTACTAGGGATGTCACCCCCACATGAGATTGATTTTCATATAGATCTAGTCCCTGGAGTAGAGCCTATTTCATGGGCACCTTATTGGATGACCACCCCGTAGCTCTATGAGCTCAAGTTACAGCATGAGGGCCTTATCCGTCCTAGTGTATCCCCTTGGGGTGCACCGGTGACTTTCATGAATAAGAAGGATGGATCATTGTGGTTGTGTATTTATTACCACCAGTTAAACAAGGTAACAATCAAGAATTGTTATCCTCTTCCTCACATTGATGACTTGTTTGATCAGATGAAGGGAGCCATGGTGTTCGCTAAGATTGATCTCAAGTTAGGCTACCATTAGTTGAGGATTTCGGAGGTGGACATTCAAGGGCACTAGGAGTTCATAGTGGTGCCTTTTGGTTTGACGAATGCCCCTGCAATGTTTATGAGTTTGATGAATGGGGTATTCAGAACCTTTTTAGATTGCTTCATGCTCATCTTCCTTGATAACATCTTGATATACTCTCGTACATGTGAGGAGCATGAGGGGCACCTTCAATAGGTTCTCTAGTGTCTTTGTGAGTAGTAGTTTTACGGGAATTTGTAGAAGTGTGTTTTCTTCCAAACAAAGGTGTAGTATTTGAGTCATATTATTTCTAGGGAAGGTATCACAGTCGATCCTTCCAAGATTAGAGCCATTATGGATTGGCCGGCACCCACTACAGTGACCAAGGTGTTCAACTTCATGGGTTTAGCAGGATGCTACTGGAGATTAGTTTAGGACTTCTCTCGGGTTACACACCCTATCACTTTCCTTTAGAGGAAAGGGAAGAAGTTTATTTGGATGGACAAATGCGAGTAGGCCTTCAAGACACTGAAGGAGTTCCTCACTATAGCACCCATTCTTGTAGTGTTGGATCCACAGGGTGAGTTCTTTGTTTACATGGATGCTTCTTTAGTAGGGCTTGGAGGTGTGTTGATGCAAGATGGCAAGGTTGTAGCTATTGAGTCTCATAAACTCAAGGATCACAAGCTTAATTATCTTACCCATGATCTTGAGCTTACGGAAGTTGTTCATGCTTTGGTTAGATCGAGGAATTTTCTTCTTGGACAGAGATTCACACTCAAGACAGATCATTTGAGTCTTCGCCACCTCTTCACGTAACCCAATCTAAACACCCGTCAATGTCATTAGATGGATTTTCTTTATGAGTATGACATGGAGATCAAGCATGTGAAGGGGAAAGAGAATGTCATAGTAGATGAAGACATGTAGCTATGGCTAGCTCAGTGAGCATAGATTTGTGGAGCAGGATTCTTCAGTAGCTTCCTCTTGACAACTTCTACATGATGGTACAAGCAGAGATTGAGTCAAAGAGAACCCTTGAGGGGAAGTTTGATGGTTTTACCTTAGATGCAGATGGTCTTCTCAGACACAAAGGTTGGATTTATGTTCCCAGAGATCAAGGCTTGAGACAGGACATCTTGATAGAGGCACATCATGCACCCTATTTAGCCCATCCTGGGGTGAAGAAGATGCACGCTAATTTGAGATAATTATACCACTAGAGAGGACTTCACAGGGACATGGCTCAGTTTGTGTCATGCTATTTCGAGTTCCAGAAAGTAAAGGCTGAGAATTAGAATCCAGCTGGCCTTCTCTTTCCTCATGCTATACTGGAGTGGAAATGGGACACCATTTCCATGGATTTCATTGTGGGGCTACCGATGTCGAGATATCACCACGATGCCATCATGGTCACGGTTGATAAATTGACAAAAGTGGATCACTTTTTTGTAGTGAACACCACTTATACAGCTAGTGTAGTGGCATGTGTCTACTTGGATGATATTTTTAGGTTGCATAGGATTTCACAAAAGATCATCTGTGACCGCAATCCTTTGTACACTTCCCATTTCTAGACTACCATGTAGTATGTTCTTAGGATGAAGATTAATTTCAGCACATCTTATCACCCCAAGACTAATGGATAGACCGGGAGGGCGAATCATATTTTGGAGGACATGCTCAAGATGTATGTGATGGATCACCAGGTGAGATGGGAGGAGTACATATACCTAGTGGAGTTTGTCTATAATAATAGATTTCAAAGTTCTATAGGTATGACTCCTTTTCAGGATTTTTATAGTAGGGAGTGCAAGACACCTCTTACCTAAGATAGGTTGGAGGATAGATTATCTCTTGGACCAGCCCTTTCATAGGACATGGAGCAATAGGTAGTGTTGATCAGGAAGAGAATGTAGGAGGCACAAGATAGGCAGAAGAAGTATGCTAATCAGCATAGGACTGAGCATAATTTTGATGTGGGCATGAATGTGTTCCCTTGTGTTAGACCACATAAGAGCCTGATCCATTATGGAAAAGGATTTAAGTTAGCTCCTCAATCTGTTGGACCTTTTGAGATCTTGGAGCATATTGGCCTGTTGGCTTACCATCTAGCATTGCCACCCATCTTATCTTGCATACATGATGTCTTTCATGTTTTTTTCCTTAGGAGGTACATTACAGATCCTTCTCATGTGTTGGACTAGACATCAATGCAAGTGCAGGATCAGGGGCAGGTGATAGTGGAGCCCATTCATATCATAGATCATAAGACCCTGGGACTTCGAGGCAGAGAGATTGATCAGATACAAGAGCAGTGGGACATATAAGATGAGACTGCAACCACTTGGGAGGATGCCACAATATTACGAGTGTAGTTTCCACATTTGTTCCAATGACTTCCAGGAGGAAGTCGAGTCTAAGGGGAGGGGGATGTAGTGCCCGCTTCCCTTTGACACTTTTAGCTACTGATTTTGATACTATTGATCATATTATGGACACTATTATCTTTTATTTTAGTATGATGGTTAGGTGTTAGATCATGGCTTATAATTGATCTGGATTCAATTATTATGCATGCTGATTACTAGAGAAATTTTCTACATGTGATGGATGATATACTATTTGACATGGACATATTATAGATTTTGATTTGGACTTATGATAATGGATATTTTGAGTAGATCTGGTATGGTAGATTTTGATGATGATATAGTCAATTTATTTAATTAAAAATAATAATGTTGAAATTATTGATATTGTTGTGATCTGTGTGTTTGGATGATTTTGAGATATTTTTTATATCAATTTGGATGTTCTGGTATGGCCACGAGGCTGAAGGAGGTATTTACATTTTACAAATTAAAAAATCACAACAATGTCGGGGGACTGGAGACTAACCATATTGAAATTTTGGGTGAAATCAACAAGGTCACCATGGCAACTATGTTATGCATTTGTGTGTTGTGTTATGTTAGGAATTCCCATGGGGTGGGGGGGATTTCCATTATATGTGACCATGGGATATGTGTTTTATTTATGTGTTCCTTTTTATTATTGTTGTATGCATTTTTATTTGTAATGTGTTCCTTTTTTTAATTAATTTTAATGTAATGGATTAATGTCAGAGTCATATAGTTAAACTTTATTTAAATTTAATTGGGACATGGAATGTAATTAATAAATTTGTTGAGTTTAAATAATAATGTTGGAAGAGTGTGTAATTTAATATGTAAGAATGTGTAAGAAATATGTAAGAGCATGTAAGGCAGATTTTGGAATGTTAAACACTCCATCTTCTATAAAATTCAAATTTGACCTTGGAGACAAAATTTGGAGGCTTGTGGGATAAGTTAAACTTGTCCCACACCTCTTAAAATTATCCACCAACCATGCCCATGGTTTGGAGGTTTAATGTAGGTATTTTTATTGCTTTTTGAAATGACATTTGTAAGTTTTAATTACACTTTCCTTACAAGATTTTAATTCAGTCCTTGTTAAAGTATGGGCTAATTTTGAGTGTGTAAGTTGATTGTCATCTCCATTTATTGTGATTATTTGTGATGTTGACTTTCTAATTTTGGGGTTGAGGAAGAATGATGTGGCATCCCACTTGGAATCCACATCATCCTCTCCTCTCCCTCTCCTATAAAAATTCAAATTCTTCTCTTGGTTATGGTTGTTGAAACTTTACTCTTTCTTCTTTGGGGTCAAATTTTATTGTTGTTGGAGTCTTGCTTGCATGGAGAGCTTGAAATTTCATTTGCATGCTTGGTGTTGCTGTTCTTGGATTGATTTTTGGTCATTGAAGAGTTAGCTTTTTTGGACTGTATTTTTTAGCATTGAAGGAGCTTGATGTTTTGGAAACAAACTCCATTATGGAGAGGTAGGATCTTGCCCTTTTTAAATGTTTTTTTCTCTTTCCTTGCATGAGAAAAATGGCGATTGTGTTGTGTATTGTTGGCTGGTTGGGTAGAATGCTTAGGGAAAGGTGTAGGAGAAGGCTATGGGGGTTTCATATGGGGGACTTAAGGTATTGCTAATGGCACTTGTTTTGTTTTGGAGGGATTTTTGGTTTGGGATCCACCTTGGAAAAGAAACTGCTTGCATTTCTTACTATGGGGGGCATAAGGGATAAACTTGTGGGGGGCATACGGAGGGGTTGGGAGATATAAGCTTTATGGGATTGATATGATTATTGGCGGTATGCATTTGGTGGATGCCCAATTCCAACTTGGGAGACATAAGGAGTTCCTCATAGTCCTTGCTCTTGTTGGCTTGCTTGATCAAGCCTATGTGTTGTATGAATTATTTAAAATGCAGTTGGGAACTGTTGTCTTATTTTGAACTGTGCATTTTGTTGATTGTATGTTATGTGAAGGCTTCTTATATGTGATAGAAGCCTTGTTTCCATGTGTTGATATTAATGCTCCATTTCAATATTGTTGGGGCTCAGGGGCCAATTGGGAAGGATGGCTTCTCCCTTCTCATTGGATGTCTTGGTTGGGTGGAGAGCATTGCCTTTTCCCCTTCCTTATTGTGATAAAAGTTACAAAGAAGAAGAAATAAGCATGCTGCTATTTGGAGGAAGAATTTCACAGTTTGACAGTCATTTTTCCTTTGATTAATTCAATGTAACCTTTCCCACTTCGAGTGGATGAGTGTATAAATGTTGTAATGTGATGAATTACAATGTTAATGGAAGTTGTAGTTTTAGTGAGGAATGTACAGGAAAAATTATACTTCTCTGTTTTGCTTTGGAAAGAGAATGTAAATGATGTTCTATGCTTTGTATTTTGTAGTTTGAAGAAAATTCAAATTGGAAAAGTGACAAGTTGTAATAGTGTTATGGAATTATGAATAAAGGATTGAAGTAGTTTTCAAAATTGTAATGTGCATCAGAATTGAATTGATGTCCAAGAATGAGATTCTGTTTTGAAAAAGAATAAGAAATAGTGTTGTTATTGTATGTATTGTAATTGAAAACAAATGAAAAAAGCAAAGTTTTAATGTTTCATTTAATGAAAAATGAAACAATGCATTTATTTCTCAAAGTGTATTGCACATTTTATTTGAATTATCATTGAAATTTAATTGATTACTGTTTAAAAAGGAAAAGCAAGAAGCATGCGTATGGAATTAAAGATAGTCTTATATTAATTGCAAAATTGTATATTGAAATTGAAATCAGATTTGCATTTATATTTAGAATTGAATGGATGATGTAATAAGCATTGTATTTGACTAAATTAAAATCATATGCACATTCAACAGACAAATTTCTAAATCAATTTAAAGAAACAACTCACTGTTTTAAAACTTAAATCTTGAAATTCACACTTTAATTAAAATGAGTAGTTCAGACTTACGCTCAAAAATAGGTTATGAAACTTTTAAATTCACATTTAGGAAGACTTAAGAAACTCAAATTCATTAAAACAGTTAAGAATGAATCTCCAAAACTTAATAAAATTCAATTCGAAGCTTGCACAGTCATTTTTCCCATCTATTGTCAGAAAAATGAAAACTTGAATAATTGGATAAATTCACTTCCCTAAAAAATCTAAACCCTCCCTAGAATGATCCTCCATGTTTGTTTGACATGTTGAGCGAAGGATTTGTTCTAATTTTATCAAATTTATAAGTTGGAAATTGCTAGTTTGCCAATTAAAATCCTATAGATCTATTTCATAAATATTTACCCTGTAAAATTCATCAAATTTTAAAATTGATAACTCCTATATAAAGAGGACATTGAGATCTTTCTGAAAAGTCCTCATTTTCCCAAATCTGAGCTTCCTATCAAAAGTTATGGCCATTTGAAGTTTTACTTCAAATTGACATTCAAAGTGTAATAAAATTTAATTTAACCTTAGAAAAAAAAATTAATTTTAATTTTTGGAAACATTTCCCACAAGGTCCATGGCCCCACCATCCTGTAAATAATCAGGGCCTACCATGTGGTACCTTGGGAGGGGTGGACCAATTTTTTTTAAAAAAAACTTATCCCCTTTGAAAATTTTCGCGTTGGAAAACTTTTCCCTTTTTGCCCCGCAACTCCTCCAGCCCGCAGCCAATCACATGTTACCACGTGGCACGGTGGATACGCAGAATCCTTACAAATTTTAATTTATCTTTTAAAATTTTGATTTTGGAAAATTTCCACTTTTTCCTCCGCAGACCCAAATCCAATCGAAGGGCGCCACATGTCCCCTTGTGGCTACGGTGGAGGCACGGGTTCTTTTAAACCTTTTTATTTTTTAAAATTTTTCAAATTTTTTTTTGACCTTTTGGCCCCACCATCTTGTGTCCAATCATAGGATGCCACATGGCATTTTGACAACGGTGGAGGAGGGAAGGAAAATTTTCCTTTGGAAATTTTTTGTTTTGGCTTTGGGAAAAATTCCCATGTTTTTCCCGCGTCCTATCACTTGATTACACGTGGAAGATCAGACCTTGGTGGGAGCACGAAGTTATTTTTTCCATTAATATATTAACTCTAAAAACCTTAATTTCCCTTTTTGCTCCACTGGTCCGCTCCTCCCCACGATTAATAAGATTTTGACATGTGGCAGGGGTTTTCTCCTTGGCGGAGGCACGCGACAATTTTTGCCCTTGTGTTTTTGTTCATAATATCTCCATTTTCATGAATGCTCCGCCGGCCCACTTTTTTGTCCATGCCAATTGGGAAGCACCATGTGTCCCCCTCCTTAAGCCCGCGGACTCCCCAAGGGAAAATTTCCCCCCTAAACTCCACCGGCCCATATCTTGCGAATTATGAGGAGTTAAGAGGACTTCTTTATATGGTTGGAAAGGTGAGAAAATTTTCTATCCAGTGGGTATGATTTAGGAAAGTTTTGATGACTCTAATTGTGTGAAAAATCAAGTTGAACCTTGTAAGCCTTTTAAAACAGGGTTGAGAGATAATTTACCTTCCTAACCTAAGTGATGAATTTAAACCTCTTATTTGACCTTGTGCATGTTGAAAATTGTTGCTAGAATAATTTTTGTAAGTTATTCTTGATTGTTAATTATAATCTTGTTTGTGCTAGTTGTGACCTTGTAATCTAGTAGTTGATCCCTTAAAAAAATTTATCCCAAAATTTTCTAGCTAACCCTAGGTTGTTTCTTTGGTCACAAGTGGTTGTTTAAACGGGCACTACACCTAGTTTAACAAAAAAATATGTTATCTGTGAGTCAATTATTATATCACAATCTCAAAATTGACTTTGATTGTAAAGGCGGTAAAAATTTGTGCCTAATTCGAGATAAGTCACGAACCTCGATTTTTTTTGTAAAAGATTAAAATGTGGGAAAAATGTTTCAATTGGATTTTGATAAATGAAATGATCAAGCACTTGTATCCAAGGATACATCATCAACTCAACTATGGAATCGAAGAATTGGACATCTCATTTTTGGCTATCTTGACACACTTCATCGATACAATATGGTTAGAGGCTTGCCACTTATAAAAAATGGTACAGATAAATGTCAACATCATTTGGTAGGGAAAAACAATGAGCACCATTCAAACATAGTACATATCAGGCTAAGGAAAAACTTGACTTGGTGCATACTGATTTATGCAAACTAATGAGAGCTAGCCACACTAGGTTTCAATATTTCATGCTCTTTCTTTATGATTTTCCAAGAAAAATGTGGATATATTGTATTTCTACAAAATACCAAGATTTTGAAACTTTTAAGAAGTTCAAATCCCTTGTTGAAACAGAGTCTAGTAGGAAAATAAAAACACTCTACTCAGATTGAGGGGAAGAATACACCAACAATGATTTAAATGATTTTTTTTGAATAACATGGCATTTATCATCAAATGGATCCTCCTCACACACTGAAACAAAATGGTGTTGTTGAAATGAAAAATCATACTATCATGGATATGGTAAAATGTATGATTGATGATGTAGGTTTATTAAAAACAATTTGGTTCGAAGTAGCTAAAATGATAGTCTATTTACTAAACATAGTTCCCATTGTAGCTCTTAATGGAGTAACACCACAGTAAGCATGGTTAGGGCATAAGCCATCTATTTCACACCTTATATTTTTTGGATATAAAGAAAGTATGCAAATTCCTAAGAAACAAAGAATGAAACTTGATATGAAATCAAAGAAAATTATCTTCTTGGAATACAGTGACGAATCACTTGGCTATATACTTATGGATCCAAGAAGAAGATGCATATACACTAGTCAAGATGTTGATTTCTTTGAGAAGAAAGAAGTAGATGTTCCTTCCATACACTCACATGATGAAAAAATCATCCCTATAGTGAAAATAGAGGATGGCAATCACTTTGATGATGACAATGATGATGGGGAAGATAATGAAATTCAACATCCCACAAGACCCACAAAAATTATTCCTAAATGGTGTACAAGTATGATGAAAAATGGAAAATTAGATAGTGTCCCCAACACATCTACCACTGGAATGAGGACTTGTAATATGGCTTGAAATGAGGTCAATATGGCCTTAATGGGTAAATTTGTTTAAACTACTGAGCCATCCACATATTCAGAAGACCTATAGTATAAACCTTGGAAAGCTGTTATGGATTCAAAATATAAGTCACTTATGAAAAATAATACATGAAAACTTACATATCTTCCACCAGGGAAAAATACGATTGGATGCAGATGGATATTCAAAATGAAGTACAAAGAAGAAGAAAAAATTGATAAACACAAGGTTAGACTAGGTGTTAAGGGATATGCTAAAAAAGAAGACATAGATTATGAGGATACTTTTTCTCCCACAGCTAAGATAAAAACTTTCAGGTCAATATTTTCTCTAGCTGCACAATTTGGTTGGAAAATACACCAAATCAATGTGAAAAGTGCCTTTCTCAATGGTGATTTACAGGAAGAATTTTACATGACTCAACCAGAAGATTTTGTCATACCAGGTAAAGAGGAAAAGGTATGTAAACTCATAGAATCACTATATGGTTTAAATCAATCTCCCAAGGCATGGTATATTAAAATCAATGAGCATCTCATTCAACATGGATTCAACAAGACTCCATACTATCCGAATCTCTATCTCAAAAATCAAGGGGGAGATATTTATCGTTGTAGTATATGTCAATGATCTAGTCATCACTAAAGGATCAGTGAGGATGATTGAGTCAATAGAGAAAGATCTAACATGATCATTCGACATGACTGATCTCGAGCTTCTACATTATCATCTTGGACTTGAATTTTGGCAAAGAGAAAATCATATCTTTGTGTCATAATTGAAATATGCCAATAAAATACTCTAGAAATTAAATATGATGGATTATAATCCATTTTCCACACATGTGGAGACAAGAATTCAATTGTCTCAAATAGACCCATCACCACAAGTAAATGCAAATCTCTATCAGTAGTTGATTAGGAGTCTTATCTAATTGACTTACACTAGGCCAGATATCAGCTATGCATTCAGCTATCTTTCACGGTTGATGCAAGAAACAAGTGTTTCTCACTGGAAAGTAGTAAAGTGGATACTGGGGTACATAAAAGGAACTATGGACTATGTCCTAGAATACAAGAAGAATAATAACTTCTTCTTGATAGGATATTCAGATTTTGATCATGCAGGAAACATAGATGATAGGAAATCCACTTTAGGATTTGTAATATTTTTGGGATATAGACCGATATCATGGGGGAGAAATAAGTAGACTTGTGTTTCAAGATCCTCCATAGAATCATAATATTGTGTAGCAAGTGGAACTGTGTGTGAAGCGATATGGCTCTGACATATACTTGAAGGATTGGGAATACCACATAAAGATCTAACTATCCTACATGTTTATAACGAAGGAGTAGTAAAACTTATTCAGAATCCAATTTATCATGAGTGCATCAATCACATTGAAGTGTAGGTACATTTCATTCATGAACATGTTCAGAATAACAACATCCAACTAAAAAATTTCTTAACAGATATGCAATGTGACGATGTCTTCATAAATTCACTTGCTCGATGTAAATTTGATGGTTTTAGAGAATTTCTCTCCTATTCACTTGAGACCATGCTGAATTAAGGAGGGGAATGCTAGGAATAAAACTTAACTTAATTCATCATTAGTTTATATTTGAATAAATGTAATAAGTTAAAGTATTTAATTTGAATACTTTTAACTTATGTTAATAGGTATTAGTTATCCTTAGTTGTTAGTTAACTAAGTGATAGTGTTATCATCCCAATGTTTGTGGGATCATGTTCTATCTTGCATATTTTCTTCCTAGATGATTTCCATGAGGTGCAATAGGGCCAGTTAGGGGCAATATGCTATTTTTGCATATTTTCTCAGATTAGGTGATTTGTTTCCATATATTGTGGATGAGATAGAAGCTATGCAATATCTATAAATATTACATCTCTCTCATTTGTTTTCTAATGATTTATTTTGATATTAATAAAATACACAAGCACCATCTTATTATGTGCAAAGATTTTGTTTCATAAATTGTTTTCAAGTATTCATTATCAATAACAAGGATAATAGGTCCATTATTTATGGAAGGGCACCCCTTCGAGTTCAAAATCCATATCATCCTCCCCTTGTTGGGAAGCAGAAAATCATGTTGTGGTAGCGGTGTGGAAATAATTTTCATCTCTATCTCAATCATCCATTATTAAATCCTCTTACTCATGTGGACAATTAAATACTTCATACTCACCGTGATGATCATTTGTACTCCTTGGGTGAGAAGAGGTTGTGTTTGAGCTATTTATTCTCATATGAATTTAAAAATAAGTGGGCCTCTTGTATTTGGTCATCCATGATTAAAATGGGGAGTGATTTTTTTTCTTTAACTATCTCCATTTCTTCATTCAACATTTCTTCATCACTTTAAGGATAAAAATAGGAAGGAAAATAATCCATGATCATCTTGAATTCATCATCTTTGGTTCATGATGCATGATTGATCTTAGGTAATTCTTCACATATCTCCATTTCTTAATTAATCAAAAGATCATACTTTAAAATTATATTATTCATGCTTATTTCTAACTCATCATCTTGTATTTCTTCATAGTTTGTGGAGTCTTCAGAAAGCATCGAATCATCGATTATGCAACAAGAATCTTCCTCTATTGAATATATTATTCCTTTAATGGGTTGTGCCTTGAGCCAGAATGAATTTATAAATGATAATTACTTCTCCATGTCCTTATCACCATATTCAAAGGTGTTTCTTTTATTTTTAATAGAGGGTTCAAGAATAAGATCTTCTTCAGTTGATCCTACATCATCTTGCCTCTCACCATATTCCATAGTTCTGATTTGATCTTCATCAGAAGGCTCAAAGATAGGATTTTCTTCAGCATCATTCAAGAATCTTTCAAGGATGAATACCATATAGTATGAATGATCTTTAGGGTCTTCCTCCACAAGACAAGTCTCCTTTTCTTCTTCCTTGCTATGGGCTACTTCAAGTTTCTCATACATATCTTGTAAATCTTCCATTTATTTAAGCATTTCAAGGTAGATTTAGGGGCTCAAATTTCCTTACATAGTAATCATAATCATTTCCATATATTAAAGTTTTGAGAATCCCATTTCATCATTTCTATTTGCAAGGAAATGATCCCAAGGGAGGGTGATGAAATACATGGCCCCAAAATTTTCATTCAATTGAGCTTAAGTGAGAGCATTACCTCCAGATTATCATTCTTTTTATACTTCACGCAACATCTTGTATCTTCTTCATGCCTCTTTCAACCCTTTCTCATATTATTCTTCATCGGTAGGTTCCTTTTTATTTCCTTTGTCCATCTTCAGACTATTGCTTGAAGTATGAGACCCTTTTACTATTCTCAAATTTTCCTTTTTACAAAGACTGTCTCGAGAACCATGGCTGATCAATGATCTTCTTTTGTCGACACACATATTCGTATTCTTCATTATAACTCATTGGTAATTCAATCCAACCTAGAAATTTCTTCATGGTGCAGGAGATAAACATGACAGGGATTATTTCCTTCGCGGAGTCACCTTCAAGAATGGTTTTATTTGAAAGATGATTTTTTTATATATATAATTTTTTGTATTTTTGGACCTTGTGGTCATATTTTGGGTGTAGATGCTGCTAAATCTTCCCCACGGTGGGCACAAAAAATTGTTGGCAAGAAATTTTTTGAGTGGAAGAATTTGTGGGTTTATTTCCAATGTTATGGGTATCAAAGTCCCTCTACTTAAATGGTGTATCTTTCATTTTTTCATGCAATTGAAAAGGTGGATTTTCGTGGTGGCCTTATGGCTAGGGATCTCACAAGGGCACTCCACTGACCCTACAACAAAGCTAGGAATCACTTGTTAGAGAAGAATTTGTGTGGAGAGTGGGAAAAAGAGTGATAAACAATAAAGGAGAACTAATTTTGTGGGTAGAAACTCAGTTTCCTACACACACTAGTTAGAAATTTCAACACATGCATTTATGATAAGAAACAATCAAAATGTCCATGCTATTGGCTAGAGGAAACCATGCACACAACAATGCACACATTCATATGACTTGGAAAATAGAATCTTGTTCCTTAATTGGAATTTCAATTAAAGTTGTACATAATATGAGAATGGAGGAAAAATAGTGAGGGAGAAAATAGAAGAAAATTGGATACCTTTTTGTTCTTCCACAAGTAAACAAATGCTCTCTCATGAATTTAGAAGAATGAAACCAAAAAACCTTTTAGAATGGGAGGTAATTTGATTTTATAAGAAGAGAGGTGACTCTTAATATGCCCCCTAATGACTTTTCATATGTCCTCACACAACTTAAAACTTTTCAACTTCCTAGGAAACTATTAATTCCTTTTTTAAAACTTAAAGGTGAATTTATACATTAGAAACATAAAATTAATGTTTAATTACATTAAGACATATGAAAAAAGTGCATCCCCAATGAAAAATTAGAACATTGAAGAGAGATAATTTTGGGGAGTGTGAGAGGGAGAGAGAGAGAGAGAGAGAGAGAGAGAGAGAGAGAGAGAGAGAGAGAGAGAGAGAGAGAGAGAGAGAGAGAGAGAAAGGTGCCTCTGATGAAGACCACTAATATTTATCAAATGATCTGATGAAACACTCTAATATGGTGAAATCTGAATATTTGAATGCATGAGACCAAATGAAATTTCCTGTGAAGGATGTATAGTCACTACAAACTAAGTGTTTAGAAATAATTTCAAATGATTCCTTTGGTGACCATGAGTGGCACTCATGAAGTTCCTTTCTGAAGAGGTAGGATCTCAAAAATGAGACTGCCGGGACCTTTTTAATATGACCACCTTGCTAAGCTGAATGGAACATTTTACTGATGATCGCAACCTACACCTTGCACATGATACACATACAACCTGAACCATGAGGTGAGTGTAGAGAGACACTATTGGTATCTCCTAAGATGTATTCATAATGACCAATGGGAAAATCTTACAATGATCCCTTGTGATACTACCAAAATCCATTGGTGAAGATAGTACATTGAAGAGATAGGCAACAAACAATGATGAAGGCACCATTGGTGAAAGTGACATTGTCTATTCTATAAACTTGAAATTCATGGTCCCTTGATACTTATTATATTTGGATAGTGCAATTTCCCATTTTTAGTAAGTGTGAGAATTTGTTTTTCTGGACCACAAATGGTGATATTGACCTAAATGATTGCTCCAATGTTTACTCTTGTGAAAAATTCCTTTTGGAATGATTTACTATTTATAGAAAGTTCATATAAGATAACTTACTAAATTTAGTAAGTGGTGATTTTTTCCCAAACTAACTACACCAATGAGATTTGCTTGTATTACTCACCCTCTGTACACTTTCTTCTCCTAGATTTCTCTTTTGAGATGACTCACTAACAATTTCAGGCCTCCATATGGTAGACTTATAATTTTTAGTAAGTGATGAATTCAACTATTTTTTAGAGGAACTGATTGATCTGAACTTGTTTTCTTCCTTGGTGCACCCTATTTCCTTCGTAACTTCTTCTGATGGTGACTTACCCAAAATAGCAGCCACCCGTGTAGGAAGGATTACTATTTTTAGTAAGTGGATCTCTAGTGCTTGAAGTGCAATGGAACTAAATTTTTTGATATGGGATTTTACACAAAAATGCCCCTTTGAAATATCAACCTCACCTGATTGTCAGTTTGAGACATTTTGAATTTTAAATTTTTTTGATGAGGGAAGAGAGGGTTTTTTCACTGGAAAAAATCCATGTTGTGCATGTAAAAAATTATTTTGGATATTTCAAGGAAACCAAAATCCTAGAAGATTGCAAAAATGACTTCTTAATACGTTGAGTAGTTTTTGAGATACAAATGATTCTTCTCCGAATGACTTTAAGGGTTTTCTAGAAAAAAATATTCATTTTTACAACATTTTGATCTATTATTTTTTACATTTTTTGTTTTTTAATGATTTTAGATAAAAAAATGATTTCATGGAGTTTATCAAATGCAAAAAAATTACTTTAAAATATCGATAAAATCCAGCAGAGTTTCGGTAGCATTTGGGGGTGTGGGGGAAATATGGCAAAAAATGCACTAAGTGTTGTATTTATAGTGTTTGGGATGCAAAGGGAAGGGATGGGGTGAATTTTTCTATCCCTTTCATCCCTTTTCTAAAGGGATGAAAGGGACATAAAATTACTCCTTTTCCTGGTGATGACACATGGCACGTTTTCATTCGTTGAGTAACTTTATTGAGGGGGACTAAAGTAGAGTACATGGGGGCTAGTTTGTGGTCACACTAAGAACTAGGAGGAATCATAGGGGTAGAGCACATTTTTTTTCCCTTTCTTCAATTTTATAAATGGAAAAAGGGGACATGAAATTCCACCTGATTCTAGTGACGACACTTGTTAAACATGCAGAGTAGGTGAGCACACAGGTCAAACTTGGTCATATAGGTGACTTGTGGGCTAAAAAGGTTTGGGTGCATTTTTATGTCCCCTTCGTCCCTTTTGAAAGGGACTTAAGGGACATGAAATTGACCCTTAACCACAGGTTGCCACATGTCCTACTTGAAAAATGACTAAGTATGAGAAATTACACCTTAGGACCAACTTCCAGAGATGGTATCTCAGACTCCCGAATGCATTTTGGGGTGAAAGTTTATATGATTCCACCTAAAAAAATCCAATTAATCTAATGTTGATATTTCCAATATTCAATTTTCACTATAACACCTCCAAATGACCCCTTCTTTCTCAAGATCGCTTGTTGTGTGCTAGAAGAATAAACTACCTATAACAATGCATGAGGTTTCAAGAAGTAACATTTTATTCCAATAAGGAGATAATTTAAATTTATTTCAACTGATACTTTTTTGGTATTTAAATTCATGATGAGGCTCCCAGAGTCTTTCTTTGAATCGTAGGTACCTTTTCACGGTGCATGTTCATTCAGGCCCGAAAACCCACTTCTAGTGAATTGGCTTCAACACCTCTAAATCTTATTCAAATATTTCCAAATCATCTCCATTGAATTCCTAATATTTGAATAATCCTTTGAAATGAATGTTTATCCTCTGATCCACTCCAGGGTAGTGTACTAGTCTTATTAAGGCTAGTGATAGCCCTTCCCAAAACTGCTTGAATGCTCTAGAATACTCTAAATCATCTAGGGTGATACTTGAAATTCACATTGGGATAATTATACTAAGTGAATAGGATTGATGATTAGGATAAATTTACCAGGGGCTATCTTGGGAAGGTATGAGTTTGAAATTTTTGACACTATGGTGCTAATGTCCTACTTGATAGTGAATTTTTTCCCCAGCAAAATTACAGGACAATAGCACGTAAAGAGTCATGTTATGTATAAGTAACAAAATGATATGTTATTTTATCATGATTAGTAATAAGTAATCATGTCAAATTAGTACATAATATAAAATAATGTTATCATCAAATGAACTAAAATTTGGCACATGTGTATCAAAACTAATAAGGAAATGCAAGGTAATAAATAACATATTTGTATCACCAATGGATGAGTGTTAAAGATATAATATTTTCCTCACAAGTGCATAGTGAGGATGGATGTTATCCTCTAAATCACCCTTTGAAATTTCTTCTTCCTCATGTGGAAGGTTTTTAAAGTTACATGTAGTGGCTACACAACAATTTTATTGATTAGGGGGAAAAGATTAGAATTAGTAATTCCCATATTTAAATCTATGTAAATTGGTGAGATTTATTTAAAGTGTTTGAATATATGTATTGAGGGCCATAAATATGCTTTGCTGTAGGATGATTAAGATGATAAAAATGAGATATATGAATTTTATATTAAGAGAGGTATAAAGAAAAGATGAATATGATTCAATCAATGGTTGATTAATATTCACACCACAATCTATGTGAGATACTTGAGGGTTAATAGATTATGCCATTAATCCTTAATAGTATATATTATGATATAGGAAAAAGATTAATTTAGGGCCAACCCACAAGACAAGATTGTAACTGTGTTGTTTATAATCTATTAATATAGAACATGATGCTACACACTCTATCAAAGGCATATGATTCCAAATCCTAATTCAGGGATAAGGGGCGGTGTCTTACTATAATCCTATATTGTAAGAGAATAGATAGTAATAAAGTGCATATGAGATTTTTATACTAGGGTTGTAAGAATAAGGATGAAGGAAATGACATGCCAATGATCTAAACTAGGATTTTATGAGTCAATGGGAAGATTAAAGGCATGGACCAATAATAATAATGCAATAAATAAATAATATGTTACTCTATCCTAGTCTATATAAATGATACATCAAGTTCGTAAATCAATAAAAAATAATATACATAAAATAAAAGGAGGTTATATAAATACTTATCTTTGTGAAGACACCATTAGTGCATTATCCCCCTAGTTATTAGTAGAATCTTATTAGATAATTTTTTTGAGTGACCAAAATAAGAAATCTATGAAGAAGACCTAAGTTTTATCAAAGTTATGGAATCTAAATACTTGGAAAAAATTATTATTAAAACTCTTATTCTTAATTATTCTAGGCC